>MU228503.1:2372784-2491123 GCA_018584345.1 Thuja plicata
CTAACACCAAATTTTGATTTATTAATTTTAAATGTAATTGAAAGAACATGCAAGATCTAACATAAACAATGTAAATCTAACACCAAAAAGAAAGAGTTGTCTATTGCGGGTTCACCAAAATGTAAAGGAGGAAATAGGGGATAAGGAGATTGTTTATTAATTATTGTTTGATTTTCTTAGAGTGTGTTGAGTTCCTTAACCCTACTTTACACTTAATTGAATTTGATTGATTGTATATTGCAATTGTGATTAGGGAGAAGATAAGATCAAATGCACAAATGAAAGATCCAAGGTGATCAACCCAAAAGAGGGATTAATGCACAAATGAATCAACCATTCACAAAAGAGAACAAAGAGGGAGATCTTAAATTCTGTTATTTGAATGTATAGATATGATATATGATAGTAATTGAAGAAATAGGAGAAATGTACTAACCTTAAAGAATTGCAGATCAAAGAATGTTATTTTCTGATATGTGCAGATTATTTCTGGAAAAACTGAAGTATGATCCGGAACCAGAATGCAGAGATGAACAAAACCCAAAAAAAAATTTACGTTCCAATGTCATCTTATGAAAAAGGTCGACCTTGACCCACAAATCTCAACCCTGACCCAATAATATCGACCTTGACCTGCACAGGTCCGACAGAGAATCTGTTCACGAAGCCTGAAAGAAAGCCAAAAAGGGTATCCAGATCTGTGTCCAAATCTACAGTCCTGAACCTATACTTGCAAGAAAAAGAGATTTGTCTATTGGGGTGGAGGGGTTTTCCTTAGTCAAACCCCGGTTTTGGAATTAACCTCAAATATATGTAATTAAAATTGCAGAAATAGACAAAGTAAATGTATAAATTCACCTTGCTTGAGAAAGTCCTTGTGGAGAATTTGAATCCTTGAGTCCACAAGTATGTATGCACCAAATATGTAGAATGTAGAATGGTAGGATGTCTTCAATCTCTTGCTTGTAGATCTCTATCACCAAGTCTTGAAGGGGTTCTTGAATTTGGAAGAGGCTTGGAAGAAGGTGGATGGAAAGATCACCAAAAGGGCACTATGTAGCTTGAATCCTTCAATGGCCTCCAATGGATCTCCTTCATGAAAATGGATGCTTGAATGGATGAATGCTTGCTTGAAATCTTGCTCCTTAGTTTGCCTGAATCGTACTTGAAGATAGTTTGAGAATGCTTGATCACGATTAGAAGACTTAGAGGAAAAGAGAGGAGAAGGCTCCCTTTTATATGAAAATAGGGCACAATCTTCTAAGGAGGCCGAAAGGATAATTAAATTCTCATTAAAGCCTTTACCCCTAGGAGAGGACCTATATTAAATTTAATTTAGGAATCAATGCTTCAGAACCCAAAACAGCCGACCCAGAAGCGGGAAATAACTTTTGCAAAGACCGACATCCAGAAAATGCAAGACCCTAAAGTTTGAACCCTGGGTCAGGGTCAAGGTCAACCTTGACCTAGTTTAGGGTCAAGGTCGACATAGACCCAAAAGGTTGACCCTGACCTTGAAGTCTAGAATCTCAGGTCTGCAGTCCAGAATACAGAAATCGGGCTAGAAAGAAGTGGAAAGAGAGACAGAATAGGGGGAAAGCTAGGTCAATATCAAGAACCCATTCAAGGCACTTTTAATGACCCCAAACCACTTACTTGGAAGGCTAAACAAGTCTACAATGGAAGTGCTTCCATTTTCCGAATATACATATACATATATATATATATATATATATATATACATACATATATATATATATATATATATAAGGTCAAGTTTGGATTGAATGAGTGTGAGATGTGTGTATTTTGATATGAAGTGTGGAGGAAAAATCAGATGGGATTCTTATTGAGAATAGAACATATAGAGCTGCAACAGAATATCCGATTAGTAAGGATCAAGTCTTATAAGCTAGAGTAGAGATCTGAATCAGCAAAGACAGTTGCTTCGAAAAATAGGTCAATCCATTGTTAGTCTCTACCAGCTGTAGCAGTGATCAAAAATCTCTTTACAGAGTAGACTTAACAGTATTTTGTAAATCCTCTCACAAGGTGATATTTCTACATTGAAGTGTTTGAAGACCTCTAACAAGGCCACTCCTTATAGGGTGATTAAATCCTCTAACAGGGTCACACCTAACACTGTGTTATTGTAACCTTTAACAAGGTTGGCGCCTAATAGGGCTCAGTTCAGAAGAGTGAAAAATAGTAACTAGTTGAAATTGGTGGTTTTTCCCATATTGGGTTTCAACGTTAAATCTTGGTGTTATCTGTGTACATTTTATTTTCTTTATGGTTTATGTTTCTATAATTAATCACTAAAGGATAATCACATTTAATATCTTAAGATTTTCTATGTTAACCGAGTGACAGTAGAATATTTGTGTTAACCGAGCAATAGTGATAAATTTGTTTAACACATCTAAGGCACTTGGATTTGTT
The DNA here is from genome assembly GCA_018584345.1 of Thuja plicata. NCBI lineage: Eukaryota > Viridiplantae > Streptophyta > Pinopsida > Cupressales > Cupressaceae > Thuja > Thuja plicata. The sequence goes on from MU228503.1 coordinate 2,375,227, forward strand.
TTTGTGGTAATTGATTCACCCCTCCCCTCTCAGTTACTCAACTCATTTCCAACAATTGGTATCAGAGATTTTGATGCTTTCAGGGAAGGTTTAAAGGCCTAAGCTAAAGATCATAGATGTCCTATAGAAGGGAGATCCCTAAGCTTAACAAAGACAACTTCGTTGCATGGAAAGATTTGATGAGGCTACATCTATCTACTATTGGAGGCACTGGTTTGCAATTCCTAGATAAAAAGTATGTGGAACCACTGAGACCTATGTCTGTGGAACAGATGATGGACATGAAGAATCATAACATAATGATGATTTATATAGCTTATTCACTCATCTATGTCAAATTTTATGAAGTCAAGGACTGCCCTACTACCTATGATATGTGGAAGAAACTACATGATATACATGGAGGACATGACAATGTAAAGAGAGCCAAAGCATAAAGTCTCAGAGTTCAGTTTGATCAGATGAAAATGAAAGAAGGAGAAAACATTACAAAATACAATGAAAGAATCAAGAAAAGTTTCAGTGCCATCAGAGCTGTCGTTGGAACAATTGAAGACAAAACACTGGTTAGTAAGGTATTGATAACTTTTCTTCCTATCTATGCTATTATATTTTTAGCTATTCAAGAAATGAGGTGCAGTAATGATATAACTCTAGATGCATTGGTTGGAAGACTTATAGCTTTTGAGTTAGATTACTTTGACAATTACTCTCCTAATCCTAGCAATTTTGAGTCTGCATTCAAAGCCAAATTAAACAATGGTAAGATGAAAGGAAAACAGATTGACAGTGACAGTGATGATAAATCTGATGATGAAGATCTAGAAACCATTGAAGCATTACTTGCAAAGAGGGCTGCCAAGGGAAAGTACAAAGGAAGAGTACCATTGATTTGTTTTTCATGTAATGAGGTTGGTCACATTGCTGCTAAGTGTTTGAACAAAGAAGACCAAGATGAGAAAAAGTTCAACAAGTACAAAGGCAAGGAATATTTCAAGAGTTTAAAAAGCTACAAGGACATAGGTAAGAAATCTTGTTATATTGATAAAGATTCTGATAGTGATGAAGATGAAGATGAAATGGTTTACATTGTTATTAAGGACAAGTCTGACAATGAAGATAATGAAAAGACCGCACTTTACCCTCATATTAGCAAGAATAACACTTGGATAATTGATAGTGGTTGTTCTCACCACATGACTGCTGATAAAACCAAATTTGAACATCTTGAGCACTATGATGGTGGGAGTGTCAGTTATGGGAATGATGAACCTTGCTATGTGAAAGGTAAAGGTTGTATTGCTTTAACTGAAGGAATCAAATTTGATAATGCTTATTGGGTTAAAGGACTAAGGTGTAATCTACTAAGTGTGGAACATTTGAATAACATTGGATTCAAGGTAGAATTCATGAATGGTAAGGCCAAGTTCCTGGATGGTAAGGGAAACCTAGTTGGAATTGGTAGGCAAACAAAAGGTAATCTATTTTATCTTGATCTCAATGAAAGTTCATGTTTTATTGTACAAGTAGAAGAAAGTTGGTTCTGGCATAAAAGGTTATGGCACGTGAATTTTGATAACCTGATCAACATAAGCAAGAACAAAAGAGTAAGAGGTATTCCTATTTTGAAGAAACCTAAATTAGAAATATGCAAACAATGTCAAATTGGGAAGATGGGCAAGACTAGTTTCAAGAGCAAGAATTACCATATAGAAGAAATCTTGGAGGTAGTGCATACTAAATTGTGTGGACCAATTAGAACAACAAGTTATACAAGTGAGAAGTATTTCATTCTATTTTTTGATGACCATTCCAAGATGATGACTATTATGTTTCTCAAAGAAAAATCAGAAGCTTTTCATAAGTTTAAGTGGTACCTTGCCATAATTGAAAAGGAAATAGGAAAGAAACTTAAATGCTTAAAATCTGACAGAGGAGGTGAATTCATTTCTAATGAGTTCAATGAATTATGAAATGAAAGATGAATCAAGAGACAAGTATCTGCCCCAAGTAATCCACAGTAGAATGGGATAGCAAAAAGAAGGAACATAACCATTATGGATTGTGCAATAACCCTTATGATTGAAAAAAAAAGTTTCTACCAAATACTGGAAGGAAGCCATCAGCACTGTAATTCACACCTTGAACCGAGTTCAACTGAAGAAAGGTACTGAGAAGACACCTTTTGAATTATAGTATGGCTATAAACCTAATGTTTGTTATTTCAAAGTATTTGTAATTAAATGTTACATCTTGAAGAAAGCAAGAAATGGAAAATTTGATGTAAAAGGTGATGAAGGTATATTCCTAGGCTACTCCTGCAAAAGCAAAGCATATAAATGTTTGAATCTTGCTACTCATAAAGTTATAGAAAGTGTACATGTAAAAATTAATGATTTTGCATAGAGAAGTGAAGAACAAAGCAGTAAAGAGCATGAGGACTATAGAAATTTTGTGTATTATGAACCTGATACTATACCTAAAACACGGGAAATGGTGATGGGAAAGCAATCTTGTCAACCACTGAATTCATCAGCACAAATCTTGTTGCAACCAGTGCTACTAACTGAAGAAACTGAGTCTCATACAGAAGAAATTGAGTCACAGACAAAGGGAACTAAGTCGTAGATAGAGGCACCCAAGTCTCAGACAGTAGAACCCGAGTATCAAATAGAAGAACAAAGCAGAATATTTGAGAATGGTGAACATAGTGGAGCAAGCCTAGAATCAAAGAGGAAGGAACCTATACTTACAAAGTATGTCAGAAGGCATCATGCACCTAAGCAAATAATTGGAGATCAGACAGAAGGTGTAATGACAAGGAACAAAATTAAAGGTACATGTTTGCTTAGTTATCTTGAACCTAGATCTATTAAAGATGCATTGAATGATGAAAATTGGATAGAAGACATGAATGAAGAGATTGAGAAGATAGAAAAGATCAAAACCTGGACTCTTGTACCTAGACCAAAAGACAAGAATGTGATTGGTACTAAGTGGGTTTTCAGAAACAAGATGGATGAAAAAGGAGAAGTTTCTAGAAACAAAGAAGGACTAGTATGTAAAGGATATGCTCAAGAAGAGGGTATTTATTATGGAGAAAATTGTGCTCCTATTGCAAGACTTGAAGGAGTCATAACTCTTCTGGAATATGCTACACATAAAGGATTCAAGGTATATCAAATGGACATAAAATCTATATTCTTGAATGGAATTCTAGAAGAGGAAGTCTATATTGATCAACTTGAAGGTTTTGTAGATCCTAACAAAAGGAATATGGTTTGCAAACTGTAGAAAGCATTTTATGGACTGAAGAAAGCTCCTAGATCCTGGTATGAAAGATTCCATGGTTACTTGATAAGTATTAGATTTCAGAGAACTAATGACAATAGTAGCTTGTACATCAAAGAAGGACTTCAAAACAAGATACTATTAGCAGAGATATTTGTGGATGACATACTATTTACTAGACATGATGATTTATGTAAAGCATTCTCCGAAGCTATGAGTAAGGATTTTGAGATGTCTATGTTTGGAAAAATCAAATTCTTTGTTGGTTTACAAGTTTATCAGATGAAGGATGGTATCTATATTTCTCAGTCTACAGCAGAGGCAGAATATGTTGTTGAAGTAGTAAATTGTTCAAATATCATATGGTTCAAACAGTTGTTGTTAGGTATGAAGGAGGAAATCAAAGAACTAGTTATTGTCTACTGTGACAACACTAATGCTATTGAAATTTCAAAGAACCCAGTGATGCATACTAAGACTAAACATATTGCAATAAAGTATCATTTCTTGAGATAATTTGTTCAAGACAAGGAAGTAAGATTGGAATATGTGAATACTAAAGAATAAATTGCAACCATATTCACCAAACCATTACCTAAAGATGCATTCTTGTATCTTAGAGGAAAGCTAGAAGTGATTCCCCTAACTAAGCCTCACTAATGGATAGATTAGTGATGCATCAATCGAGCTACAAAATAGATTTAACATGTTGATGCAGATATTCAAAGCTCATTGCATATGAATTAGTACAAACAGGTACACTGCAACTTCATTGGATATGTATTGGATGGTGTCTTTGGCATTGGTTGTCAAAGAGGGAGAGATTATTGATTTCATGCCAAAGAAATTATTAAAGGAAAGATTATTAAGGAAGAGATTGATGACAGAGGGAGAAATTTTATCAGAAACAGAGATTAATGTAAGCGGGAGAAATTTGTATTTCAGTGATTGTGAAGACGGAGGGAGATTTCTGGATGAGAATCAGAATGAAGATAAGGACATTAATAAAATTTTATTCTTGTGCATGTTGCTCTATAATACTTTGTATTTTGACATGTTGTGTTTCCATCAATGCCAAAGAGGGAGATTGTTGATTTCAATTATTCAATTGTGCATTATCATTGATGTTTACACAAATATAGTGATGTCTACACAAATGTCTAATCCTATTCGAGCACATTCAGTGTTTTCCAAGCTCTCTCAAGCATTGAAGAAGACCAAAGTGATTTTCAGTTCTAACCGAGTTCACTCGGGCATTACAAGTTTGGTCGGGAATTGAAGGATTTCAGTATTAACTAAGTTATGCTTTTAGTGACAGTCGACTAACAGCAGTTTATATTTTATGGTTAATTGGTTATATGCAACTTACAAACTTAGGTTTTATTAATTATTTTAAAGATTATTCAGGCTGAATTGACAAGGCTTATCATATATATATAAGGTCAAATTTGGATTGAATGAGTTTGAAATGTGTGTATTTTGATATGAAGTGTGGAGGCAAAATCAGATGGGATTCTGATTGAGAAAAGAACATACAGAGTTGCAACAGAATATCCGATCAGTAAGGATCAAATCTTATAATCCAGAGTAGAGATCTGAATCAGCAATGACAGTTGCTTCAACAAATAGTTCAATCCATTGTTACTCTCTAACAATTGTAGCAATGATCAAAAATCTCTTTACAGAGTAGACTTAACAGTCTTTCGTAAATCCTCTCACAAGGTGACATTTCTATATTGAAGTGTTTGAAGACCTCTAACAAGGCCACTCCTTACACTGTAATTAAATCCTCTAACGAGGTCACACCTAACAGTGTGTTATTGTAACCTTTAACAGGGTTAGCTCCTAACAGGGCTCACTTTAGAAGAGTGAAAAAGAGTAACTACCTACAATTGGTGGTTTTTCCCATATTGGGTTTCCACATTAAATCTTGGTGTTTTCTATGTACATTTTATTTGCTTTATGGTTTATGTTTCTGCAATTAATCACTAAAGGATAATCACAGTTAATATCTTAAGATTTGCTATGTTAATCGAGTGATAGTAGAATATCTCTGTTAACCGAGCAACAGTGATAAAAAAATTTAATACATCTAAGGTACTTAGATTTTTTTTTTGGTAACTGATTTACCCCTCCCCTATCAGTTACTCAACTCATTTCCAACAATTGGTATCAGAGATTTTGGTGCTTTCAGGGAAGGTTTAAAGGCCTAAGCTAAAGATCAGAGATGTCTTACAAAAGGGAGATCCCTAAGCTTAATAAAGACAATTTCACTGCATTGCAAGATTTGATAACGCTACATCTATCTACTATTGGAGACACTGGTTTGCAATTCCTAGATCACAAGCATGTGGAACCACCAAGACCTATGTCTGTGGAACAGATGATGGACATGAGGAATCATAACATAATGATGATTGATATAGCTTCTTCACTCAGATATGTTGAATTTGATGAAGTCAAGGCCTTCCCTACTACCTATGATATGTGGAAGAAACTACATGATATACATGGAGGACATGACAATGTAAAGAGAGCCAAAGCATAAAGTCTTAGAGGTTAGTTAAATCAGATGAAAATGAAAGAAGGAGAAAACATTACAAAATACAGTGAAAGAATCAAGAAAATTGTCAGTGCCATCAGAGCTGCTGGTGGAAAAATTGGATACAAAATGGTGGTTAGTAAGGTATTGAGAACTTTGCTTCCAATCTATGCTATTAGAGTTTCATCTATTCAAGAAATGAGGTGCAGTAATGATATAACTCTAGATGCATTGGTTGGAAGACTTACAGGTTTTGAGTTGGATAACTTTGACAATTACTCTCCTAATCCTAGCAATTTTGAGTATGCAGTCAAAGCCAAATTAAACCTTGGTAAGATGAAAGGAAAATAGATTGACAGTGACAGTGATGATGAATCTGATGATGAACATCTAGAAATCATTGAAGCATTACTTGCAAAGAGGGATTCCAAAGGAAAGTACAAAGGAAGAGTACCAGTGATTTGCTTTTCATGTAATGAGGTTGGTCACATTGTTGCTAAGTATCTGAACAAAGAAGACCAAGATGAGAAAAAGTTCAACAAGTACAAAGGCAAGAAATATTTCAAGAGTTACAAAATCTACAAGGACAAAGGTAAGAAATCTTGTTATATTGCTAAAGATTCTTATAGTGATGAAGATGAAGATGAAGTGGTTTACATTTCTATTAAGGATGAGTCAGACAATGAAGATAATGAAAAGACCACACTTTACTCTCATATTAGCAAGAATGACACTTGGATAATTAATAGTGGTTGTTCTCACCACATGACTGTTGATAAAACCAATTTTGAAAATCTTGAGCACTATGATGGTGGGAGTGTCAGTTTTGGGTATGATGAACCCTGCTATGTGAAAGGTAAAGGTTGTATTGCTTTAATTGAAGGAATCAAATGTGATAATACTTATCGGGTTGAAGGACTAAGGCGTAATCTACTAAGTGTGGCATAGCTGAATAAAATTGGCTTCAAGGTAGAATTCATGAATGGTAAGGCCAAGCTCCTAGATGGTAAGGGAAACCTAGTTGGAACCTGCGGGCAAACAAAAGGTAATCTATTTTATCTTGATCTCAATGAAAGTTCATTTTGTATTGCACAAGTAGAAGAAAGTTGGTTATGGCATAAAAGGTTATGTCATGTGAATTTTGATAACCTAGTCAACATAAGCAAGAACAAAAGAGTAAGAGGTATTCCTATTTTGAAGAAACCTGAATTAGCAATATGCAAACAATGTCAAATTGGGAAGATGGGCAAGACTAGTTTCAAGAGCAAGAATTACCATACAAAAGAAATATTGAAGTTAGTGCATACTGACTTGTGTGGACCAATCGAAACAACAAGTTATATAGGTGAGAAGTATTTCATTCTATTTTTTGATGACCATTCCAGAATGATGAGTGTTATGTTTCTCAAAGAAAAATCAGAAGCTTTTCAGAAGTTTAAGTGGTACCTTGCCAAAGTTGTAAAGGAAACAGGAAAGAAACTTAAATGATTGAAATCTGACAGAGGAGGTGAATTCATTTCTAATGAGTTCAATGAATTTTGCAATGAAAGAGGAATCAAGAGACAAGTATCTGCCCTAGGTACTCCACAGTAGAATGGGATAGCAGAAAGAAGGAACACATCCATTATGGATTGTGCAAGAACCCTGATGATTGAAAAAAATGTTGCTACCAAATACTGGAAGGAAGCCATCAGCACTGTAATTCACACCTTGAACCAAGTTCAAATGAAGAAAGGTATTAAGAAGACACTTTTGAATTATGGTATGGCTATAAACCTAATGTTCATTATTTCAAAGTATTTGGAAGTAAATGTTACATCTTAAAGGAAGAAAAAAATGGAAAATTTGATGTTAAAGGTGATCAAGGTATATTCCTAGGCTACTGCAAAAGAAAAGCATATAAATGTTTGAACCATGCTACTTATAAAGTCATAAAAAGTGTACATGTAAAAATTGATGATTTTACAGAGAGAAGTGAAGAACAGAGCAGTAAATAGCCTGAGGACTATAGAAATTCTGTGTATTGTGAACCTGATACTATACCTAAGATAAAGGCAATGGTGATTGGATAGCAATATTGTCAACCACTGAATTCATCAGCACAAATCTTGTTGCAACCTGTGCAACCAGCGCTACTAACTAAAGAAACTGAGTCTCGAAGTGAAGAAATCTAGTCACCGACAGAGGGAACCAAGTTGCAGACAGAGGCACCCGAGTCACAAACAGAGGCACCTGAGTCACAGAAAGAGACACCCAAGTCTCAGACGGTGGAACCCGAGTATCAGATAGAAGAAAAAAATAGAATATTTTAGCATGGTGAACATAGTGGAGCAAGCCCAGAATCAAAGAGGAAGGAACCTATGCTTGAAAAGTATGTCAGAAGGTATCTGTACTTGAACAAATAATTGGAGATCAGATAGAAGGTGTAATGACAAGGAACAAAATTAAAGGTACATGTTTTCTTAGTGAAATTGAACCTAGATCTATTAAAGATGCATTGAATGATGAAAGTTGGATGGAAGCCATGAATGGAGAGATTGAGCAGATAGAAAAGAACAAAACCTAGACTCTTGTACCTAGACCAAAAGACAAGAATGTGATTGGTACTAAGTGGGTTTTCAGAAACAAGATGAATGAAAAGGGAGAAGTTTCCAGAAACAAAGAAAGACTAGTATGTAAAGGATATGCTCAAGAAGAGGGTATGCATTATGGAGAAAAATTTTCTCCTGTTGCAAGACTTGAAGGAGTCAGAAATCTTCTGGCATATGTTGCACATAAAGGATTCAAGGTGTATCAAATAGATGTAAAATCTGCATTCTTGAATGGAATTCTAGAAGAGGATGTCTATATTGAGCAACCTGAAGATTTTGTAGATCCTAACAAAAGGAATATGGTTTGCAAACTGCACAAATCATTGTATGGACTGAAGTAAGCTCCTAGAGCCTAGTATGAAAGATTGCATGGTTACTTGATAAGTATTGGATTTCAGAGAACTAATGAAAATAGTAGCTTGTACATCAAAGAAGGACCTTAGAACAAGATACTATTAGCAGAGATATTTTTGGATGACATACTATTTAATGGACATGATGATTTATGTAAAGCATTCTCCGAAGCTATGAGTAAGGAATTTGATATTTCTATCTTTGGTGAAATCAAATTCTTTGTTGGTTTACAAGTTTATCAGATGAAGGATGGTATCTATATTTCTTAGTCTACATCAGAGGCAGAATATGTTGTTGTAGCAATGAATTGTTCAAATATCATATGGTTCAAACAGTTGTTGTCAGGTATGAAGGAGGAAATCAAAGAACCAGTTATTATCTACTGTGACAACACTAGTGCTATTAAAATTTCAAAGAACCCTATCATGCATACTAAGACTAAACATATTGCAATAAAGCATCATTTCTTGGTAGAATTGGTTCAAGACAAGGAAGTAAGATTGGAATATGTGAATACTAAAGAACAAATTGTAGACATATTCACCAAACCATTACCTAAAGATGCATTCTTGTATCTTAGATGAAAGTGAGGGGTGATTCCCCTAACTGGGGCTCACTAATGGACAGATTAGTGATGCATCAACTGAGCTACAAAACAGATTTAACATGTTGATGTAGATATTCAGAGCTCATTGCATATGAATTAGTACAAATAGGTACACTACAACTTCATTGGATATGTATTGGATGGCGTCTTTGGCATTGGTTGTCAAAGAGGGAGAGATTATTGATGTCATGCTAAAGAAATTATTAAAGGAAAGATTATTAAGGAAGAGATTGATGTCAGAGGGAGAAATTTTATCAAAAATAGAAATTAATGTAAGAGGGAGAAATTTGTATTTCAGTGATTGTGAAGATAGAGGGAGTTTTCAGGATGAGAATCAGAATGAAGCTAAGGACATTAATAAAATTTGATTCTTGTGTCTATTTCTCTATAATTCTTTGTATTTTGACATGTTGTGTTGTCATCAATGCCAAAGAGGGAGATTGTTGATGATAATTATTCAATTGTGTATTGTCATTGATGTTTACAGAAATATAGTGATGTCTACACAAATGTCTAATCCTATCCAAGCACAGTCAATGTTTTCCAAGCTCTCTCGGGCATTGAAGAAGCCCAAAGTGATTTTCAATTCGAACCGAGTTCACTCGGGCATTACAGTTTTGGTCGGGCATTGAAGGATTTCAGTATTAACCGAGTTATGCTTTTAGTGATAGTCGACTAATAGCAGTTTATATGTTATGGTTAATTGGTTATATGCAGCTGACAGACTTAAGTTTTATTGATTATTTGAAAGGTTATTCAGGCTGACTTGACAAGGCTTATCATATATATATATATATATAAGGTCAAGTTTGGATTGAATGAGTGTGAGATATGTGTATTTTGATATGAACTGTGGAGGCAAAATCACATGGGATTCTGATTGAGAATAGAACATACAGAGCTGCAACAGAATATTTGATCAGTAAGGATCAATTCTTATAAGCTAGAGCAGAGATCTGAATCAAAAAAGATAGTTGCTTCAACAAAAAGGTCAATCCATTGTTACTCTCTAACAATTGTAGCAGTGATCAAAAATCTCTTTACAGAGTAGACCTAATAGTCTTTTGTAAATCCTCTCACAAGGTGACATTTCGACATTGAAGTGTTTGAAGACCTCTATCAAGGCCACTCCTTACAGGGTGATTAAATCCTCTAATAGGATCACACCTAACAATGTGTTATTGTAACCTTTAACAAGGTTGGCTCCTAATAGGGCTCACTTCAGAAGAGTGAAAAACACTAACTAGTTGCAATTGGTGGTTTTACCCATATTGGGTTTCCACGTTAAATCTTGGTATTATCTGTGTATATTTTATTTTCTTTATGGTTTATGTTTCTGCAATTAATCACTAAAGGATAATCACAGTTAATATCTTAATATTTTCTATGTTAACTGAGTGACAGTAGAATATCTGTGTTAACCGAGCAACAGTGATAAATTTGTTTAAGACATCTAAGGGACTTGAATTTGTTTTTGTGGTAACTGATTTACCCCTCCCCTCTTAGTTACTCAACTCATTTCCAGCATCCTTATCCTTCTGAGTCATATCAGTATTAGTGATTATATCATTTATAGTCCAGTCGATGTCAATGACATCAGCATCCTTCATCTCTTCTATCTCTCTCAAATCTATATCCTCTATCAAAGGTTCCACAGTAAAAGTAATAGAAACTCCTCCAATGTATGCATTAGGTTCATTTTCTTCTCCTTAGATAGGTGTATCAACTGGAAAATCATCCTCCTCAACATGAAGAACATCATAGGGCACAGAAGAAAAAACTCTTTTCGGGTCATCAAATGGAGATTTCACTGGGTGCTTCTTAAAGATTGTCCTAGGTATCTGAGTAATATCAACAACTTTAGGAGTATCGATACTAAAATCTTTGCAAATATAAGTTTTCAATACAAAATACCTCTTTCGCCAAATTCTAGGTCACAGATGAAAATGTGGATGGAATTCCCTTCAACTGCTACCAAATCGCCTCAAATGCTCTGCAAGCTCCTTCACTAGTATTAAAGGTGTATAATGAAAGTATGAAAAGCCTTTTTGTAACTTTTCATATCATAAAAAGATGTCATTATTAATTGCATTCTACTCAATCAAAAATTGTCTTAGAAGAGAGTGTAAAATCCTTCTGTAGTCCTTCCAAAGTGCTCAAAACTTTCTACGATTGATATAGAAGATGTAATTTGCATTTATGTAACTCACTATGCCTTAGCATCTATTGCATTGTCAAATTTGGGGGTCAAATCAAGATTTTCATAAAGAAGTCCCTCTTAAATCAATTATCTAATTAATTCTCAAAAGAGATAGTCACACCAGAGGCTGGTGTGAATTTTCTAGTAGCATCAATCATCTCTTTTCTAACCCATACCTTACTCATTTCCTTCCTAACCTCATTCACATCAACAATTTTCTTTCCCTTATCATTCTACACATTGTTTCCTTCTACCGATCCTCCTATATTGTTCATTATGCAATTCCTAGAAATATGACCATGATTATTACAATTAAAACATGTCACATTAGCATACCTTATGTTCACAGGGTTTGTTCACATTCTGTATTGCTTCACAATATGATCAAATTTGTTGCATTTGTAGCAGGTTATGTTCTTCTAGTTATTCATCCTTGATCTGCACTCACTTTCCTTGTCTCCATAATTCTTACAGGTATAACAGTAACCAGAAAATGTAGTATTATTAGATCTTCTTCTACACTCCTTCGTTTTAAGCCCAATCTTGTTACAAGAAAAATATTTCCCATTGAGTTTCAGTTGTCGCACAGGTGTCTTCACAAGGTCTTCAGTTTTTTGAGCTGATGAATTAATTTTCTCTCCTCTTCTAGAACTTTGAATTCATCAAGCTTCGTAGTACCTGATCTGAATCTTTCTTTGAATTCAGTTGCAGTAACAAGTTCACTCCTAAGAATTTCATTAATCCTTTCAAGTTCCTTCTCATTGTGTTTAGACTCCTCGAGATAGATCTGCATTTGTCCAACTTCTCCATTCAGTTTGTAAAATTTCTTTATTCAGCTTCATTACCACAACTTCTAACTCATGTTTTAGGTTGTCTCTTTCCTTAGTGATATGTTCATGCTCATCAGATTTTTCTTTTAGGAATTGTGAACTATAGAGCTTCCTTTCTGCTACAACTGTTCAACGAGATCTTTCCTCTTATCTTTGGATTTGTTCAATTGATCCTTCAGGTTTTCAATGAAACTTATTTCAGCATCCTTAAGCTCTCTCCAATTCTGAATTATGATTATTTGTTTTGTCAAGATCATCAAGCGCAACCAAATGTTGTTTTTGTGCACTGCTAGAAACTGTCAAATCTATCATCAGAATCTTCCTTAAGCAATTAGACTTCTTCCAAGGACCAAAACTCTGATACCAATTGTTAGGATTGAAGAACACTAAGAGGGGGGTGAATCAGTGTTATAGTAGATTTAACATTCAACCACAATTTGCATATCAATGAAATCAACACAACTGAAAGGAAAACATAACACAACAACCATAACATCATAACACCATTGTTTTTATCATGGATACCCTGTTAGGGGAAAAACCACGGTGGGGATGGAACCCACAATATGTTTTACTTCTGCAGAAATAAAGTGTCTGGTTAAGGGTGTGATTACATAAAAGGGGAATGCACATGCATTTAGGGTTACAACCTAGAGCTCACTACTCAATTACAAAACTTCCAACAAGGCTCACTGCCTCAGCAATTTGATACAAAAGAGATAGGACTCGCTGTCTCAGTCATGAATTGACAAACAACACCAAGTATGCTAATATAGTGCCAATGAAGTTTACAATTGATCGACTGATAGGAGAAATTTTGAATGATGTTACTTTAGTAGTATATCGAATGCCTTAACCTTCGCATCACAATCTCTATCGTTATCCATATGATCCATCTCAAAAACTTGATCTTATATATCTTGTTCCTTAACACTGTCAGCCATAAGAACAAAATAAGTAGTGTAGTGTGTCGGCCAAATACCTTATCAAATATCCATGCTAATCCAAATCATAACGTGTACATCATGTACCACAGCATCTCTAACTCCTACATCGATCAAACCGATTATACCGTCGATCCAATAGGATCACTGCACGATCTAATGATCGACTATCACTATCATTGTCTCAAACTTGATAACCCAAAAATCAGCAAATCATAACTCCATAAAATCTTACCATCAAACTTTGCAATCATAGACATAGATGTATATGTGTCCTATGAATCATCTCCTACAATTGCACATCAATAGTCTATCACATATGTCCATACTAATCTAAATACCAAAATTGCATCATTGTGTCAGCAAGTCTGTACTTAACCAATTTTACTATCTGACCTTTGGTATCACAAAATTGTGTTAGCCAATCATCCGTAAGATGTGTAGTTGTCATCAATGACAACATACAATCTCTCCATTAGTGTCTCTTGCCAACAAATCTAACCTATTGACCTCACTAATGACATGATGCCTAAAGAAGAAGAAGCAAGAAAACTTGTAATAGCAGGGACCTGTAAAATAATGTAGATAGGGCCTTGTTCAAAATGTGACACTATGATGGAGGAGTTGGAACATACTAAATCCAAGGTTGTTGAATCAAAAAGGAAAATTGGAAGTGTGTCTAGGTTCAGCTTGTGATCCATGCACAGCCTTGCTGCATCTTTGTATCCTACAAAAGAATATTCTTGGCACAAATGAAAGTGGTGAACGCAACTACAAGGAATTCTTCAATTTCCTTACTGAGGATTGGTCTAATGTCTTATAGTAGGCTAGTTGTAGGATTAAGAAAGCTCGCTAGGACTGGAGTCTCTTGTGTTTTTTATGATTTTGTTGTTTATGGCCATAGTGGGCTATAATGTTCCCAAATTTATAGAGAGTAAATTAAGTTAATTAATTATTTGGTCCCTATTTAAAAGAAATATTATTAAGGACCTTTAATTAATTAATGGGGGCCCATTTTTATTTAATTATTGTATGTAGGTGTTTACCGGGTCGGCGTTCTTTTGTAAACCCTCGGGAGTTTCTCTGAAGGGGTATTTATGCCCGGCATGTAGGTAGTCGTAGATATGTTGAGTTTTGAAATTTTATTTGTAATTGTGAATTCCTGTTGGAATTCTGTGGTCTGCCATTTCGGAGGTGAAAGACCCTCCCTAGTTGTTATTTGCAGTTTCGGTGGGATTCAACCCTCAACCTACTCTGCCTGTTCTCTATTCGGATCTGGCGAATCTGAAGTATTATCAAGTGATTATTATTATCTCTCCTCACAAGTATTAATTTGATCTGTCATTGTGGATTATATTGGTTACTTACTTCATTTTGGTCCGAAGGCACACTTCATACCCCACAGGCATCTCCCTCCAAACATCCTGAACATCCGTGTTGCCTCCCTTCACCATACAGTCTCCCAAACAGCACCGTACGGCCTCTTAGTTAGCAACGTACGGCCTACCAGATGGTATCGTACAGCATCTTTCTTGCTCCGTACGATCACTTGATCCTACTGTACTGCCTCCCAGTTATCGTACGGTCACACTTCAGCTACTGTACAGACCTTCTACCAACCGTACAGCCTGCAGTTTCTTCTCGCCATGAATCAGGAACTTCGATTCCGTGTGCCATGGGATCGGAACATTACAGTGGTATCAGAGCTGGTGATCTTGCCAGCCTGTTGGGGAGATTGAGAGTTTTTTACTTGGATCACACTATGACACTCGACGATGCCATATATTCTCTAGCAATTTGGGGACATTATTCTCTATCTCAGGGCTCAGCTGATTGGAAGGCACATCTGTTGGTCGAATACTCCAAGAATACTTTCACATGCCAACTATTGGATGGTCAGGTGCAGGATGACAGATACAAGGTGGTTAGCGACATCATTTACTACAAAGACAAAATCTATTTGGTACCCGAGTCCAAGATGAAGGAAAGGATTCTAAAAGAAGATGTTTGCACAAATATCGTCGAACCAACACCCAATGATCAACTTGATGGAAATACAGATTTTATTAGTGATCCTCTCAATGAGTCGGGCCTACCAGTGGGTGATCAGCCTCTTGGGAATGCAGACTCTGTCGATGATTCCTGGCAGGAGCAACCTCTACAGTTAGTTGATTATGGAGTTTACCCTTTGGATCTGAGCACTGATGTTTTGTATGATTGGCTTCCATAGGATCCTGGTGACTTTGGACATGGTAATGTTGATATCAATGTCACAGCGAAAGTTTGGTGCCAGTCTACTCATCTCCACTGAATCAAATTATACACATGTGATCCTGAAGCAACACAGAGATTTCAGTGGATACTACAACCAACGTTCATGTTTGGTTTGGGATCTGAGCATCGATGTACATGATGATTGGCTTGAGTGGGATCCTAGTGACTCTAGGCCTGGCAAGGTTTATATCAGAGTGGCGCAACGGAAGCTTGATGGAGCCTTACTCTTCTCACTTACTTTGAGGTGCATGCACATGGTCATGATGCGGCATGGGGATTTCAACAGATACAATTATCGATGTCCGCGCTTAGTTTGGGATCTTGGAGTTTTGATGACAGATTGCTTGAGGACAAGCAATCTTTGGGCGGTGAGGATTTGTAATGTCCCCAATTTGATAGAGAATAAATTAATTAAGTTAATTAATTATTTGGTCCCTATTTAAAAGAAATATTATTAAGGACCTTTAATTAATTAATGGGGGCCTTTTTCTTAATTATTGTCCGTAGGTGTTTACCAGGTCGGCGTTCTTTTGTAAACCCTTGGGAGTTTCTCCGAAGGGGTATTTATGCTCGGCATGTAGGTAGTCGTAGATATGTTGAGTTTTGATATTTTATTTGTAATTGTGAATTCTTGTTGGAATTCTTTGGTCTGCCATTTCGGAGGTGAAAGACCCTCCCTAGTTGGTATTTGCAATTTCGGTGGGAATCAACCCTCACCCTACTCTTCATCTTCTATGTTCGGATCTGGCGAATCTGAAGTATTATCAATTGATTATTATTATCTCTCCTCGCAAGTATCGATTTGATCTGTCATTGTGGATTATATTGGTTACTTATTTCATTTTGGTCTGAAGGCACACTTCATACCCCACAGGCATCTCCCTCCAGACATCCCGAACATATGTGTTGCCTCCCTTCACCGTATAGCCTCCCAGCCAGTACCGTACAGCCTCCCAATCAGCACCGTACGGCCTCTTTGCTGCTCTGTACGGTCACTTGATCCTACCGTATTGCCTCCTAGCCTCCACCGTACGGCCACACTTCAACTACCGTACGAACCTTCTGCCAACCGTACATCCTGCAGTTTCTGCTCGCCAGGAGTCAAGAGCTTCGATTCCATGTGCCAAGGACTCGGAACATTACATGGGCCTTATGCTAAGACTCTTATCGTAGTTGTTGTTTATGATTTATATTCTTTAAGTAGCTTAGATGTTTATGTCGGTGATAGCCATAAGTGGCCTCTTTTTAAGACTTTTATTAGTTTATATGGTTTGTTAGACATGGTTTCCAAAGGCACTAGTTTCTTTTTATGATGTTGTTTGTTAAGTTTTGACGTTTTTTAAATTTGTAGCTTGTGGTTAATGCGCTATTAATGTGTTGGTTATGTTTATCTTGCTTTCTTGCTTTCTTTGCACCCTCTCAGTTGTTGTGGAAAGGGACAACACTCTGGTTCTACTACTTTTAATATCAAAATCTAAGTTCTTCAAAGCTAGATTTTAACAAAAAATAGTACTTTCAAGATTTCGTGTTTCCAACTAATGGCCACTGATGTAGCTCATAATAGGATACTATCTACAACAATAAACCATTCAACTAAAAATCACATTGACAAAATAGTCAATTTCTTTAAGGATGTCTAATACCTAGTGCAAACTATTTTGTATATGATAACTAATATTACAAATTACAAACAACAACATTATCAACATTGAATTCCTCACCAATTAAAATTCGGTGAGAGCAAAGCTTAATCTCTAAAAATAAAGAGTTATGCCCTAATCTTAGTGCAACTTTTGACATCTTCAATATGGATTGATGCCATCACTAAGAAGGTTGGAGATAATAGTTTTGATTTTAGATCTTCCAAGTTATATAGAATTTCATCTAGTTTCTAATATATAACTCGGTGTCATTACTTCCTAAGTTTGTTGGACACAATATATGTAGTAAGGGACGTTCAATCAATAGGAATCAAACATAATTGCAACATGCTAGCATAATCAAATCATAAGGGCTAAAGAAATTCATATGTACTAGATTGTCAATTTGTTGATGTAGAACGCTTCACACATCTACTCCCACAAACTCATTACAATAAGGATAGTTGTTTCTCAAGTAGTGGCCAATCTAAGAGAATCTAGCCCTTTGATCATATTGTAGTATAGTGGTGGTACGACAAGTCAAAAAAGTTTCAAGTTTTTTCAATTTATCATATTAAGAACATAATTTTTTTGGAAAAGATTACATAAAGAAAATTAAACTATTGATGTTCTAAAGCACTCATCGTAACAAAATGATATGAAATATCTCAGCTCTTTATAGAAATAAAAAACTACTGTAGCATCATCCCGAGCACAAATGATCAAATATGAAAGCCAAACATGGCATATCTAGTACTACAAAACTCTTAACAACATCAACACTATTTAACAGACTTTGCACAAATTAACTAAATAGAGAATATGAACAAAGTGGCTAATTGTGAGAAAGTGATCATGTTTCTTATAATTTCAACATTGTCCCTTTGTGTCCTCGTATATATTACCATAACATGGCTTTTACATTAAATAAATTGCTATATAAGAGAGCCTTGCAAATGATATATTCATAACTTTGATCGTTGTATAAAAATTGAGTTTATCTTGTGTTATGATTCTAGCTTGCTATATTTTCTTTTATTTTTTTCTTTCGTCATTTTGAATATCAGTGTATCATTTATATTGACATTTCGTGTGTTGTTCCAGGGGTCTTCTTAGGTCGTAGAACAGGTTCATAATTCCATTCTCATATAGGTATGCAAAGTTTTTTGGGCATACTTAGGACTACTTTGTGAAAAAGAATGAACCTAAACTAGTAGAGTTCAACCACTTTCCATCCACAAAGCATGATTAGATGTAGTGTTGAAGATTGTATATTAAGAAGCATCAAAAATGTAGTTTGGCATGCATTCAAATAAGAATTCATTCAAATGTACAAAACACTCAAAAGTTCATTGAGAAAAGACAAACATCTTTAAATATATCCTGAACTGAAGGAGTCGAGCATAAAACAAAGCCTTGCTAGCTTAACAATCAAAGCACAGATTTCAATTTAGATACGAGGTAAGCCTTAAACAAAAATACTGAGCCAAACTTAAATGCACGAACCACTTAAGTATGGTTAATTTCAAGATCGTTGAGAAGGTAAGAATTAATGCACTAGTTAAAGAGAAATAATATTCAAAGTCGAATGTCAAGAGTTTACAGCATTTTGACATTGTATCCTACATAATGAAGAAGCAGCAAATTAGTTGCTAACTTGTCTTAAACACCTCAAACCTAATACCCAAGAACAATTGAAAAAATGTCTTGCGAGGCAAGGTGAAGAGGCGAAAAGATGAGAGCATGACAATGGAAAACTGAATTGAGGAGCCAATTGCCAAGCAAAGCCAAGTGGTATCCCAAAGGTAGTGCAGTCCTGTGGATCGAAGCAACCAATCTTATTTCATAGTTTCCAGTGCTTATAAAGTATTTTAAAACATTCCCACTCACTTCAAACCAGATTGGGCATTGGTGAGGAGGCTAAATAGAGCTTGAATACATTTAGCCAAAGGCTGATAGGGACGTCTTATAGCCCAGGGTCAATGTGGATAGATTACAGAAGTGTATTGACTAATACACCAACATATTCTTCACATTCCAAATCCATCTGCTTTCAGCAAGTGAGATGTATTAATTTGCCGCATTCCAGATGATGTCCACATAAAACAAGTCCAAAACAAGGGCCAAAATGTTTCCTCTCTTTGTACGAATCAACACTTTGAGTTCATGTCCTTGCTTATGATTTTGCATGAACATATCGTTTCAGGCCATGTATTATTTCACTATAGATTTGGAGTTAATATAGAAGTTATGAAATATCTTTAAACATTTTATTCTAATGAAGAAAAACTTGAGCATTACAGTAGTGCAGCAAAAGTCCTACACGAATTTTTGAGATTCCACTGAAACAATTTACTTGTAAAGTTCTCTTAATGATGGAGGCAATGACACACAATACAGCTTTGTGCAGTTCCCAGCGACAATTATCTAAGGCTAATTCTCGTGTTGAATATTTTGGGTACTATTTTATCATATACTTGTTCCTCATTTTATAAAGCTACTACACTAGTTTACTGCAACACTTGGAAATCCGTATTATAAGGAAAGTTCTCAATTTTAAGCAAATCACTTATGAATAACAGTCCAAACGTGTTGTAATGGATTTCTGAACATGTTAAGATCATGCGCATGACTCACGATTGGAATATATGTGCTGATTAGGGATCAAATCCTGAATGCCTCGAGTTGTAATTATGTTTAATTAGAACTTAACTCTCTTAGCCTTGCTAGCACCAAGCATGCTTTAAAAGAAACATGGGATAAACTAGTTGAGTGCAAAAGTGAAAAACATTTTTTTACAAAGTTGAACAGAGACGGGGTACTTGGGTACTTTGGGGATGGGTACGTTGTTTTTTCAAAATAGGAGACGGGTACTTTAGGTACGTCAAATTCTTTTTATATATAATTTAATATTCTATAGAGAATCTGAAAATATAATGACATTGAATTTTCAAAACAAGAACAATAATAAAGTTTACTGTCAAACATTAACTTTGAACATTAAGTGCACAAATTGAAATGTCATACAATCATTGTATCAAAGTTTCAAACTGATTAGTGATTACAAATTGAAATAAGCTTTGATAAACAGCAAGCTAATACACAAACAACAAAGTGAAATAAGAAACAGAAATCTTAATCAAGGTTCTCTTAGCTATGATGCCCTCCACTGAGAACCCACTGAATACCCGGTACTTGGGTACGTGTATCGGGTACTTGGGTATGTGTACCAGTACCCGGTACGTGTCCCAGGGGTATGGGTATGAGTAAGCTGATCAACATTACAAAGCTAAATTTACACGTGCCATACATAAGTTGCATATTTTAAGTTTTCAGACATTAAAATAGAAAAATGATAAGAGAAAACCTAAGTTTCCAGTTGGGGTATGAGTACTAGGTTATGAACTGTAAAGCCAAAAGGGTTTTGGATTCAGTATATATAAAAAATCATAAATATTTATATATTTAGGCCTAAAAACAAGTAATAAATTCAGAAAACCAAATAACAAGTGTAAAATAAACAAAATCACCATAAAAAAAATATTCTTGCAGAATACTTAACGATTAGCAGGGGCAGGGAGAGCTCAGAATCTACGAATGCAAAAGTTAATATACGTTGGACATTTTTGAGAAGTATGAGAATGGAGTAATGGTTCTTAGGAAAAAAACAAATACTCTGCAGGTTATAAAGATCATTGCCTAGTCCATGAGGCATAGGACTTGTAATAAATTTCAAATCAAAACCAAATGCTGTCAAAAATATTTTCACAGGTGCCACAAGATTGTGCTTTGATGCTAACTGGTGAGGTTTGATGGCAATAGTTTTGAAATTTTGGAAAAGGGTTAAGCCTTGCTGTGATTACCAGAAAATTGTCAAATAGTCAGGTGATATCTATAGAATATCCATTCTGTAATAAATAACTCCAGTTAGTAGTTAAAAAATCTCATTGTATTCTGATCATTCATTAGAAAAAAGTTCAGTAAATGTGAATAGCTTCAAAGATAATTAAACCTCTTTTCATCCCAGTATAGATAAAGGTCACTTCAAGTTGAAAAATTTCAAGAAAAAATCAACATATGAAATAGAACATAGATCCACGCATTTTGAAAACTTTGCACGGCAAGCCTTGTTCTTTTCATTTCAAGTTCATCTTGTGCGGTGGTGTAGCAAAGGATTTAAATAACACATGGGGTTAAAGTTTATATATTGTGACATATCTCACAAAGGTCTGAAAAATATCATTTG
Organism: Thuja plicata; assembly: GCA_018584345.1. Lineage (NCBI taxonomy): Eukaryota > Viridiplantae > Streptophyta > Pinopsida > Cupressales > Cupressaceae > Thuja > Thuja plicata. Next base: position 2,396,746 of record MU228503.1, read on the forward strand.
CTATTTTTCAGAATGCAATGTCACTTAATGTATAATAGGGACATTAAACAACAATAACAGTGATATCGGAAATTTAAAATTACATGATTACAAAGTAGTTCCTAGCCTCATGGACCAAAAATAGTTTGTATGACTATGCCTCTGAACAGAAGAGAAAAAATATATAAGAGATCAGTTCACAGTCTATTGAGGTGAAAAAGCCTTGTAGATGCACTGGGAAAATCCATATGTTGTCTCTTGATTTCAATTTCCAAAGAGGATAATAATCGGCAGAGAGAATAATACAATAGAAACATCTGAAAAGAATTCTGTGTAGAATCCCTGTAAAAGCCACTTTGCACAACTTCATTGAACTCATTCGTCCTTTTTGTGAGACATACGGGCCCGATGCTTCAGCTCTGCTCTCTTCCACTTTACAATAAGCTGAAATAATGTAATCAGAGTATTGATCTGCAGAACAGAGTTTTATAGTTCAATTATACTGGCAACTCCACATCAGTTCAATTAAGTTAAATTATTGTATGTGGATGTTCCAAGACATCATTTATAACCATAATAAAGTTAAATGCATACCAAGATTATTATTGAAATGACTAGCAGAGGAGCAGACCACATATTTGACAGGAAAACTCCATGCAGATCGAAGTAGTTCTGTCCAGCAAATTTTTTCCAATTGCGACTTAGGTGGTAATTGATTGTTTCAGCAAAGTACACACCCACAACTGCAAGTTATACCAGTAATGTTGTCAGAAACATGATATTAATTCAAGTAATAATTAAGCTCTGATCATAACACAACGCCTATTCCTCTGATCAAATAACCCATCATGTTTAGAAAATGTTTCTATACAACCAGTGCACACAATGGCATATAAAATTTCCAGAAGTAAACAATTTCAGACAGCTACTTATAAAATATCAGGATCAAACAGATTATAAATCTACTAACTCCAGAGTACACTAGCAGTTTCTTTTAATGCAATGCTGCCTCAAAATGCTTCCCACATGCACAAAAAAGAGTAGCTAGGGAAAATATAGGCAAAGACAGAAATTCTCCTAAATAACTAGAAACTGGGCTACAGAGTCAAGTAGGTTTTGGAGACTGTTTTCTTGTAGCTTAAATTCAAGAAACCACAAAAAATAAATCTTGTACTCTCCAACCATGAGTTGACTGTATTTATCAGGTAACCTTCTACGTTCAACGCCCAAGTCCAAGGCATGACTTCCTAAGGATTTGAGAAGACTATGAACATGATTCTTTCTTAAGACTAGACTTTAGGTCATGTCAACACAATGCAAATGTCTTTACATAGGGGTTTTGTTAATGTTTTGAACCAGAATAGCAGAGAAACATTCGATTCTTAACACAAAACATGCAAGAATAGATGGCACAAAAAGACACTAATATTTATCCTGGGAAAACCCTCCAACTTGAGGGGAAAAACCCAGCCACACAAGAAATGATGCTTTATTGATAAAATAATAGAGATATGTGTACAATGCTTCAAACTGAACCGGCAATCCATCTACTACACACAGAAACAGCAATAAAATGTGTGTCTAACGCCCAACCAATGCACAAGACAAAGAAATATATAGAAGACATCTTTGAAACTGAAGACTCTTTACAATCCAAGCACAAGTCTCTTCATTTCAAATGGATGTCTCTTCACATCTCCATGCAAGTCTTTTCAATTCCCAAATGCAAGACCCTTCGCATTTCTTGGACAAGTGATTTGCCTTCAGGAGAAAGATAACTCCCGGCGCTATATAACATCAACACTCCCTCTTAGCTAGGGAGGTATCTTTACAGATTCTCATGTCATGGATTCTCTCAACATGACCCTCACAATGGCTACACCCATTGTGATAAAACCAAAAACTTTTATCACGGATTCTCTCAATGTGATATCGTCATCTCAACATGACATTCACCATGGCTACTCCCAAAGGGTGAACAACACAAGAGCTAAGTCATGGTGTCTCTCACATGACACCCACCATAGCTACTCCCAGAGGGTGGAACAAGGGCTTTCACCTCAAACTTCTTTCGCAAAGAAGAATGCATTAACGAGTGATTGCACCTCGAACTTCTCCCTCACGGAGAAGAACTCATTAACAAGGGATTGGACCTCGAACTTCTCCCTCTCAAAGAAGAACTCATTAACAAGGGACTGCACCTCAAACTCCTCCCTCTCAAAGAAGAACTCAATAAAACACATAAAACATCATCTAAATGTTGAGACTCCCTCTCAACAGGGGCAGCATTCTCATGGCTTTGATTATCACAATGCTAGGAAATTGGCTCCAATGTTTGTCCAACAATGAGCTTTTGCAATCACACTGCTACACAAGCTTGTTGATCCTCTGCAAAGAACTTGGCATTCTACATCTGCCACTCAAGCTCCCTCTGAATCTGATTTTTGCAGCTGAATGTCATTTCTTCCTCTTCGAAGAAACTAATTGCAATGACAATCTGAATAGGTTCTTTCTCTTTAATGAAGTTATGTGCCACCAATTCAGTCACATGGCTGCAAGCAGCATTCCCATGTTCATTTCACTAGCCTGCATGACTTTGCATGTAATCTCTCATCATCTCGTTGCTTCTTGATGCGTCCTGAAGCATTTTTGGAGAGATTAGCAATAGTTCATAGAATCAAACTATTCATAAAAAGAAAATATATAGATCAATGTTAAAAGCATACATGATTCACTATTCTCAATATTATAGCATGAATTAACTACATAAAATTCATGATCAATATTCAAATACTTATCTCTTTATTGCCTAAATTTCCTCACAATCCACCAATAGATCTTTCGCCATCACATAGTTATAGAGAATGAAAAATCTGAACGCCAGTACATATGCTATCCTCATAGACATGAATGCCAAAAATGTAAGCATAGGCGAACATGACAGCATCCTCCCTGTCTAGGCAAGAAGCTTAATCAGAGATTCTACCCTCCAAGGCTCTTCAACTACACGTTCTCATATAAATCCCTCATTTTGAACAGCATATTCAACTCCCATTAGACATTACGATTCTTCTAGAATCCAATTGTTCTATTCTAGTTCGGATTGTTTCCTTAGACCCTTTCTGATACCATGTTAATGTTTTGAACCAGAATAGCGGAGAAACAAAAGATTCTTAACACAAAACATGCAAGAATAGATGGCACAAAAAGCCACTAATATTTATCCCGGGAAAACCTTCCAACTTGAGGGGAAAAACCCAGCCACACAAGAAATGATGCTTTATTGATAAAATAATAGAGATCCATGTACACTGCTTCAAACTGAACCAGCAATCCATCTACTACACACAGAACCAGCAATATAATGTGTGTCTAATGCCCAACCAATGCACAAGACAGAGAAATATATAGAAGACTCAACTCTTCATCTTCGAAACTGAAGACTCTTTACATTCCAAGCACAAGTCTCTTCATTTCAAATGGATGTCTCCACATCTCCAAGCAAGTCTTTTCAATTTCCAAATGCAAGACCCTTCACATTTCTTGGACAAGTGATTCGCCTTTAGGAGAAAGATAACTCCCGACACTATATAACATCAACAGGTTTGACATTTTAGCTCTCCAATATTGAACATATAACACGGAGTTCATCAAATATACAACCATTACTTACATGGCAGCTCATTAGAGAAAATATAAAGAACAGTGCAACGGGTAAAACGAAAAAAATACAAAAAATTCGATAAAAAAATTTGGCCATTACATATGTAACAACAAATTTTCTGTATATACAAGCCCCAATGTCCAGATATATGCTTGATAGGACTTATAATGTCTTGTTTTATCATCTATGATTAGTGATGATATAATATGCCAATTGTGTCATTAACACAGTAATCTGTCATATATAATTTCTAATGACAAGGGAACAATGAAACACAAAGATTCACAGGCTTATCCATGAGACTTATCTTACCAAACTTGGAGAATTGGTATCAGACCACTTAAGTCATATCCCATATTTCACCTCATCATCTTGCCTTTGTATTATTTTCTTGTGTGACCACAGCCATAGACCTTGTTTATTAGATGATTTCTTAGTTAACAAAACTTAACAAATTAAGATAGGCTTTTGGTTGACGTGGCGAGTTTCACGGTGTATTATAAATGGTAAGTTCAAACAAGAATTGAGACTTACGGTTTTCTTGTGGCTGTGGTACTGTAATGACCAACTGTTGTGTTGAAAACACACGTCCCATTGCAAATGGGGAACCCCACTTTTTTTTGCTTGGCACCCTAGTGATTTGTTTAGTCTACTTATAATTTGGCAACATTTTCCAAGTCTTGAAGGGCTGATAAGAAATCTTGGGCAAGTCAGTTTTAGATGCAAATCAAGGTCTTGTAGTGGGTCAAGTTTTAGTTGCAAGTCATTCTCCACACTTCGTTGAAATTTGATATCTGATTGGGGATGCTTTGAAGTTTGGGCAAACATATGAATTGGGTTGAGTGTTGATGGAAAATTGAAATCCAAGCCAAAACAAGGGTGAATTTTGATTTGAACATGTTAACATTCCAACACTTGAAAAAAATTTGACATCATATTCAACGTTAAGAGGCCAAGAGAGGCTTGATTTCGGCCCCCTTCTTGGGGCTCCAAGCCCAAGAGAAACTTGATGAAGAGGCTTCAAGTTGCTGCTGAAGAGATGCAAAATGCTTGGGTGTCTTGATCTGATCGGTCCACTTGTGGATATAAATAAACCATAGCCAATGTTTGCAAGAATTGAAATCAAACCTGATGTGCAATTCCAACTGAAAAATCAAGGGCAAGTTATAATATTTGTCAACACATGCATTTTTTTGGAAGACCAGACTTGGGATGGAGCTCAAGCAAGGTCGGATTTCCGACCTTCTTGGGGCTCCAAGCCCAACAACCTGTTAAATTCCGCCCAGCATTTGGGTGAAATCAGAAATGTTGGAGCCTAAGTTTGACTTGTTTTTGGATGAAAGTTAAACGATATTGGACTTGCCCATTCTATAAATCAGAATGAGGATCTATTTTGGAGAAAGTATAAACTATGAATTTCAAACATTTTGTAAAATCTCTGATCTGATCCCAAGCATTCCAAGCAACATGCAAGTTTCGATCAAGTGATGAAGCCCAACACTTAGCAATTTTTAAAAGTTCATCTTGAGTTGGAGCCCAAAAACATGCACATTTGCGCTCAAATCTTGAGTTGGAGCACAAGCAAGGCAATATTTCCGCCCAAACCTTGGGGCTCCAAGCTCAAGCGAACCTAGATTTCCACCCAATTTCTTGGGCTCCATTTTGGGGGTTTTCAAGGAATTCAATTGCCCAGCATTATCAAGAAAATCGAATTGCATTATGAAATCGTGCAAGGAATTTGAATTGCAAACAAGTCGGCCAAATGAAGATCAGCAAGATGGAAACAAAACGAAATACAAGTCTGATCGCCCAACACTTCAAGAAAAATCTGAATTTCATTATGTGCTCAGCCATGTAGATCAACATGCAAATTAAATAAATACAAATCTGGTCGGCCCATGCAAGGTTTCTAAAAGACATGACCTTTGGGGGTAAAGGCATTAAAGGAAGATACAAGTCTTCAACTCAAAACACCATTGTAATTCGAACATCAATAACAAGACCAGAGCAGATCTTAGAAGGGCGAAAATTAGAGAGGAAGAAATAAGAGCATTTGTTAGAACTTAAGATCGAACTTGCTAGGAGAAAGAGGCCAGAACTTGCAGACATAGACCCCTCTCAATTACAAACTGAAAAGTGTGCAAATTATTGCAAACTCGAACCATTAAACAGCCCAGATTTTCCAGAATTGAAATCAAGTCTGAGTGTTTCATAATGCAAAATTGGTATTTCCCAGACTGAAATTAAACATTTTCCAAATTTAACATGATTCCAAAATCCAATTGAAGATCTAATCACTTTTGTTATGAAGATGTTTAAGTTCTTCAAAAATAATTAATTTGCATTTCGTTTTTGTTCACAACTTTGATCCAAGATTTCTCTTTCTTTTCAACTTTGATGCAAGGATCAAGGTGAAGCAAGCGAGTGGAATGAAGGAAGGTGATAGCAAAAGATGGAAATGCAAAGAACGAATGTTCAGGACTTCAGCAATGCAAGTACGTGGAAATGACAAGCAGGAGAATGTTCAAGGCCGAGCCACTTCATGTGCAAGGATGATCCCAACACCAAGGTCACCATGAGAGCATCAACAAGGCATTTGCAAGTCGTTGAAAATCAAAGTGAAAATGGAAGTGCAATAGCAATAGCCTACATTTTTGCCTCGTGAAATGATACAATGTCCCATAAAGAAAGCATCATTGATACAACGATCATTGTTGTGTATCCAAATTTGTTGGGAACCTCAACCAAGGGTGATGATCAAATTGCAAATATACACATCTCATGGAAAAAGGAAAATAATGGTCAAGCCCAAACAAAGAAAGATCAAGGCCAAGACATCAAAATAAGAGTTTAATTTCAAGTATAAGAACATCTCAATGAGAAGGTCTTTAAAACGAGGATGAAGAAGTGGAGTTGACACAAGATAAGCATGTTGAGGTGGCACATCCTAATCTCCACCATTCTGGTTATTCCAAGTAGCATGAAGAATGCATTTAATGCTTTACCCCCAGTGAATTTTCTCATTTGTTCATCCTCAAATGGATATGTATCTCAATGCAATGTAATTTTCTCATTGGTCAGCATTCAATGCTTGTTAGCAGTGGTTGTAAAAAACCTTAATTAGGGTTATTTAGATTAATCTAGGCCGTTGATCTCGAATTAATCTGAGCCATCTATTGTACTTGGAGCCACTATATAAGGCTTGCTCATTCATTTGTAAAGGAGAGATTTTGGTGAAATTGTTGCTATAATGCTACCACATTCATTGCGGATTCATTATTGAATGCATGGTGAATTACTTGTGTTATTTTGGAGTGTTGCATAGATTCCTATCTTCTCACTTAGAATAGGATTTGTTTATGTTGAATAGAAGTAAAAGTTGTAAAGTAGATGAATAGAAGATGAAAGATGTTATCGTTGGTGAATCATGGTGAAACTTATGTTCATACCTTTTGGTACTTGTTGATTAAAAGTAAGTGTAAGGTTGGTCGAAACACATTGTAAGCACTTAACTTCAATTGGGAATGTTCATTTGGATCGCACCATAATTGGGTATTTGAATGAATGTTAGCAATTTGAAAATCATCTATGCATCCTTAGAAGATAGCACCCTCCTATGTGTAGTTCATTAAGTTGGTGAAGCAAGGATTGGTTTAGTTTCCCCTCATCATCAATAGTGTCTTGCATTGGTAGAGTTAGAGATAGAATTAGTTTAGAATCTTAGATTCCTAAACCCAACTTCTTTCCACTTTATTTCATTAGAAATAGTTGAAGAGCTCAAATTGCCAAATATTCGTATTTGTCAAAGTTGATAGATCCTCCACAAAAGAATAGTGTAAGTCCCCACATGGTTACCAGCAAACCACATCATAAAATTGTGTCCAACACCAAAGTCGCAAGTACACAATGTAAACCTTGGGGTTGCTTTACTTGATCACACTATCTTCATATTGATTAGCACTTAAAGCTTCTTTGTTCAAGAGAGGATTAGATATTTGGTGTTTCATCTTGGGATACTATAAGTTTCATCCTGCATGTTGAAGTGGTCACAAAACTCACATCAACACAAACCTTGATTTTCCTCCAATGTAAGTAGTTTGTTGTTTGTTTTGCTTCAGATTGCATTTCAAAATAGTAATTCAATGTACAACAAGATATACTCAAAGAAATACTAGATAAAAAAGGAAGGGGACTTGATACCAACACTACTGTAGCATTAAAACAGTAGATTCATATCTTCATAAGATATATCCATACATTACAAATCAGATTTCTTTAGTACATTGCAGACCTGGAATAAACTTTCAAACACCAAATTAAAATGCTCAGATCTGATCCATGTCCAACCCTAAAGCTCCAATGACAAGGGTGATTGGTATGAAGGTTCTCCAAGTCTCCAAAGTCATAGAAATCTGCTCCAGCATTAATAGAACCTTTACCAGCATTATGAAGGCGCCATGAAAGAAGAAACATGTGCAGGTTTCAGATCTGCTTCAAATCCCAAGAGACAAGCCAAAATGTACCACCTTCCTAGAGAAGGACTATTTGCCTAGTAAATTCAATCCTTCACCAAAAATTGCAAACAACCACTCAAAATGCAGTGCCCAGCAAGAAGACTCAGAAAGTATACCCAAAATGATTGTTATTAAGCTTCAGAAGATATGAGCAAGTCTTTGATTCCAGCTATTCAAAAAAAGCACTTTCAGAACTCAGAAAATCTACACCAGCACTCAAAACTTGAGTCTAATCTTCTCTAAACACTAACACCACACCAAAACCAACAGACCCAAGTCAAAACACTGAATATATCTTCATTTTATTCAACTCCATAATCACCCAACAAGCCAAAAATCAGTGATCAGTATCACTGAAAGATCTGATAACTAGAACACCAGCTAGGTAGGGTGGGTCTTTCACCACCGAAACCAGCTATCCAGCAGAGGATTTTTGTCCTCCAACCAGCAGAGATGAACTTTGAAAGCAATCCAGCATCATAACCTTGACTTGTTGTAATGTCCCCTTTTTGGCTAACTCAGCAAATAGGGACAATTACCTTGCAAACTCAATGGCAAGAGACTTATTTCCTTAAAGTCTCACTTAACACTGTGAATGATGATCTATAATTATTAATACCTCTTATGAATGTTTATGTATAAAATGGATAACTATATCACTGTTAGCTCTAATATGACAATTGGAAATATGTAAGATGATCAAGTCTATATATATATAGATAATACTCAAGACTATCTTAACGATATGTACAATCTGCCAATGATACTATATAGTATCAGATAACAACGATACTATATGTAAGATTATCCATATTAAATCAGTGTTGTCTGCAAAGATTAGATATTCCAATCTACAGATATATATGTATAGCTCTGCTCTTTGTGATATATTGATGTAAACTGTACAATGAACTCCTTTCACCGATGTTAGCAATACTGCTATATGATGCAGTCTCTGATATATCTATATAACTGTGCAATGATGAATACTGTGCTATGTCTGATATGTCAATATGCTTATGCAATTAGGAGTAGGCTGCTATATCTGATATGTCAATATGTATATGCAACGACGAATTGATAATATCGCATATAGGGATAGGGTTGTTGTTTCAGATGTGTAGATGTATTCTTGCAACACTGATAATGCTGCTGTTTCTGATCTGAACTCTTGATTCCTGCAACTATGGTGCCCTCTCTGATTTATATTTGATTACTTGCAACCGGTTTATGCCAACTAGGCAATTGCTCTATTGAGCAGATCCAAAATGGATAAATAAGTAATAAGTTTCAATCTGATACCTTGAATGAATGACTTCAATCTCCTTATGTAACTATTATCACCAAACGGTTGCATCTCTTAGATAGCAAAAGACACGCCCATCCTATTATTCATATCTCTCCACAAGAGATCGCACCCCTTCACAACAATAACCAATGTGTAACTGCTCTTAATCGGTTCCTCTCATAATCGCCAGTCATCGTGCCTCTTCAAGACTAAATAATTAATTACTTCATAATCATCTTGTTAGGTGGTCTGATCGCATCCTTCTAATCACCTCTTATGATTGTTAACCGATTTATATTCATGTGTTTCTCCAAATCGATTAGTATTATCTCGACTTAGCTTGCTTGTAGATTGTTAACTGTTCTAATCCTTGGATTGGCAGATTTAGATGCTGTCATATTTGCTGGCAGTTACCTTAAACGATTATTGATGCTGATTATTATATTATGTTTTAGTTCAAATCGTTTGCTGGCTCGTCATTATGCAGATATTTCTGTTGTTTTGATGCTGATTTAAGGTATGAAAATCATCTCTCCCTTATCGAAGAATGCTTGACCTGTCCATTGGAGGAGTAAAATTTGGGGACATTACAGTTGTCAAAATAAAGCATGTCAAATAAGAGCTCAACATAAGAATATAAAGAGTGGAGAAATTAGGGCAACATTTCCTCCAATTTGAATCCTTTAACCTCCAAGCCCAATTTTGAAAGCAATTGGAAATCCCCATTGAAGTTTGACCCTTCATGAGCTCTCAAATAAAACATTTGAATTTCACTTTATTTCCTTATTCCTCCTTAGCATCACCTCTTCGAAGCATAAAAATAAACTTACTAAAATACTAACTTTCCCCCTTTCTTTGACGTCAACTTAGGAGGTCCAACTAGTCCCTCTTTAAAAACAACTTCAAGTCACCATATTACTGAGCAAGACACAAGGAGGTACATTTTAAAAGCAACTTTATAAAGACTTAGTGAATAAATTAAATATCTTTCTGAAAAAACTAGAACTCACCAAGTCCGAAAATGAAACCCATTGTACTGAACTGGGAGAGGAATAGAAGCCATGATCAAGTGCTAAAAATAGCACTTCGTAAAAATAGCAAAATGCCAAAAATAGAAAGTTTGCTAGAAACTCTGAAAATCACTACTAGATCTCACCTTAGGACAATGAGGCCCCTAACCACATCCATTTAGCCTGCAGGAGCCCAGGAATAGGCTAACAGAAAACTCATGTTGAGCTAGGTACAAAAAAATTTGGAATTTGTTGAACTTAATCATTTTTCATCTTGGCCAGCTAAATTCCTTACAGTTCAAGTTTAGTGGAATTTATTAATTGCTGCTTGAACAAATTCAAACTAGACAGTAAGCATTTGATTGTTTCTAAACAAAAACATATTAACCATAAATCTCTGCATTCTTTGGGGCTTTTTGTTTGGGTTTGCTAGAGAATTGAGAAAATCTCAAGTCTACAAACAATATTCAGTCATCCTATGCTAAGCACTACTTTTCAACACCCCCCTTTAGGGCTAACATAGGAAACTTACAATCACCGCCCTTCAATTACAAAATTCATTGAATAACAGTTTCCACCAGTAATGTATCCTCACATTAAATCTCCCAAATCCATATTGCATCAAAAAATATACTATTGCTCAACAAACAAATAATTATTATAGCTACATGAAAGACATCAATAATTCCGTTTCTTCAATCTGCATAATAAAACTTAAAACGCCTCATTGGTAGCAGCTCAAGTTATTTCTTCTCCCGCATGTTCAGAGTTTTGGTAATACGCATTCGAATAGAAGTCATTTTGAAAGCTTGAGTTTCTGGATTTGATTGTGTATGTTTTTTGACATCAACGTTTCGGATCACACTCCGCGATCCATCATCAGTAAGAGCAAAGAGAAAGAAGGAAATGTAAAAATAATGATGATGGATCACGGAGTGTGATCCGAAACGTTGATGTCAAAAAACATACACAATCAAGTTATTTTTACATTTCCTTCTTTCTCTTTGCTCTTACATCCTGATGATGGATCACGGAGTGTGATTCGAAACGTTGACGTCAAAAAACATACACAATCAAATCCAGAAACTCAAGCTTTCAAATTCAAATGGATTGTGGAAATCTGATAGATTTAGAAGTCATTTGTCAAACCAATTATTTTCTTTCCCTTGAAGCTTTTGTCATCCACATTTTAGAGCTTATTTATGAGAACAATGATAAAGGTCAATTTATCCAGGGTCTTTGATTGCAGATCCTCGGTCTTCAACCTCTCCCCAGCCATATCCAGGCATGAACATCCTTGTTACAAATGGATCAATATTTGTATCTGCAACTATTGTTCCATGTCTTGGGAAAAATCACCATGGTAGCAATATTTGACTTGGCAACTTTTTATACTGCATTAAACAGCTTTGAGAATATTGGTGGTCTGGCCAACACTTCAATTAGAAATCCTGCCATTGTTTTCAATATAAAGAATCAAAATCAAGAAAGACGGCTGAAGGACCACACAGATTCACATATGTATTGAAAATTAGATTAAATCAGTGCGCCTCTTGCAATCCACATAAACCTTTCAACAAAATACCTATTGCTTGCCATCAATGAAAGAGTTTTCTGAGGTAAACTTGTGAAAGCATTAACGCTCAGCTTAAAATCAATTTTTTTAATCTGTTACATAGTTCACACAGTTCTACCCAATACAAATTGACTTTGAGAAAATTCACTCCAACCTAGCTACAGATCTCACTAGAAACTTTCCCGAGCTTCAAACAATGACTTGCAGAGCATTATGACCTATCACCTGCAACAAGTAATTGGCATTTTTCCTCATATGCTTACCATGTGAGCAACAATCCATAGGTGTATGCCATCTTAATTGAAAATCAGTGGAATTTACATACCCAATCGATAATTACTCTTGATTTGAGTAGCCACTTGTGTGCAATATGCATAATAAAAAACTGTAAATATCCGCTTCAGACAGTTTGGATGCCATAAAATGGACTTCAGCAATTTACATTTCATGAATCTTAATTTCATCAGTAGAAAACTCAACATAGAAACCAATATAGGGGCTATTATGGCTTTTATTGAACAACAACTACAAAGCTAAATCTGAGAATGAACAGAATGAAGGAAAGAACTACAGAAAGAGTGAACAAAATGAAAGAGAAAGATGATGCAAATGAATGGCTGATGCAAATGAATGGCCGATGCCAACGAGTTCGCTGTGAGGAGCACAAGACCCCAATAAAAGAATCGCTGACAAACATGCAAGAAGGATGGACTTGTTGTGAAGTTTTCACACCCCGCCCCATTGCGAATGAGACCCCCTCTTTACGCTTAGTTGTCCTAGGTAGTCTCGAAGTCTAAAAGATGAGTTTGAGCAACTTTGGCTTGTTATGGAGTCAAGTCAGTTAGGGATATGAATGAGAACTGGGCTAGTCAAAGATGTGGAATTGAAGTCAAGAAAATTCTTGTAAAATCCTTGTTCCGATACCAAATTTATCTTAGAAAGTCTGGAAAAGTTACGGAAAAGAACACTGATGGAAGCGTGTGATTACTGAAATTTGGCTGTCTCAAAAAATTTAGGATCTCCCAAAATCTAGAATCTCCATTATAACTCCTATGAATCTGAAACCACTCTCGAACATCCTGACAGTATATACATAAAATATAACTTAAAGTATTACATAAATGTTATATTTTATGCTCTGCCCTGCCACTTGAGCCTCTTAATTCCGCCCTGCCACTTGAGCCTCTTAATCCTGCTTGCCACATAGAGGTGGAATGTCCGCAAGCCTTTTGCCACATCAACTTCTAATTTCTGCACATCATGCTTGGCAATTGCCACATAAGCCTTGGATTCCCGCAATTCCCTAAAGGCATACAATTTGATGAAAATGGATAAGAGGATGGGGGAAGTCGGCCTTGAAGGAGTTAGGATCGTTGAACGATAAACAAGCATTAACTATTGGTAATCGAACATTTAATGAGGATCAATTTTATTAATTGCCAATAAACTTCAAGGGCCACAAATTTAATAAGCTATAAATTTGATACCAAGAGCCGCGATTTTAATGGAATGGGTGCATATTAATTTTATTTTATTCTAAAGGCCAAGTCGGCCTACATTATGGAGACACGCCCCTTGACCATAATGGCAAATATATAATTGGGTGTTGAAACCACTTCAACACCCAATAAAAACCAAATATCAATGGCAGATCAGACATCAAGTGCAGATCGAATTAGAGGAGCAGAACGAAATTCTTCTACAGCAACAGCAAAACCTTCATTGATCATCCGAATTTTCGAGAAAACAGCAGTTACATTTGGAAGCCAATGCAAAACACTTATAAATCTGGGCAAAGATAGGAGTCACCATCAGATCCAATCAACGAAATCAGGCTTATACGTTGCAGATCTGAATCTTGCAACAAGAATTGGATCATCAGCAGCAAGGTCAGATAAGGCCAAAGGAACTCCTAGTTAGAAGTAGAAGTAGAAGTTAAGCTTAAGCTTAAGTTGAAGTTGATAGAGCAAAACTATATTTTCATTGCACATTGTGAAGCTAAATCTTTAGAAGTGCAAGTAAGTTGATACTCATTGAATGAATAGTGTAAGTCCCCCTAAGTGATTACCAGCAAATCACATTATTTCATTGAACGAGTATCCACAATTGAAGGGAACCTTGAAGTCATTTCATGATCTTACTTTGCAAGCTCAGCATGACAAATGACCTTATATCAAGAGAGGATTGAGTATTTGGTATTTCATCTTGGAATACTAAGCGTTTGATTATGCATGTTGTACTGGAACAAAACTCACATCAACAAAAATTGGCGCTAGGAGGGCCCAAACAAAGTTCATTCGTGGAATTGTTAACAAGAGTGAGCTTTCAAGTTATATTTGAGATAGAAGATCTCTTCAAAGGTGAAAATTCATAAAAAGTGAAAAACAAAAAATCCAAAAGGAAAGATTTCTCAATGGATAGGCGTGTGGATGTTCTTCCCATTTGGTTTGATTTGAGCAAGAGGCTGCACCCACTTGGATTATCTCAGCTTGCAGCATCAGGGCTGTGTAGGATACATGGTACCACAGATCATGAGGAGATGCATTGTTTGATTTTCCTTTTTAGGGTGGATTTGGCATTAAGAGGAAGAATTTCTTTTTCAGAAATGAACGAGCCAACAGTGCTTGTCAGTTCAGAGTCGGAATTCCTTGAGTTCAAAGAGGATATCAATAGGAAACCAAGAAGTGGATATGGAGGAAATACTTGGTGCAGTGTGCATAGCCTCTCACATTCAGAATCTACTTGCCCATTATGTCAAGACACCATGGACTCAATCAAGTTTCAAATGGGTTGGTATGAGGAAGTATTGACTAAGGGTGGCAAGGATTTCTTTCAGCTTTCAAGCTGGACACCAAAGAATGAAGACGACACCTATCGCTCAAGTTGGGAACCAAAGGATGAAGAGGAATATGAGTTGCATCATGAAAGCATGGTTGAGCTTAACGATCAAGATAACGAAGTAGAGGATCAACTTGCGTGCATTACTCTACAAGAGGAAGAAGTTGATAAGAAAATCAGAGAGGCAATAGAATTCATCCAAGGAAGAGAAAAGATAGTAGGAAAAGATCAACATGTGGAAGCACTTAAAGAATTGCAAATGGATCATCACAAGGTAGAAGAAGAGGAAATCTTTGGTGAGCTTTCATGCATCATTCAAGAGGTGGTCCTTGAGGACAGATTGCGAGAAGTTTCAAATATCCTTGAAGAGGAAGACAGTCAAGTGGATGAGTTGAACAAGGAATTACAATATATCGCAGATGAATCCAAGTATGAGAGAAATTTTGATAGAGCATTCCAGGACATCATTACCACCATATTCTTTGGGGGGTGCTTAAGCATCTCATGGAAGAAATACAAAAGGAGTCATTGCCAAAGGTGTTCCCAGGTAATCAAGTTTTTGCAAGTGGCAAGATTCGCCATCAACTTCAACCTCCAGAGATATTGCCCCTTGAGATGTCATGTGATGATGAACTCATAAAGATGTTTGAGGATACCATGTTTGACGAGATTCCACATGAAGAATTGCAAGATGTTCTTAAAGAAAAATCTACATGCAACTCCTAGGGAGAACAAGATGAAGAACAGTTTCGGTTGATGCTACAATTGGACATTGCATTTGAGCAACTTGAAGAGATATTTGAAGGAGAGATTATCACTGAATCTTTAATCTTTGAGGATGCACTTAGCGATGCTCACAAGGATGCATGGTTCATACGGTATAAGGACAAGCCACCTAAAGCAGTATTCTAGGCCCTTGATTTCACGACTGATCCTACCTTGATCACTCACGAGTTTGATGCTAATGCTAGTGGGATGGTCCATCACCAACTTCGACCTCCTGAAGTTGCGAAGAATTTACAAGTTCCATTTAAATACGAAGCACGCTAGGTTGTATCTTTCCCTGCTCTTAATGTTCAAAGTTATGAAAGTTGTTATTTTGATTATGGAAATTTTGGAAAGAAAATTGGTTTATGGATTGATCATGGACCCAATGAATTACCTCAATTATTGATCTTCCATGATATGTTTTCCAAATTCGAAAATGGGTTAGTGAAATTCTTTTTGGAGTACAAGGATAAATTTGCAAAACTGAGAACTGTCACCCAAGCCCTGTTACTCTTGAACATCTTGAGAAACCATAGTCAGTCAAGCATATATATGACCCTTTTGAGTGTTGTCCCTTTAGAGTCATGTACATAGTTAGAGGAGGTTTGTCTTGGACCACTTGGTTCAAGAGGGTTAGACTAGGTTTCCTTTTTGTCCGTCAGTTTAATTGTCTTAGGGAGCCCGAATAGTAATTTGCCTTGA
The DNA here is from genome assembly GCA_018584345.1 of Thuja plicata. Classification (NCBI taxonomy): domain Eukaryota; kingdom Viridiplantae; phylum Streptophyta; class Pinopsida; order Cupressales; family Cupressaceae; genus Thuja; species Thuja plicata. Next base: position 2,413,085 of record MU228503.1, read on the forward strand.
ATCAATTGACTTGAAATGTGTTTGAGGGGCTCAGTTGGTTGTTTGCCTTAGTGAGTCAGTTTGTAGGTTTGCCTTGAGTCGTTTGACCAAAGTTGTCTGCTTTAGTCTAGGTGCTTGCTTTCGTTAGTTTAGTTTAGAAGGATCCAAATTTGTGAGAAAGGCGATGATCATACAACACACTCTGGTGTTCTCCCAGTAGTTTTGTTCAGTTTATTTCTAGGGTATTTCTTTGTGTGGTTCCCTTGAATTGGAGATTGGGTTCCTAATAGCTTTATCATGCGAAAAGGATTTGTCCTAAATTTGGATTGGGTCATGGTTGTGTTTTGAGTATCTGAGTCTTTCAATTACAACATTTTACTCACTTAATTGCTCTGAGTTCTTTGGTAGTTTCAAAGTGAAGTTGGATTTAGTGGAAATCATACACGTGCTCCAGCGCCACTATGGTCTTCCAAACCCTCTGCCAGCTTCATTGCCTGCAAGCCAATCAAAAGATGAAAAGTGAAAAAAAAAAAATGTCAAAAGAGGAAAATGCAAAATTGAAAATCAAAAGATGAAAATGAGAAAAGAAGAGCAAAATTGGCTCAGGTTGTGCACGCATCTCTACCGGTGCTATAAAAGAAAACACTAAAAGTAGAACCGTGCTTGTGGTGGTCCACATCAATAACCTCGTCGAGGCTACGGACGCCCGACTGGCAGCGAGGCTCTATCCAGGATGCTTTTGGGGTATGGATATTGAAATAACTAAGTTCAATGGATCTAAGAGGCTTTCTAGGTTCTTGTTGACCAGGGAATGAATATACTTGTACGCACATAGGTAATCAAGGATGAAGGCTCTTATAGCTCAATTCATGTTTTCTTCCATTTTGAGCGCATTTCCTAATTGTTTGATAGGTGAAAGTGGAGTTGATCAAAGGTTCTTAGTTCCAAACAAGTTTTATCCTTGAAACGTTCAGGAACATTTCTTTGGGTTGATGCTAGATGTTGTGTGGTTTTCACACCATCGCCCCATTGCAAATGGGGACCCCTTCTTTTTGTTTTGGCAGGAGTAGTGGTCTTAGGTAGTCTTTTGGGCAACAATTTTTTAAAGTTTCTTAGTCCGAGAGTTGGTTTTGGCAATTTTGGCCTGCTGGGAAGTCAAGTCTGTCTAGAACATGGGCGAGGGTTGTGCTAAATTTTTTCAAGAATATGGAATTGAAACCAAAGGATTTGCGATGAAACAAGTTCAAACCTTTAAAAAATCTTTGTTCCAGTTTCAATTTGATCTTAGAAAGCCGAGATAGATTGTGGGAGGTAGCTCTGTTTAAGGCGCGCTGAATACTGAAATTTGGTTTAAGTACTAAAATATTTGAAAAATTCCCAAAATCTAGAATCTGCAACTTAACTCCTATGAAGCTGAAACCTATCTCAAACATCCTGAAAAGTATTTAAACAAATATAACTTAAAGTGTTTATAAATGTCACTTATACTTAAATGTTATATTTGTATAAATCCTCTTGCCCCTGAACTGAAAAAATGGCTAAGTCCAAATTCAACTTTCGTCGATTTAATCTCGTGCAAGCTCTCATCAATTTCGGCATCAAAGTTATCACACCTTCCAATTTTCAGCATCAAGACCTTAGCACTCTCTAATTTCCGATCAGCAGACTCATACAATTTTTAATCTTCGGTCAGCAGGCTCATACAAGTTTTAATTTTCGGCAAGCCCACCCATGCAAATTTTCTATTTCTAGCGTGGTAGGTCGTACAAAAATGCAATTCTAGCATGGTGTTTATGTCGTTTTTTCGACATGATGGCTATGACATGATTTTGGGAGTTGGAATTTTCACTTGTAAATTGTAGAATCAAAATTCGAGCTTTAAATGTGAAATCAATCTTGGATGGGAATTTGAAAATTAATTTTGAAAATTTTGCATAAGTCTTGAATTTTTGGCGTGGTGGTTCACACAAAGTATTTCATTTTTGGCGAGCTAGTCCTTACAAGTTTTTATTTTCAGCAAGCTCACCCTTACGCATTTTTGACATCGTGACCACCTCACCTCTAGTTTTGGGCAGCCAACTTGGTGCAAATTTTTTGATTTGGGAATGGTGTTTATGTTCAATTTTGACATGGCTTGAGTGGTGAAATTTTTTGAGAAAATCGATTTTAGTTAAGGCAATTTAATTATTTTGATCTTACAAGGCAAATTTGGAAATAGAGTTGAAAATTGAAATTGTATTTGAAATTTGGACAAAAAGTTTGGTACAAAATCAATTCTTGGCATGGTGGTTCTTACAAATTTTTTAATTTCTGGCAGGCCACCTCTTACAAGTTTTTATTTCTGGCAAGCCACCTCTTACAAGTTTTTATTTCTGGCAAGCCACGTCTTACAATTTTCTAATTTCTGGCAGGCCACCTCTTACAATTTTTTTAAAGTCTCTAAGTTCGAGAGTTGGTTTTGGCAATTTTGGCCTGCTGGGAAGTCAAGTTTGTCTGGAACATGGGCGAGAGTTGTGCTAAAGTTTTTCAAGAATATGGAATTAAAACCAAAGGATTTGCGATGAAACAAGTTCAAACGTTTAAAAAATCCTTGTTCTAGTTTCAATTTGATCTTAGAAAGCCAAGATAGATTGTGGGAGGTAGCTCTGCTAAAGGCGCGCTGAATCCTGAAATTTGGTTAAGTACTGACATATTTGAAAATTTCCCAAAATCTAGAATCTACACCTTAACTCCTATGAAGCTTGAACCTATCTCAAACATCCTAAAAAGTATTTATACAAATAGAACTTAAAGTTTTTACAAATGTCACTTATACTTAAATGTTATATTTGTATAAATCCTCTTGCCCCTGAACTGAAAAATGGCTAAGTCCAAATTCAATTTTCGACGATTTAATCTCGTGCAAGCTCTCATCAATTTCGACATCGAAGTTATCACACCTTCCAATTTTCGGCATCGAGACCTTAGCACTCTAATTTTTGGTCAGTAGACTCATACAGGTTTTAATTTTCGGTTAGCAGGCTCATACAAGTTTTAATTTTCGGCAAGCCCACCCATGCAAATTTTCAATTTCTGGCATGGTAGGTCATACAAGTTTGCAATTTTGGCATGGTGATTATGTCATTTTTTCGACATGATGGCTATGACATGATTTTGGGAGTTGGAATTTTAACTTGTAAATTGTAGAATCAAAATTTGAGCTTTAAATGTGAAATCGATCTTGGATGGGAATTTGGAAATTAATTTTGAAAATTTTGCAAGTCTTGAATTTATAGCATGGTGGTTCATGCAAAGTATTTCATTTTTGGTGAGCTAGTCTTTACAAGTTTTTATTTTCAGCGAGCTCACCCTTACGCATTTTTGACATCATGACCACCTCACCTCTAGTTTTGGGCGGCCAACTTGGTGCAAAATTTTTGATTTGGGAATGGTGTTTATGTTTAATTTTGGCATGGCTTGAGTGGTGAAATTTTTTGAGAAAATCGATTTTAGCTAAGGCCATTTAATTATTTTGATCTTACAAGGCAAATTGGAAATAGAGTTGAAAATTGAAATTGTATTTGAAATTTGGACAAAGAGTTTGGTGCAAAATCAATTCTTGGCGTAGTGGTTCTTACAATTTTTTTAATTTCTGGTAGGCCACCTCTTACAAGTTTTAATTTTCGGCAAGCCACCTCTTACAATTTTCTAATTTCTAGGCCACCTCTTACAAGTTTTAATTTCTGGCAAGCCAACCCATACAAATTTTCTCATTTCTAGCGAGGTGATTGATACAAGTTTTAATCTTGGCAAGGCGACTACTACATCAACTTTGATTCTTGGCTTGGTGGTTCTGACAGGACCTATTCTTGGCAACCCAACCTTGAAATCATTTTACTTTTTTCAACTTGCTGATTATAACATGCTTTCACACTTTGAGTAATTTCGAACTTTGTGTCAAATTGGATCCACAAGCTAGACGTTTTTTAAGCACCAAGCCTTTGTTAATTTCAATGCAAATTTGGGCCCTCTTGCTTTGGCAATTTTCAATTTAATTTAGAGCCTCTCCATGTATTAATTTCGAAATTAATTTTGGGGCCCCATGATGTGGTAAATTCGATGTAAATTTTGGAGCCTGCATGTTAAACTCGAGGCAATTTTAAACCCTCCATGCTTGGCAAATTTCGAAGTTAATTAAGGGCCTACATGCTTACAATTCCAATTTTAATTTCCAGCCCTATATCAATTTCGAATTTAATCAATTTGGCCCCCCCATTCCAAGTCGGCCCTATTTCCAAGGTGGCTGGGATCTTGTGGTTTGTTTTAATCCAAAGGTGGCAATTTTAATTTAATTGTTTAAATTTTAAACTCTCCATGCAAGTCGTCCCTCTTTGGGCATTTGAGTTGGGTATTTAAGTGGCATTTTGGCATCATTTCAAACACAAAACAAGAGTGATTTTTATTGCAGGTCGAATTTGCAGCTAGGGCAGACATTTTGGAGGCCTTTTCGACACTCAAGATCATCAACTATCCATGCCTAAGGTCAGAAATTTCATTTCCAGCATTGGACGACTTCTTTTGGCATCATTTTGTGGCTCCTAGGGCATCAAATTCCATGGATTCACATACAGTTCTGAACATCTAAAATTGGCAATTCAATCTTATGGCATCTAGGGCATCATCCTTCCAGCATTTTACAAGCAAGTTCAACCATCATTGCATCCAAATTTCAAACATTAAGTTGTAGATCAAAGGTGTGAAGGAAGGGAAATCATTATTTTGACAATCATTGGGCATCATTTTCAAACCCTTGGACCAAGCGAATTTCATTTGAAGGCATCGAATCCCATTTTCCATATTCAGATCAGAACTATAAAACTTGCAAATCTGCCCCTTTGAAAGACAAATCTGGGCATTTAAGTGCCACAAAGCATTGCCAAATTGATTAGAGTGCTGAAAGTAGTTTTTTCCAACTTGCAAGGTAAGAGTTTGGCGATTTGCCATAGATGTGAGGAGGTATTTGTCATTATTTGCATGCAGATCTGGGTTATATTTTGCATCATCATGGGCGAATCTGGGCATGTTCATGTCTTGTTTTGATTGTTAACCTTGTTGCTTTGATGGTTTCATGTTCACAAGATCAGATTGCAAGAGAAGGTATGAAGGGTGCAAGCTAGGAAGCACCTTGTATGGGTTTGAATTTAATTGAATTTGGTTTTGAGGAAGGTCCTCCATTGATCGAAATTCACCAACAAAGTGGTGAACTTCCATTGGTCTCTTGTTGCTTTCTTAGTGTAGTGTTGTTGTTTTCAATTCCTAACTCACTAATCAAACTAAGTAACACACACTAGTTCAACTAAGTTGATAATCAAATGCAAACTCTAAGTTAACTAGTCGGCAAGGGTAAGTGAACATCAATTTGACAATCAATGCTATTGGCAATCAATGAACAACTCATGGCAAATTTCTAACTTCGGTAATTAGAAGGCTAAAATTTACAATCTAAGTTGGAATCAATCTAAGGTTTAAGTGATCAAGTTAATTGAACTTAACAACATGGCAATCTTAACTCAATTGACTTAATCAAATTTTCAAGTTTTAATGGCAATATTTTATCGAATCAAATGAAGTAAGACGTGTTTTTTGATCTTGCAGGTTGGCAAGGAGAGGGTGCTAGGTTCGAGCTTGAGGAATTCACGAAAGAAAGGAAGGGCAACCAAAGCAAAAGGTGGATATGAAGGAGAGAGGGTTGAGTCAAGATTCATCATTGGGACAACTTAGAAGATCAGAGTGCTACTGGTATACATATCCTCCATCATCACGCCAACAAGTGAGCGCTTCAAGCTCAAGTTCAAAGATCTCAAGTGGGAAGGAAGTTCACACCAAGTAATCAGAAGGAAGTCAAGGCAAGATGGTGATCAAGTTCAAGAGGGATGCAAGTTCAATCAAGTTTGAATCATGGCAATGAGAAAACTTCCAAGAATAAAGATGGAGAACAGGATAAAGAAGATGAGATGGCAATTGGGTGTCTTCTCCAATCAGAAAATTCAAATTTCAAGCACAAGCAATCATAGCATGCCAAGTGTCATATTTTCTCATTGGTTGAGAAATCATTGTAATTTTCTTATTGGCCCATGATTTGGTGCCCTCATGTAATTGGTTGAAAATTTGGCAACCCTAATTAGGGTTTCTAAGGATGAATCTTGGCCCTTGATTTCAAATGAATCTTGGCCCTTAGTTGTAATTGGACATCTATAAAAGGCCAAAGCCTTCTCATTTGTTGGAGGGGGTAGAGTTAGAAGCTAGAGAGCTAATAGTTTAGGAGAGAAGTTAGATTAGAGTAGGTTAGGCAAGGGAGAGACTTGATCAAATTGTTGTTATGATGCTATTGAAGTAATGGATAATTCATTGTTGGTTCATCATGGTGAATCTTAATATTGCTTTGAAATGTTGCATAGTTTCTTTAATCTTTCACTTGGAGTAGATTTCTTTTCATGTTGTTAGAAGTAGCTTAGTTGGATGAAAGCAATTGTGGATGTTTGCTTGTTTGACTTGAATATATACTAGGCCACTAGCCTCCTTGTTGATTGTAAGGAAGCCTTGTGTAGTAAGCTAGTGATTGCTCTTAACTTCAATTGATATTGGATCTTTAGTTTGTACTTCCAAGTTGGATTAAGGAGAAGGTGTTGATATGAAAACCATTTGAATTCCTTAGAATCTTGCACTAGGTGAAGTTTCGGTTGCTGATAAGATTTCACTTGGTAGAGTCCAAATCATCCACGATTCCTTGCATTTCTAGTTAGAAGTAGAAGTAGAAGAGTTGAAAGAGCAAAACTATATTTTCATTGCATATTGTGAAGCTTAATCTTTAGAAGGGCAAGTAAGTTGATACCCGTTGAATGAATAGCGTAAGTCCCCCTAAGTGATTACCAGCAAATCACATTATTTCACTGAGCGGGTATCCACAATTGAAGGGAATCTTGAAGTCATTTCATGATCTTACTTTGCAAGCTTAGCATAAGAGATGACCTTATATCAAGAGAGGATTGAGTATTTGGTATTTCATCTTGGAATACTAAGTGTTTGATTTTGCATGTTGCAATGGAACAAAACTCACATCAACAATACCCAAAAACTTTTAAGGAGGCAGCAGAAAACAAGTCATGGGTGGCTGCCATGAAGGAAGAGTTGCATCAAATCCAAAAGAGTGAAATTTGGGAACTTGTCCCAAGGCACGAGGACAAGAACATGATTTGGCACAAAGTGGGTTTTCAAGAACAAGTTGAATGAGGATGGTCAAGTTGTGAGAAACAAAGCAAAGTTAGTATGCAAGGGGTATGCACAGGTAGAAGGTATTGATTTTGATGAAACCTTTGCACCTAATGCTCGGTTAGAGGCAATCAGAATGTTTTTAGCTTTTGCTTCGTTTAAGGGTTTTAGAGTTTTTCAAATGGATGTCAAATCTGCCTTTTTAAATGGTGATCTAACTGAAGAAGTTTATGTAGAACAGTCTGATGGTTTTATTTTGACAGAAAATCAAGATTATGTATGCAAACTAAAAAGGGCCCTTTATGGTCTTAAACAAGTACCGTGTGCTTGATATGACAAGCTAAATCGTTATTTGCTACAGCAGGGATTCAGAAGAAGCACAACGGACAACTTGTATATTAAGGAGGAAGGTAAACATGTGCTGATTGTAATTGTGTATGTTGATGATCTAATCTTTGGTAGTGACTGTGAACAGAAGTGTGAAGTTTTTCCAACAAATATGAAAACAGAGTTTGAAATGTCTATGTTGGGAGAGCTATCTTTATTTCTTGGGTTACAAATACATCAACATCAATCTAAGGGAGATATTTTAACTCTCAAACTAAATATGTTAGAGAGATTTTGAAGAGGTTTAAAATGGAAGATTGTACTCATGTTAGCACTCCTATGGTAACTGGTTGCAAACTTCGTAAGGATGATGAGTTATCAGATGCTAATCAAACACTTTACAGGTCTATGATAGGTAGTTTGTTGTATGTTACAGCTACTAGATCTGATATAATGCAGGTTGTAGGATTCATTGCAAGATTTCAGGCTGCCCCTAAGGAGACACATGTTCATGCAATCAAAAAAAATTTCAAGAACCTCAAAGGTACTATGGAGTATGGCATTTGGCATCCTAGGGAAAATGACTTCTCACTTACAGCCTATACAGCTGCAGATTGGGGTGGCTCTGTTGATGACAGGAAGAGCACAAGTGGAGGTGCTTTCTTTCTCGGGAAGTGTTTAGTTTCATGGCACAGTAAAAAGCAAGCTTCTATTTCTCTTTCAACAGCTAAAGAGGAATATATAGCAGCGGTGTCCTATTGTACACAGGTTCTTTGGATGAAGCAAACATTGAAAGACTTCAAGGTAGATTTGAGTCACCCTATTTCTATTCTTTGTGATAATACTAGTGTTATTAATATCTCTAAAAATCCTATTTTGCACTCTAGAACTAAGCACATTCCAATCAAGTATCATTTCTTGTGTGAACAAGTCAGTAATCAGCAACTAAAGCTTGAATATGTGTCTACTAAGGATCAACTTGCAGATGTTTTTACAAAACCCTTGCCCAGAGATACTTTTGAAAGGTTCGGACGGCAATTAGGAGTGGTTTCACTCCATTGTTGAGGAGTTGAGTTGTATCACTCAGGGGGAGTATTCATTGTATTATTTTATGTCCCTCTTTAATGGTTGCAGATTTAATTACAGTTTTGTATCAGCTTCATGTTAATTGCAGGATTGTTTCAGTCATTGCTGTCAAAGGGGGAGCAGGATTTCAGGGGGAGGGGTAGGAAGAAGTATTACTCTTTTGGTTCCAGATGGAGATGGTGTTGCCATCAATGACAAAAAGGGGGAGATTGTTAAACAGTTTTGTCATTGATGTTAAAGTTCAAGTTTTTGAAAAAGAATTTGAATGAAATACTTTAAGTTGCCGATTATTCATCAGATTTTAACTAGACCAGGTTGAGTTGTCCACCTATGTGCTTACTTGGTTGAGTTGGTTACCTGTGTATCTACTTGGTTGAGTTGGTTGCCTACTTCGCTACCTGGTTGAGCAGCTTGAGCTGCTTGTTTGCCTTCTTGAGGCGCTTGTATGCTTGCTAGAGCTACTTAGTTGTTTGGTTGGTGCTGGGATTAATCAGATAAGATTTTTCATGGAGTTGTTTTCATTTTTAGTAATTTTTGAGATTTGCAGCTGGTTGGTGCCTCAGTCAACTGAAGTCGGTGCTTTAGTTCTTCAGAGTTGGTGTTTTGTTTATAATCAGGGTTGGTACCCATTCTACTTAATAAAAGTTATTTGATGTCGTGGTTTTTTTACCCAAAAGGGTTTTGTTGATATGGCTTTTGTTCCACTACAACATGCAGAATCTACACTTAATGTTTCAAAGTGAAACACCAAATATATAATCCTCTCTTGAATAAAGACACTTCTTATGCTAAGACTGCAATGAAAGATCATAAGGTGACTTCAAGGTTCCTTTTAATGTGGATACTCGCTCAGTTGAAATGATGTGATTTGCTGGTTCACTAAGGGAACTTACGCTGTTTTCTAAGGCTTCTCAACTTGATTCGATTGATTTGGCTTCACAATGTGCAAGGAAAACATAGTTTGATCTTCAACTTTGAAATTCAACCTAAACTTAAACTTGTGAATTTAACTACTACTTCTACTTCTACTTCTACTTCTACTTCTACCTAAGGATGCAAGGAAGAGTGAATACACTTTGACTCTACTAGATGCAGTCTTATCAGCGACTCCACCCACCTAGTGCAAGCTTCTAAGGTGTATCCAAGTGATTTTCAAATCAATACCCTTTCTTCAATCCCATCAATGGATGCAAAATAAAGGTCAAGTATAAATTAAAGTTATGTGCATTCAAATGTCATTTGACCACGCAAGGCAAGACTCTCAATTAGTAAGTACCTAGTGGTTTGGTCTATGATCGAGTCAAGCAAGTACGCATTCAAAATTACTCTTATCCAACTAAATTACTCAAAGCAAATTCTAACTAAGTAAATTGAAATCAAATCTATTCTAAGTGAGGAATTTAGATCACCGTGCAATACTTCCAACTTGATCACAATAATTCACCATGTAAGACACAACAATGAATAGTAGAGCAAATTTGGCAGTATTTTAGCAACAATTCTCCATCAATTCTCTCTTACAAATGAGGAGAGCAAGCATTATATAGAGGGCTCAATTAGAATGAATGACCAAGATTAAACAAAATCAATGCCCCATATAAATCCACTACAAAGCCTAATTAGAGTTGCCACTCTATCATACAATGAAACTAAAGCACCCTCATATGGGCCAATAGGAAAATTACACAGTTTTATCAACTAATCAAAAGGCACCAAATAGTGGGCCACTCAGAATTAAGCACCTAAGCTATCAACCAATGGGACAATTAGTTGTCATTTAGGCTTACATCAAACTTTCTTTTAGAAGATAATTCCCTTTGTTCTTTTCTCTCTTTGCTAATTCAATGAACCTGGACAAAATATTGTTAAGCTCATCCATTAGAGGCATAGGTGCCCTTTGCAACTTCCAATCAGCCATGTTTAACTCAGTTGTACTAATGGATAGTCTTCTCCCAATCTGGCATGTCGTCTTGCACTAAAGCCATGAAAGGTGTGAATTTTCTCAATTGCTCCCTCCTAATGGTGTTATAATCTTCAAAGTTGAGAGCCTTCAATGTTTCCAAATTCATAATTTCTTCTCTTTTCTCATCAAATCGAAATGTTATTGCCACTTCTTCCTAGGCCTCGCAAATTGCCTAAATGGTGAAATTGAGATTGTAACAATCATTCCTTATCTTCTCCAAAGTATCTTGCCTAAAGACCAAAGCAAAGTACCACTTATTAACATATTTCATTCCATTTGCCTTTATCACCTTGCCCTTCTCCAACAGTTGTTCAAGATTTTTTGTCATTGCTTGCAATTGAGGCATGGTTCTCTCTCTAATAGGTTGGAATTCTTCCCAAAGTGCATCCAAGGCTTGGAGTCTTGCTCTGATTGATGTGAATGCATGATATTGTTTCAGAAATTATAGAAGAAAGGCAATAACTTGTTGTACAACTTCTTCCATGCATGCCTTTGACTCTTGGAATGACATCTTCAAGTTCTCCAAATTGTCTTTCTATTCCCTCTCAAGGGTGAGAGATGGCGCGAGTGTTTGAACCCTTTGTTGGATAGGATTGAAGATGTGCTTGAGGTATTCTTTGAATCTTCTATTCTCCTTGTATTTCTTCTTCTTTCCAACCTCTTTGCTCACTCTATCCTGCAAAACTTGAATGGCACCATTGGCATCTTCGAATTCTTGCTTCTTTGTAGTAACTCTCATGTCATGTTCAATGATCTCATAATCTTGGGGGAGGATGTTATCCCTTGTCTTATCTCCTTTTGGAATGGCAATTTGGGCGCTGCGAATTCCTGAATCATCTCTAACGACTTTGGCTAACCTCCTCGCAGGATGACTTTCTTTTTTCTTTCTCAAGATTTTGCACAATGTCTTCAATATTTTCAATTGGTTCTACATCCACAATCTCCTTCCCATGTAATATTTCCATTAACCATGCAGGTGTTGTGCATTCTCCAAATCCAAAGTTAGGTTCCTCTTTGTTTTGCTCTTCATTTGGTATGATGGCTATTTCTTCACTTGGACTTTCGTTTGGAGGTGTGATTTCACCTTCTTCGGGAGAATCCTCAACATCTCTCATCTCATCTTCATTTTCCCTTTGTGGAGGAAGGTTCCCTGCCATCTCAGTTGGACTTAGAGGAGAGTATCTTGAAGAACTTTGGCTAGCACTTTCCTCTAATTTGGAAGTAACCTCTTGATTCACTTCTTTTCCCTGTGATTAAATGGTCTTTCCTTGTTTAGAAGTAGCACTTTCCTTGGATGGAGGAGCATTTGTTTTTTGCTTATTGGCTTGTGGCTCCTCAATCCTAATCCCTTTGTCTTTTGAGTTCTTACTAGGTGGGACCTTCCAACATTCTCCCTCTTTTTGCTGACCTGGCCTTGTTGTCTTCCACTTGATGCTTGGGGCTGTTTGGATAATTCCTCTTCAACTTCCTCTAGCTCGTTCATTTTCTCATAAGTCAATGGAATTCCTCTCCTTACCAAACTTGCCATCTTTCTATCTAGTCAATCCTGAGTGAAAAGAGTAACTAGGATCATCAAAGTTTCTAGGTTGATCTCCTTATCATCGTGTCAATTGATAGACTCTGATTCCTGATTTGTAGTTGTTCCAAAATTACCCCTAGTAACTCTATCATCTTCCTCCAATTGATCAGGGTCTTGGACTTGTTTCTATTATTACTTTCTGATCATATCCACTGTTAGCCTTGAGAACATCCTCTTCCTGATCTCCAAATCATCTCTTGCATCTACCCAATAATCTTTTGTGTGGGAGGTATATGTTTCCATATGTTGTCTTGATTTTCTGTTTAGGATCAAAGTTTTCTCTTGCTTCATAATACCCCAAACCATAGAATTCAAACTCTTTCTCTACGGCCTCAGCTGCTACAAGGGATGGGCAAGTTTTGCTTCCAAGATTGAATTGAAATCCAACCCTTGGTTTGTGTTTGTGTTTTTGAATCTTATCATAGGCAATTAATTGCCTTGCCACTTCCATGATCACCAATTTGGTAGGATATCTTGGGAGCTTCCTAGGACAAGTATTGCCCAATACGCAATTATGTGTGAACTTGGGATATTGGATGTACCATGATCCATGCTTCTTGATTAGCTTCTTAGCTTCCTCGGATAATCTTTTGTATGGAGCCTCCTATGGTGTTTTTACAACTCTCATAGCAAATGCATCATTGAAGATCTTGAAGTGTTTGTTGTTGTGAAGGTGTAGTTGTGGGTAGCACTCATGTATAAGAAATTCTCCTGTTGCAGTTCCACATCGCCCCAAGCTTGTCAATACTGGAAACTTGAATACCATGGCTAACATGTAGACCAAATAGGAAGTCATATGAAATGCCTTGTGTTCTTTACCATCCTCAACTGGAGATCAAGGTTATCACTGATTATCTTAGCACATTCAAACATCACCTCTCATGTAGATATCTTGTCCATGAAGTAGAACATCCAAGGTTCAAAAATGGCTCCTTGTGGCTCTCTCATGACTCTGCTTAGCATGAAGATGAGGTCGCCATAATCCTCCTTGAAATTTGACTTAGTTAACTTTGTTAACTTCAATAGCTTAGAATGATGGCTCCTTGGTTCAACTAGCCATTCCTCATTCATCTTGGCAGCACAAGCATCCACTTGATCATTATAGTGCTTTAAGGCTTGCTCCTTTGTCATGTAGAACCCCAACTTATTATATGATATATTGAAAGTATCTCTAATTGCTCGTTCAGTAAGGAGAGTCAACACTTGCTTATCTTTCCCATAGTGGATTGCCTTCGTTTGTGGGTTGTAGTGCATGGCACACTCAAGTACCATCTTATGTTAACATGTCCTAGATTGGTGTCTCCAATCTTCTTGTTCTTCGATGTGAAACTTGTCTCTGGCATCATATCCTTTGTATCATTGTTTGTTTGAGGTTGTCTATCCTTCCTCGAATTTGTGGCCTTAGCTCCTGACATCCTTGGTCGTGCAATCAACATCCACCATTAGTTTTGAAATATAAAATTGGATTGAAAAGCAAGATTCTACTTCGTAAAACTTTTCAAGAAAGCATTATCAATTTACTCAAGCCAATTAAAACTCCATTTAAGACATCTTCAATTTCAATCCTATAGTATTTCAACAATTTTCATCACTAACTCAAATAGGATGAATTGTCTTACCAATATAAAGCTCAAAATTTGAACGTTTAGAGTTCTGATTATTTGACAAAATGGCTTTGATCTCCTAATCTGAAATGAATTTCGTCAAAAAGTTGGGATTTAAAAAATTTTAAGGCCTATATCCTTGCCCAGATTTGACTTTCTTTTAGCACTTTCTCTCTGATTTTAGAAAAATAGTGAGAATTCTGCCCCCCAAACTCCCAAAATTGCCCTCCAAGTCTTAAAATTGCTGCTAAAGACAAAATTGCTGCCCCTTGGAGTGAAGTCGCTGCCTTTGAAGAGGTAAATATGCTTTTGTTTTGGTGAAAATGAATTGTCGTCCCCTTCCTTATATAGGCGATTCAAAAAAAAATGAATGGGCGTGTCCATTTGGGCCGACTTGTTTCCTCCTTGGCCAACAAAAATCATTTAAATTTGAACTTTGATTACTTCCATCAAGGCTGACTTGGATTAAGGGTGAAAGGCAAGTTTTTGTCTTGAAATTATGTCATGCGGCCCTTTCTAATATCCTCCATCGATATGATTTTGTTTAAGATTAAGTTTGGGTGGAGATTAGGGGGTTCTTAGGATTACAAATCCTGACTAGGGGGCAGATTCCGCCCCTTAGTCAGGATAAATTCGACATCACCAATTAGACTCAAATCGGTAGTACCTTTATTCCTTGCTTGCTGATTGAAATTCATTGATTGCAATGTGTTTTGAGGCTATTTTGATCTGATTTTTACTCTGGTCTGCATTAAGATTTCACCCTTATTCTCCAAAACACCATCGCCTTTTACCTTTAGCCCTTTGTTTCCTTCAATTCTAGGCGACTTGAAGCTTCGACTTCACACTAAAGTCATAGACTTTAGGAGCGGAGATCATGTAACTTTCGAGATTTGAGTGAAGTGCTGGGCAGAAAATCCATGTGTTGGGATTTTTGCCTCTATGTGGGGGCGGAATTCTCCCCCCTCTCGAGATTAAGAATCCCAAGAGGTGGTCAGATTCCAACGCCCTCTTAGGATTTTCCTTTTCACATTTTCAATTTTACCAATCCTCATGGTTTGATTTGTGTAGAACACGGGTTTACTTCTAAGAGGGGGGGAGGGTGAATTAGTAGTAAATATAATTCAAAGTTTTCCTCCAATTCCAAACTTTACGTAGTTACTTCAGATTGTATATAACTAGAACATCAAATGATAGATATAAGAACAAGGCCAAGAAACAATACATACCGATTTGACGTAGAAACCCAACAGGGAAACACCACGGTGAGAAATGCTGCTAGGAATGCTGCTAGGATCTACTATCCTAATCCAGCCTCACAAATTTGAATCCAATTACAACTTTAAGGGCACCAATTCTAAGGAGTCAACAAACCCCTCTCTTCTTAAGGGTATCAACTCTTCCACAACATAAGCACCAACTTATACAATCTGAGCATTAATTCAACAACCTTAAATGAGCATCAACTCTACAATATTCAGGGCTCCAACCCTAAGGAGTCAACAAACCCCTCTCTTCTTAAGAGCATCAACTCTTCCACAACATAAGCACCAACTTATACAATCTGAGCATTAACTCAACAACCTTATATGAGCATCAACTCTACAATATTCAGGGCTCCAACCCACTCAATTTTTCAAGTTGTTAATGTTTTTGATACAAAGAAATGATTGTCAAATTAAACACAAGTTTTCAATCTGAATTCATCCTTACAACATACATATTTAATCTGCAAATTGGAATGATCAATGCATTCAACCAAAACTTAAAAAGTTCCTGCAAACTGAATGTTCTCAAGAATACATAACAAGTTTATATTTCAGTTACAGCATAGCATCTTTCCTCCTGCAAACTAATAGTTGTTCTGAAAATAACAATAAATACTCTGTTCCCTGATTTTCAACCTGATTCAATGATTGCTGTAGTACAAGATCAATCTGAAACAACCTTACTGTCAATTACCTGTCACAACTTTATACTATATGCTAACAAGGTAAAAGGGCAGACTCCAAACCAGTCTATACGATTCCAAATCAATGTACCGTTTAAGATTGCTTATGTTTAAAAATATCTCAGTACAGAACCAAAGAAAATTATAATCATTAATACACGTTTGTAGCAGATAGAGAAAAGCACAACATTCACACTGATATACCTGACTGCTCCTTATGCGTCTCAATATATGTCTTCTGTACTGTCTTTTCTTATTCCATAAAATAGGGCAATTAAATGTATTTCAACTTCATTCTAACTGCTTTCAGACTTTTCAAACGGATATTTTTCTATCCACATCCATATTTTTTGGAATCAAACCACAACATATTTATAGGAAAGATTGAGAAGTTATGTTCGGTTTGTCTGAATAAGTTACCAACCGATATCAAACTGCCACCTCAACTGCAGTCTTCGCATGACTTTTTAAACTTCAATCCCAACCACTCTTCGTTTTAAATCATGCCAAATCGCAGCTCAAATAATATAATATGTTAGTTTATGTTTGAACCAATACTTATTGACAGGTGGAACTGAATCAAACCACTTCTCTGTTTTATAACCAATCATCGCTGAAGAAGAGGATTTACATATGTCAACTCATTTCCAGAACGCACACAAGATAAAGTGTGCAACATCCTTAATTTAACATTTTCTAATTCATCTGTTGCACCCAACAAACTCTGACACCACCCGGCTTTGTATTCTACTTTGCCATCAAACAAACTAAGAGAAACTTAAGTTTGCGTGGCCTGGAAGAGACAAAACAAATATAATGCCAACACTCATCCGAGTCCTGAGGAAAGCAACAGAATATCTTGTTTGAGGAAAACGACACTTGAAAAATATTTTATCTTCCCTTGCGATAATATTAATTCTGTATGAAGTCATCTTTGCTGCTATGTAAATAATTTGTGTCGTCTTCTTCATTCTGTAGGCTCCGATAGAAGATATCTTGTGCAAGGTATTCACTATAACGTACCAGTAATAAATATTTTCAAGAGCCAATCTTTCCTCATATTCAACAGCACTGTTTTATTTATATTGTGTTTTTCATATTAGAAGACATTGCACAATTGTTAGTAGTGTCATATGATTGTTGTAGAAAATAATTAATACATTTCCTACCAGTCTCACACTCACCTCTGCTTTCCAGACTTAACAGTTTGAACATGTTTCCAGATGCTACACAGAGCAATAGTTCCAAACAGTGGTCTCACAATCACATTTATTTTCCAGACTTAGTAACGTTCAAGTTCAGATATTTTATGTATACTGCTTGTATATTATATGTTTGACAGGAAATCCTTAAAGAAGTAGATGTCTGCAAATATACTGCACTGCACATTATATTTTGACATAAATGACCATTTGTCTAACAATTTGATCCTCCAACGATCTGCTCTTTTGATTTGTTTCGGTCTGATTATGATGTAATTGAAGTTGAAAAACTTCATTGTCGCAGCCTTAGACCTTGTTTTCTCCAATATTGATTGACTTAGAGCTTGGATTTCGCATCAAGATCGTGCTGTTTGAGGACGGAAATCAGGCATAAGTGAGGATTTTGTCAAAGTGTTGGGCGAAAGTTTCATATATATTGGGATTAAGAATCCCAAGGGGGTGCATTCCACCCCTCCATTGGGATTATTCCTTCACCTTTCACCATTTTATTGTGTTCAAATTAGAATTCAAACTCCACCATTCTTTGTTTGATTTTGAATCTGATCTTGATGATGAATTTCGAACCATCGATCGCCTTGAAACTTCAACTCACTGATGTTTAGAATCTTAGATTACCCCTTTTTGGTTGCTTGATTAGAGGGTGGAAATCTCATGTATGTTGGGATTGAAAATCCCAAGTAGAGGGTGGATTCTGCCCCTTCCTTGGGACTGTCCCTTTCAACTTAGATTTACCTTGGTTTAACTCTCTTCTTTCCAGCCCCCATTTAGCAATTCAGTCTGATTTTCAAAGGCTCGAACCTTAACTCCTATGAAGCTGAAACCTATCTCAAACATCCTGGAAGGTTTTTATACAAATATAACTTAAAGTATAAGATATTAAATAAATCAGACTTATGTTTGATTATGCATGTTGCGGTGGAACAAAACTCACATCAACAGAAATTGGCGCTAGAAGGAGGGCCGCACAAAGTTCATTCATGGAATTGTCAACAAAGATGGGCTTTCAAGTTGTATTTGAGATGAGAAGATCTCCTTAAAAGTGAAAAATTCAAAAAAGTGAAAAGGTTGAAAAAATTCAAAAAAAAGTGAAAAACAAAAAATCCCAAAAAAGAAAGGTTTCTCAATGGATAGGCAGGTGGATGTTCTTCCCATTTGGTTTGATTTGAGCAAAACGGTTGCATCCACTTGAATTATCTCAGCTTGCAGCACCAGGGCAGTGTAGGATCCATGGAACCACAGATCATGAGGAGATGCATTCTATGATTTTCCTTTTTAGGGTGGATTTGGCATTAAGAGGAAGAATTTCTTTTTCAGGGGTGTATGAGCCTGCGGTGCTTGTCAGTTCAGAGTCAGAGTTCCTTACATTCAAAGAGGATATCAATAGGAAACCAAGAAGTGGAAGTGGAGGAAATACTTGGTGCAGCGTGCATAGCCTCTCACATTCAGAATCTACTTGCCCATTATGTCAAGACACCATGGACTTAATCAAGTTTCAAATGGGTTGGTACGAGGAAGTATCAGGAGGTGGCAAGGATTTCTTTCAACTTTCGAGTTGGGAACCAAAGAATGAAGAGGGCGCCTATCGCTCAAGTTGGGAACCAAAGATGAAGAGGAATGAGTTGCATAGTGAAAGCATGGTTGAGCTTAATGATCAAGATAACTAAGTGAAGGATCAACTTTCGTGCATTACTCCACAAGAGAAAGAAGTTGATAAGAAAATCAAGGAAGCAATTGAATCCATCCAAGGAAGAGGAAGCATATCAGACAAAGATCCACACCTTGGGGAGCTACAAGAAGATCATAACAAGTTTGAAGAGGTGATCCTTGGTGAACTCTCCCTCATGCTACAAAGTCGAATTCTTGAGGATGAGTTGCAAGAAATATCTAGCACCCTTCATGAGAGAAGCAATCAAATGGACAAGTTGAACAAGGAATTGCAAGTTACTACAAGTGAATCAAGATATGAGGAACGACTTGATAGAGCTTTACAGAACATCATCACCACCACGTTCTTTGGGGGGGTGCTAAAGGATATCACGAAGAAGGTTGATTCATTGCCCAAGGTATTTCAAGATAATCGAGTTATTGCGAGTGGCATGGTTCACCATCAACTCCGACCTCCAGAGGCTTTGTCACTTGGGATTGATTTTGATGAACTTATGAGGATATTTGGTTTTGGTCTTCCTGTCAGTTTTGAGGATTCCAAGAGTAATGAGATTTCACATGAAGAATTGCAAGATGTTCCTAAAGAAAAATCTACATACAACCCCATGGAAGAACAAGATGAACAATTTGGGTTGATGCTACTGTTTGATATTGCATTTGAGCAACTTGAGGAGATATTTGATGGAGATCTCACTAAGCAATCCTTGATTTTTGACAATACACTTAGCAATGCTCATAAAGATGCATGGTTCATGCTATATAAGTACAAGCCACCTGAAATAGTATTCCAAGGCCTTGATTTCATGACTGATCTTGCCTTGATTGCTCACGAGTTTGATGTTGATGTTAGTGGGGTGGTCCATCACCAACTTCGACCTCCTGAAGCTATGGAGATTTTGCACGTTCCATTTGAATTTGACTCATGCCAAGTTGTTTCTTTCCCTGCTCTTAATGTTCAAAGTTATGAAAGTTGTTATTTTGATTATGGAAATTTTGGAAAGAAAACTTGTTTATGGATTGATCATGGACCCAATGAATTGCCTCAATTATTGATCTTGCATAATAATTCTTGAGTTTGAGTTTTTGTTTGAGGTGACTAAATTTTTTTCGAAGTACAAGGATAAGCCAACGAATTTGAGAACTATCACCCAAGCCGTGTTGCTCTTGAACATCCTGAGAAACCATGTTAGATCAAGTGTATATATCGGTCTAGTCTGTGTCGTCCCTTTAGAGTCTTGTACATAGTTAGAGTAGGTTTGTCTTGGACCACTTGGTTCAAGAGGGTTAGAGTAGGTTTCCCATTATGTCGGTCAGTTTAGTTGTCTTAGGGAGCCCGGGGAGTAATTTGCCTTGAGTCAATTGGCTTGAGTTTTGTTTGAGTGGCTTAGTCGGTTAGTGGTTTGGTTCGCCTTAGTGAGTCAGTTTGTAGGTTTGCCTTGAATCGTTTGACCCGAGTGGTCTGCTTTAGTCTAGGTGCTTGCTTTGGTTAGTTAGTTTAGAGGGATTCAAATTTGTGAGAAAGGTGATGATCATACAACACACTCTGGTGTTCTCCCAGTAGTTTTGTTCAGTTTATTTCTTGCGAATTTCTTTGTGGGGTTCCCTTGAATTGGAGATTGGATTCCTAATAGCTTTATCATGCAAAAAGGATTTGTCCTAAATTTGGATTGGGTCATGGTTGTGTTTTGAGTATCCGAGTCTTTCGATTACAACATTTTACTCACACTTAATTGCTCCAAGTTCTTTGGTAGTCTCAAAGTGAAGTTGGATTTAGTGAAAATCATACACTTGCTCCAACGCCACTGTGGTCTTCCAAACCCTCCGCGGGCTTCATTGCCTGAAAGCCAAACAAGAGATGGAAAAGTGAACAGAAAAGAAATATCAAAAGAAAAAAATGCAAAATTAAAAAATCAATGTGAAAATGTGAAAAAAAAAGCAAAATTGGCTCAAGGTGTGCAGGCATCTCTACCGGTGCTATAAAAGAAAACACTAAAGGTAGAACCGTGCTTGTGGTGGGCCACAGTGATAACCTCGTCGGGGCTATGGACGCCTAACTGGCAGCGAGGCTCTATCCAGGATGCTTTTGGAGTAAGGATATTAAAATAGCTAAGTTCAATGGATCTAGGAAGCTTTCCAAGTACTTGTCGTGCGGGGAATGAAACACTTGCACACACGTGGGTAATCAAGGACGGAGGCTTTTAGCTCAATTCATGGTTTCTTCCATCTCGAGTACATTTTCTAGTTGTTGGATAGGTGAAAGTGGAATTGATCAAAGATTCTTGGTTCCAAACGAGTCTTATCCTTGAAATGTTCAGGAACATTTCTTTGGGTTGATGCTAGATGTTGTGAGGTTTTCACACCATCGCCCCATTGCAAAAGGGGACCCCCTCTTCTGCAAGCGGTAGGAGTAGTGGTCTTAGGTTGTCTTTGTCAGTGGTAGTTTTCAAGTCCTTAGGTCCGGCAAGTGAAGTTCGAGAGTTGGTTTTGGGCAATTTTGGCCTGCTGGGAAGTCAAGTTTGTCTGGAACATAGTCAAGAGTTGTGCTAAATCTTTCAGGAAGATGGGATCAAAACCAAAGGATTTGTGATGAAACAAGTTTAAACCCTTTGAGAATCCTTGTTCCAGCTTTGATTTGATCTTAGAAAGTCGAAATAGATTGTGGGAGGTAGCTTTGTTTAAGGCACGTTGAATCCTGAAATTTGGCTAAGTCCTAAAATATTTTAAAAACCCCCCCAAAATCTAGAATCTGCACCTTAACTCCTATGAAATTGAAACCTATCTCAAACATCTTGGAAGATATTTATACAAATATAAATTAAATTATAAATCAGACTTATACTTAAATGTTATATTTGTATAAATTCTCCCGCCACTGCACTGAAAAAATTCGCTAAGTGTTAAGTCTACTTTGTCCCATACCATGGCGGATTCCGCCCAGTTATAGGACAGGGGCTTGTCCTATAGACCCCAAAATTCTGCTCCATCTTTAGCGTGCTAGATAGAACCCTTAGGATGTGGAAGGTGTTTTTTTTAAGAACTTGAAGTCATTTCATGATCTTACATTGCAAGCTTAGCATGAGAGATGACCTTATATCAAGAGAGGATTGAGTATTTGGTATTTCATCTTGGAATACTAAGTGTTTGATTCTGCATGTTGCGGTGGAATAAAACTCACATCAACAAGTTCCTTCTAGGTTGTTCATTTGGGAACTTCTTCTGATGGTTTTTTCTGTCCTTGTTGGCTCTGAGGCCTTTTCTAGTGTACTTGTGGTGTTATTTTGAATAAATTTTTATACCCCCTCCTCAAAAATAGCTTGATTGATTGAAGCATTGAGTTCTCGTTGTGGGGACCCAAGTTCAAATCCCAAAGGCACTTCTAATATAGAATCCAAAGTTGTGACTCTTGGTCTTCCATAATTGGCTTCTAGTGTGGAGGTGGTTTTTGAAAAAGCGAATTCCGAAGTTGTGACTAAGAGTCTTCCATAGGTGGTTTCCAATGAGGTTGCTCGAAAAGAGCTTGAAATGGTCTCATTGTTGTGCTTGCAAGAGGTTGATCTCCTCTTAATGCTCGTATGAGCTGAAGATTTGTAAATAATTATCAATATTAAAATATTAAATTTTAATGTGTCACATTTTAATTTTAAAAAAAAATACAACTAAAATAAAAACAGGCGATACATTTTTTTATGTTAATTTTTTTAAAAGCAAAAAACAAAATAAAAACACAAACAAAACCTAAAGTTTATATGTAAACGAGAAGTTCAAATTCACAAATCCCTGCATCTCCTCCTGTAGCGACCTGAAATGGAGTTCTCAGCAAAATGACAACCAGGTGGTAGGACAGACCACAATACTTGCACTGTTCAAGACACTGACAAAGACTTTCTCCCAACTCTCTTCAACTCTTGCAGTCACAAATTCCAACCTTAAATGGCACTTCACAGGCTACCAGTCAACATTAGTCTGCAACACAACAAACCAGAAACAGTGCTCAACAGAGGGCACTGACAGCAAGTTGAAAGAAGCCTCAAAACAGGCCGATTGCCTACAACAGTGAGTGAACCCCACATCTGCAACGGAAGGTTGCCACCAAGTCAAGACTATAACCAGGAGGCGATGTGTCAATGGCTCTAACAGTAAATAGTAAATGCACTTGTTTTTTACAGCACAAAGACTCAAATGGCAAAACTTGTAGACCTACAAAATAATAGTGAAGAAAACATGTGGCAAGTGTTATTTTTATAGAAAAAAATCAAAAAACCTAATTAAAACACCGAGCCTTTTTTCTGTATGAATTTTAAGGCAGACTGAACAATTTTTCAGAGGTTTTTATGTTCACTGAATTTTGAACTCCATGAATTAAATCTGACAAACACTGCGACATAAGTTTGACATGGATCATTGGCTACTTGATGCTACCGGAGTTACTAGAACCAAGACCTAATATAATAATGAAATCTGCAACCAAATCTAGAAACATCAAATTGGTTCCATCATACTTCAATAAAAAATCGGATAGTGAGACCCACACCCCAATCTGAATGTATGCATCAAATTAGTTCAATCACTTGAATACAAAAATGCAACACGATTCAGAACACAACTTGCCGTCTTATTTGTTTCTTACGATCAACTCCATGGCAAACAATTTCCTTTAGAAGAACACTAGATAAATCCATGGGCACCAAATGAAAATTAACACAATAAAATAATGAACAAGACATATTGCAATACAGCAAATATTAGCTAAATGCTAAAAATAAAACAAACCTCCTGCAAATGGCAAAGGAAAGGTTGATCTCCAAATATCATGCCACGAGCCAAAAAAGGAAAATGACAATATCCGATAGCTAATAAATGTTAAATTTCAAATGTAGTTAAGGAAAGAATATTTAGTCCAACTTACGAGCACCAAGAAACAAGGCCATCTGAAAGTTGCTGCTTTTCCTAGTCGTTATGGCCAGAATCAATAGTATAATATGAAAAACTATGAGCATTATCAACCAAGGCTCCTGTTTATAAAGCAACAGAGAAGAAAATTAAAAGGTCGTAGCAGGTAAATTTACACATATTTTATCGAATACATTAAGCAGATTAACATAACTGATGTCATTAACATCACATTAAGTTAAGAAAGGGCTATATAAAATTGTGGTACTCCAATCAAGTAACCCTTTGGACTCAACAAACATTTCATTTAAAGAACAAAATCTACAGACACCTTTTTCCATGTCTTTGTTACTAGTATCTCACTGCCTAAAAAATGTCATCTGACATTAAAAGTTATAATGTTGCAAAATAAAAGGAATGGGCTAGGTAAGATCATGATACTCCATCTAAGCAACCCATTGGATTCAACAAAACATGCCATTTAAAGAATTAAACGTTTACATACTAGAAACATGTTTAAGAAATGAAAACTGAAGCCCTGTAACACGTTATAAAATATTTGAGAAAAAAGCTATCTAAATATTAAAATTGTTATACACTGATACTCCCATTCAAGCAACTCTTTGGACTCAACAAAACATTCATTTTAAAAATGAAGCCTTTAAGACAGCTTTTTCCATGTCTTCGTCATTACTATTATCTCACTGACTAAATGATGCCCTTTGCAATTAACTTGTAAACTGACCACTGAAAGAACAAAATGCATCGGTAAACTTTTACATTAAGAACATTCAATAGTTCTGCCTAAACTAATGAAGACATTTTCAAGCCTCAAAAATGTATCTTAAATCATTTTTAGTCCTAGGAAAAGCAAGTATAGCTTTCCAATTGGGAAAAGATATTCATATTGCATGATTTGAATCATTCAGTTCTATTTCATTAATTTAAATATGTTATCATTTTCCACACATTTCCCCATTCATTACATTCAATAACCAAACAGCTGAATGTTTTGCCTAACCAACCTTGTCCGGCTTCTTTACTTCGACCAGAAATATTGGAAATGTTCAAAGTAACCAAACTACAAATTTGTAAGACAGGTTTCGTTATATGATCATGTATAACAAGATCTTCATCTCTTTATCAGTTTATGCAGTCAGACTAATCAACATCGTTCTTATTAAATTATTATTTATATGCTATTAATGGTTATCTTAATCTGTTTGTAAATATCCTGTAAATATTAGAATGTTTCTAATCTTTCGTTCTTTGTAGATAAAATAGAAAGTTTCTATTCTTTACGATCGTTTCCTAAGTAAACATCGTTCCATTCTTTTGTACATATTGATCCTTCGATCTCTCTTAATAACATCAAGTTTTTACCACAATATGGTATCAAAGCAAAATCTTTAAATTTTTTCGAAAATTTAAAAATTTCAATTCGAAATTATCTGCCCTCCTATTTTTGAAATTATTCCTCATAATCTTCTAATTTCTCTCTGAGAAATCTAGGGCTTTGAAATCCGTCTAGTGTTTTTGTGGTATTTTTTCTCTAAGGAAATTGCGTCTACAAAATCGCGGGTCTTTGGTGATCGTTTTTTTTTTGTTCGTCTTTGCTCAAAACACGACGGTTGTCACTGTCTCTGCATTTCGTGAGCAATAAACACCACGGCCGTCATTGTTTGTCACACGGTGGTCTAGAACATGGGCTTTGGTCTGCTGCTCACTTGCGACTTTTCTCCTGCAAGCCGCGCGATCTTTCTCTCTGCATACGACGGCTTGGGTTTGCATTTTCAGTAGTCGTTTTTGGCTTTTCAGTCATTCTCTGTCCAAAATGACCCCTTCCATGGTCGCCTTCTAACAAAAAACGACTGTTTTTCGAGAGTTCTACTCAAAAACCCCATTTTTTAAAGTTTCCAGTCGCAACCTCTTTTTTGGTCGAAAACCCTAATTTTTGGTTTTGGAAAAAAAAATTGATCGCAGATTCTTGGTGGGTTTTTTGCGAGCTCAACTGGGTTGTTGTCCGTTTTTTTGGGTGCCTCGATTTTTGTGTCTCAATTTTCGAGCCAGAGCATCCAGCATCTGACAACATATTTCTTCAAGGTTTTTTGAGTTCTCTTCTAGGTACCACTTCTTTTTTTGGGGTCTTCCGACATTTCGCCTCGAAGTATGTGCCTTCTCAGTTCTTTACATTTTTCCTTGAAATTTGTGCCATGGCATCACTAACCAGCTTACTGCTCGAGGGAAATCAAAAATTTAATGGTCGGAATTATAGCTCGTGGAAGCAGCGGATGCTAACCACCTTCAAATATCGCGACAGCAATCAGGTGGTTCTGGGTACTACTAAGCGTCCGACTACAGCTGGTCCTGGTCAGGTTACCTATGACCAGCAAAATCAGGAAGCAATCATGTTTCTCAAATTATCAGTGGCTGATGATCAGCTCCCTCAGATTCCATCCGGAAAAACAGTTGCTGAGATAGGGGAGCATCTCAAAACCCTACATGAGACTTCAGATAAAAGCAGGGCTTTCTTTCTCAAGAGCACTCTAGTTTCTATTGTCATGGATGAGCGCAAATCGCTCCAGGATCACCTGAATCAGATTCAGGAAATTCGTGATCAGTTACTTGCCATTGGACGCAAGATGGAGGAAGAGGACATTGTGGTAATCACTCTCAAAAGTTTACCCAGCTCCTACGAGCATTTTATCGAGACTCTCAACATCACTTCTACTAGTGTTGATCTAAAGTTCACCGATCTCTGCACACTTCTGCTTTAGCAAGATCGATGGAAACAACAGTTCGGTAGCAGTTCCACCTCCACCTCCACCGAGCAAGCCTTTTTGCTAAATCCTTTCAGAAGGATAAGTGCAAGTCTCATTCTCAACAGTATTCTCAGCAGAAACCATCTGCTCCGGCATCAGAGGGCTCCAAGAAAAAGAACATTCAATGCAACTACTACCACAATATGGTATGGTCATATGAAGGTTGAATGTTGGAAGCGCTTAGCTGCCCTATCTAAGCAATTTGGTTCACAGCCCAACGCAAACAGTGCAGAGCACACTGAGCAGACAGAATCTGCCTTTCACACCTTCATGGCTAAAAGGCCAACAGATCATGTTAAGTCGTCTACCTGGTACATTGATTCAGTGCCTCTCGTCATTTCACCCACCGCAAAGATTGGTTCAATGACTACCAGCCTTATTCAAATTTTGTTATTTTTGGTGGCGGGGAAGAGTACACAGTTGTCGGCAAAGGCAACATTCAGATTCAATCCGCTGGGAGGAATCTCGTTTTCCTCAATGTGTACCATGTTCCAGGGATGGAACTAAATCTACTCTCAGTCAGTCAGATGCTGCAACATTCTCCACGGCTGGATATCACCTTCAGTTCACATCAGTGCACCATCACTGATCGGGAGACTCGGTCTGTTGTTGCAGTTGGTCTTGAGGATCATGGTCTTTTCAGACTTGCAAATTCTGGTACTTCGCAGGACCTTGCTATGGCTGCTCGGCAGTCTTCTGTCAGTACACTTTGGCATCAACATTATGAGCACTTAAATGTGCGCTATCTCTCTCAACTTGCTCGTGACGAGCTTGTCCTTAGTTTGCCAGAGATTCAGACTCAACAGCTTGGAGTTTGTGATGCATGCCAGGCTGGGAAGCAACATCGCACACCTTCTCCTATTGGCGATTCATGGCGGGCTTCTCAGGTACTTCAGCTTGTTCATGCAGATATATGCAGCCCTATGGCCACTCCTTCTGTTCTTGGGTCCAGGTATTTTTTGTTGTTTGTTGATGATTTCAGTAGAAAAATGTGGGTCTATTTTCTTAATAAGAATTCTGAGGCATTTATTGTATTTCAAAAGTTTAAACCTCTAGTTGAAAAAGAGTCTAGGAAATCTATTATTGCTCTTAAGACAGATAATGGGGGGAATTTTGTTCTAATGAATTCTCTAGCTTTTGTGATCTTCATGGCATCAAGTGCCAAATAACCACACCCCACACACCACAACAGAACAGTGCAGTTGAACGTCGGAACAGAACAATCACCGAGATGGCTAGGTCCATGCTTGAGCAAAGACATATTCCGAAGAAATTTTGGGCAAAAGAAGTTAACATTGTAGTCTACATTTTCAATTGGTCACCCACTGTGGCGGTCAAAGGCAAGACTCTGGAAGAGGCATGGTCAGGTCGCAAGCCTAGTATCAGTCACCTGAAGGTTTTTGGCTCTCTTGCCTATGTTTGGATCCCTGATGCGTCTCGCACCAAGTTGGATGCCAAGAGTCAGAAACTCATGCTTGCTAGATACACTAGTCTTCACAAAGCCTACCGCTTGATCGACATTGAAACATCTCGTCTCCTGTACAGTCGTGATGTAGTCTTTGATGAGCAGCAAGGACCGTTCATGCCTGTCTCTCTTGTTCCTAATTCAGTAGACCAGCCTATGAAGGCTCATGATTTGGGAGTTCACCTTCCATTAGGCCCATCTCCAGGGAGGGCTCCAGTAGTACCAGTACATCTTGTACAGACACCTTCGACCTCTCCGCTAGGTTCGCCTAGATATGCAGATACTTCTCCTGAGTTTGATCTAGATTCTTCTGATGAGGAACCAGATCATAGAGAATTATGTTGGTCCTCCTCCTCTCCGGCCTAAATGGTGGGCTAGGACACTTGCTGACCTTAGGGATGATGAGCTCATCGAGGGGAGAACTGCTCAGAAGAAGAGCAAGCCTATAGAGGTTGTCAATATTGCTCTCATAGCCAACATTCACAGTGTGTTTGAACCGCAGACATACTCAGAGGCTAAAGGAATTCCAGAGTGTGAACAGGCCATGAATTCTGAACACCAAAGCCTATTGAAGAATCACACTCGGGTCCTTTCTGATCTTCCACCAGGGAAGAAACTCATTGGCTGCAAATGGGTCTACAAAATAAAGTACAAGTCTGATGGTACTTTGAATAAGTACAAAGCTCGTCTAGTTGCGAAGGGCTTCTCTCAGCGTCAGGGCATTGACTATGAGAAGACTTTTGCTCCTACAGCAAAAATGAGCACTATCAGATTAGTTCTAGCCATGG
This sequence comes from Thuja plicata, assembly GCA_018584345.1. Taxonomy (NCBI): domain Eukaryota; kingdom Viridiplantae; phylum Streptophyta; class Pinopsida; order Cupressales; family Cupressaceae; genus Thuja; species Thuja plicata. The sequence goes on from MU228503.1 coordinate 2,441,675, forward strand.
CAACTCAGTTTGGCTGGTAGGTCCATCAGATGGACGTGAAGAGTGCTTTCCTGAATGGTGACCTACAGGAAGAGGTCTACATGACGCAACCTCCTAGTTTGAAGGTTGTTGGTAAAGAACACAAGGTTCTCAAACTGGTGAAAGCTCTCTATGGCTTGAAGCAGACCCCCAGGCATGTTACATGAAAATTGATAAGTACCTCAGTGATCAAGGCTTCCAGAGGAGTTCTTCAAACTCAAATTTGTACATCAAGACTACTGACAGTGACATCATCCTTCTAGTCATTTATGTGGATGATCTGATCATCACTGGCAGTTCGGCATCTTTGATTCAGGGAACCAAACATAATTTATGCCAGTCTTTTGATATGACTGACCTTGGCCTCATGCATTATTGCCTAGGTGTTGAGGTTTGGCAGCAGTCTTCTGGTATATTCATTTCTCGGTCCAAATATGTCAGGGCTCTGTTAGACAAGTTTCGTATGCAAGATTGTGAGCCTGCATCTACTCCTATGGAGAAAGGTCTCAAGTTATCAGCCAAGTCTGATTCTCCTCCAGTTGATGATACTACATACAGGCAACCAGTAGGCAGTCTCATCTATCTCTCTGCTACTAGACCTGATATCAACTTCGTCGTCAGCTACATTTCATGATTTATGACAACTCCCAAGGCTGATCATTGGATGGTTGCTAAGTGTGTGCTTTGTTCCGTGAAGGGCACTCATGATTTTGGGATTCTCTATTCTCGGAGTCCTAATCCTAGCCTCAGTGGTTTCACAGATTCAAATTGGGTAGGCTCTATTGACGATAAAAAGTCAACTTTATGTGTTTAGTTTGGGATCCGGTGTCGTCACATGGACCAGTAAGAAGCAGCAAGTCGTTTCTCTCTGCCCCATAGAGGCCGAATACAAAGGGACAATTAAGGCAGGGTGTGAAGTTGTTTGGCTTCATCGGATGCTTGGGGATATGCAGATGTCACCAGCAGGCCCCACAACTTTTTTTGTTGATAACGAAGGTGTTATCAAGTTAGCACGGAATCTAGTCTTCCATGAAAGAACCAAGCATGTAGATATTCACTGCCACTATATTCGGCAATTGGTTGAAGATGGGACAATACACTTGCAGTATGTTCCTATAGTGGATCAGACTGCAGACATTCTCACCAAGCCTCTTGGTCCAAACAAATTTTCCAAATTCAGAGGACAGCTTGGTGTAGTGGATAGATTAACTATTAAGGGAGGGTATTAAATTATTATTTATATGCTATTAATGGTTATCTTAATCTGTTTGTAAATATCCTGGAAATATTAGAATGTTTCTAATATTTCGTTCTCTGTAGATAGAATAGAAAGGTTCTATTCTTTACGATTGTTTCCTAAGGAAACATCGTTCCATTCTCTTGTACATATAGATCATTCGATCTCTGTTAATAACATCAAATTTTTACCACAATAGTTATGCCCCCTGGTCTTGGGGATGTTTTGGGTTTCCCCATGTTGTAAGTATTGTTACCTATTTTTCGACTCTAAGAAGAAAAATAGTTGTCTAGGGGGATCTTAGGTCTCATTTAGAAGCTTATTTATTTAAAGTTTTCCAATCATTTAAGAGTTTGTTTCTGATCACCAAATGTTGTATCAAATGTTAAAGGAATGATTAAAACAAAACTCTTATTTCTTTTATTTAAAAAGGATATTGAGGGGGCAACATTAAAATTTTGTAAATGTATGCTCTATGATTCAACTAATCTTTAACCCCTTGGTCAAAAGTGTCAACTCGTAGTCAAGGTGTAATGAGAGCGCAATGAGCCCTACATCATGCCCATGCTCTTCCTGAGAGCCTGTTACAAAGCAAGATTGGCAGCCGTCAGCATGTTTATTAAGAAAGACAAAGATTTATGTGAAGAAACAGTAAATATGCATGAAAGTAGCAGCAAAAATAGAGATTAAACAGTCCATGTGTAGATAAAAGCGGATTTTATGGAGTTAACAGCATTTAAATTAACAATGCTTCCATTCCCAACAATGTATTTGCTATGGGTTTTCATAAAAGAACAACAGATCCTTTGGGAAAAACGCCAAAATCCATAAGAGAAAAGAGAGGCCAGCAATCTTGTGCAAGAAGGTACAGTCTTCACAAAAGGGAACAGCAGATCTGAGAATGGAACAGCAGATTTCATCATTCAGCTTAGAGTTTGCAGTTTTAACTGAAAGAAACTCTACGGTTTTATTGAAAAGCATCTTCTATAGTAGAGAACAGTTATCATAAAGAGCAACAGCACGGCCACGAGGTAGGGTTTCGAACCCAAAATAAAACCCTATGCCACCAAAGCTCCATTGTTTCCAATAAATGCAGCATGAGGTTTATATCTATTGTCTTTTATATGCCTTGCTATTTGCTGTACCCGTGCCTACATAGATCTTTTTGGTGTCATTTCCTCTTGCATAAGTATAGAGTAATTTCTTGTGCGTATCATTGAAAGGTTTTCATCATCCTCATGTGAGGTATAAGCTGATAAAAGCCAAACTTTAGAATTATATCAGAGCTTTCATGGTAGTGGGTGAGAGGAAGTGAGCATTAGATCAATGAAATGACTGTTCTAGAGGTTATTTAGCTGTTGTAACCAGGGACTTTCATTGTTTAAAGGACGAGTCCATTGTAATAAGGGACATGGGTATAAGCAAGAGATGGAATAGCAATAAGGATTAGTAACAATGGTGCAAGGACTTCGTTGACAGACAATCCTAGAAGAGACTGCGGTATGCAATAATATCACTGTTAGAAAAGAGAGATACACGTGACAAAGGCGAGCAAAGAAAGTTTGCTGATATGATAGAGGTGAGAAAAGATAGATTTGACACATCAAAACGGTAGTAGCATGTTGTTTCACTTTGACTATCAAAGAGCAAAGTCACAGAGCTTGGAAAATCACACCCCAGTAAGTGGGATTCTTTGACAACCTGGAGGAGAGCCATGTTGATGACAGTGGCTAACATGGACTTGTTATAACAGTGAGAGCAAGATGAAGAAATGTATACACAGTCCTATAGACAGTTACAAGAACAAGGAGAGGTAACAAAAAACAGTGTGAAAGACGGTAAAAACCATGCATGATGTCAGTCACAGGAAGAAATCTAGTGCTATTAAGTGCAGCAATACAGTGAAATATATGTTAGAACAGCAGATATGTTGAAAAGAAATAGATATTGTGTTGAATATCGTAACAGCAAAGAGGAAAATCCAGTGGAAATAAAGGCATTAAACAATGATATCACCAAGGGTATTTGATAGTCAAATGTCATGTTAAAGAGCAGTGAGAGATTACCGCAACAGACCCAAGGTGCAGGTGGCATAGAACCAGAGCAATAGATATGGTAGATCAGCCATCATAAGGTTATGAGCAAGGAAATTAAGGTTGCTGTTATCATAAAGAACAGAGGAAGCGCACTGTTATTACACTGTCCAAATACAGAGCCAAGAAGACTATAACAAACAAATATACACGAAAGGTTAACAGCAGACTAAGTACATGATGTAGACTGATCAAGTCCATAGATATGATGGCCAGGATATGTCAAGAAACTGTCATGAAATGAGACATCAAGATGAATGTAATGTTCGTGCATATTGAATGTGAGAACAATGACAAACTAATTGGAAAAGCTAGTGATTTTCAATGTTTGTAAACAGTGACATGAAATAAATGACAGTGATAAAGACAATAAGATGTCAAAACAGTAGCATGACTGTTCAAAGCAATGAGATGAAGTTGTCATGAGCAAATCTTGGTTAATAACAGTGATCAGCTTGCATCATGAAGAACAATGGTCATTAAAGATCCAAGATCAGTAGAAAGAAAGCATGATTTGCAGAGACATCACTGTCTTAAAAACATGACATCAAGGAGATCTCTTTACTGTCAAAGACTGCTAGAGCAGACCAAAAGATTGCAGCCAAGGACAAGTTCCATAAAAAGCATGAGAAACTATAGTGAAAAGGACACCATAAGATTGTCTTTATCGTCATTCAAATCACGAGGTGCAAGAAATAACAAGACAGCAGATATTAGAACAGGGTGAAAAGGTTATTGAAAAGGTAATAAAAGCAGCCAACAATATTTGAATCAGTGATGAGCATTAGGTAAAGACAATGAGCCAGAGTACATGAACTGTAGCACGAAATGTAAGGACAAGCTAAGGAGGAATGCACTGCTATCAAAATCAGAGAAAGCAATGTCATGTTTAGAGATGTATATGATGTGAAGACAAAGATGATGACAGTCAACATTGAGGACAGTGAGGTCAATGCCAATAAGGTATAAGCAAGAGCCATCCATTGTTGAAAAGTAGTCCATTGCTTTCATAAAGAGTAAATCCATTAGCCAAGACTGTTAAAGCAATGATTTCAAAAGGCCACAAAGCAATGACAAAAATGTATCAATACAATGCTATTGTATGTATTCACAGTGACCTAAGCACAGAAATGCAATTATAACAGTGGCCTTGCACATTGTGGTCAAGAGCAGACAGTGTTTATCACTGTTTGAAGAAATTCTCAGAAATGTCCTCAGATATTGCTATTTTCTATTGTAAAGCATATCTGCTATACACTTAATGTAATCTTTTTTGAATATTAATAAAATCATTGTTACCGATCAAAAAAAAAACAATAAGCACAGAGGAGTTGGGTCATTCAATGCTTCTAGTTCACATCAGTTAAAATTCATAGAGTTAGCTTCAAGACAGCAGTTGAGGCCTAAAAAGGAGGAGTTTTGGGGATTTTGCAGCAGTTTAACTTCATGTTGAAGCTGCACATGGGTTAGTTATCAGCCAAGGGCAGTTTTGAGATCATGATCAGTCAGTTCACATCAGTTTCAACCCCTATTTTTAGGCTTTTCAGAGATACACGAACCCAAGAAGATATTTCATGCAAACTGAAACCTCTTTCAAGAATAAACACAGTTAGTTGGAGCACATTTTGAGGGACCTCCTCCAGTTCATTTCAAGTTTGACCACGAGTTCACTTGGAGTCCTTTTTTCAGTTGGGGGAAAGTCTTTTTGATAAAGCAATAATTTGTAATCCTCTCTCTAGTTCTTTCTTCTCTGATTCTTGGCACACAGCAAAACAGAAAAGCATTGTAGCTCATTAAAAGCATTTTACAGTTGTAAAGCTATTTCCTTTCATTTTCAATAGAGAGCCAGCATTGTTCCTTATCAAATGTCTCAGCCTTCAGGTTTTGAGGTTGTGGATGGGTGTTTTAATGCAATTTCTGTGATTTAATTGCAAATCCTCTGACTATATTTCATCTATACATTGCTAAAGCAAAAAGTTTCATGTTAATTCAAATTATGGGTTGTGAAAATTGTTCTTAAACAGTTGAAGTTGTGAAAAGCTTGTTTTCCTTCAAGCAAGTGATTACATCAAAACCTTCCTATGAATGTAAAGCATGTTTCTGATTTGAGTTGTGAACAGAGCCTCTTTTATTGAATGCATTGTGAGTTAGAGCAACTGTTAGGGTTCTCACGCTTTTGGTGCATCACCTTCTAGAGTTAGTGACATTTAGTTTCAAAGCAATCTTTCTCCCTTTTCTCTATCGATAAGAGTTAGTTTTAGAAGTTATCTTAAGGGAGCCGACCGATAATCTAGAGATTCATCTTTCTTATGATAAACCCACAGGCTCGAAGGTGTTTCCATGTTTCACAGGATTTGCTGAGCTCCCAACTTAGCATCAGGGTGCAATCCTAGTGACAACAAGTATAAAGTAATTTTCAAAAACTTATATGATAAGAACTTTCAATTAATGAAAATAAAAGAAAAAGCAAAAATTCAAAAAAAGCAAAAGATCAATGCTTGATTGAACCCCATTTAAACCAAGTCGGTGGCTTGGGTAGTTTGAATTTGAGTCACTGTAATACATGTAGAGGGAAAGGGGCTGTGATGGGAACAAGGATAGAGGTGTCAACTTGAAAGTGTACGAGTATATGAACAAGGATATAGAAAATATTCAATTCAGATTAATTATAGTATCCAGGTCAGGCAGATGAGGGTACAGTGACAAGTTTGATATCCTTGAACATGAGTCTCCTATTACTATACCACCAATCTCTTTAGAGCCCCATTTTTTTCTGAGTTGGGTAAAGGATTGTCAGTTGATACAGTACTGTAGACAATGAGGAATCCTGTGCAATTAACCACTCGTTTGAACACCTAAACATGGCTCATATAATCGATGTTGAGGTGGTCCTCTTCAACACTAGCAATGCCCTTAATGAGGAGATTGTGACAATGAGGACAGTTTTCACAATCATGCTGGAAAAAATGTGGAATCTCCAGAAAGCAGAGACCAAATATGCAATTGGTCAACAAAAGAAGGGAATGTTATGTGCAGTAATTTGCATATTGAGCCAGAGCTCTATGAGGTTGCTGCAAATGGACATGATTTCGTCTGAGTACAAGTTGGACAACCTTCCTCCTCCAACCATGGACCCAATATTGAGTCAAAATGATTAATGCTAGGCACATCATGATCATGTATTTTGATTTTGATTTGAGCATAGACCATGAGATGGTAAGTCGGGAGACCCATTTTAAGTATGCATATGTATGGTTAATTGCCTAAGTTGCGAGATTAGAAAAAAAATTAAATGTATATGGAGTTTTTTTATGTTTGCTCCCTTAGTTTTCCTATTGGGTGAGGCTAGTAGTTTTTTGGCAGCTTTTGGTGCCCCTTTTGGTTTGCCATATCCAAAACACAGAATAATTAGAATATGCATGAACCAAGCTCAAATCCTACCACGTTAATAAAGCAACTCATAACTCCAATCATTGACAATTTTGTGGTCAAGTAATTATAAGCTATATTCCGATATAATCCATGCTTATAAAATCTTAATAAACTTTATCTTTACCTAGTTATCAGAAAAAATTATCCAACAATGTTCCTGCAGCGACCTTCAATCCAAAATGTTACGAACACAATCCATGCCTGCTGGAAGAAAACATCATACTCCAGGCAAAGCAGCCAATAGCTTAGTAGTTGTGGGCATTAATATTTTGATGCAAGGCCTTGAGAAGAATTCCAAAATGATCCATATTAACAGCAAATTACAACTACTAGTTAGCCGATAGGCTTTTTGTGGGGACTTTTGAGCCCGGAAAGTTCAATTTTATGCCATAAATTTGTTAGCCTGATCGCTTGGTTACTTCTTCCCGACGGCAGTTGCGCTGTCCGTGATTGCTGTCTATACGTAAAATGGTCAAGATCAACACCTTTCTCTCGCATTTCACAAAAAAGATACAATACTTCCTTACCTCACCCATTAAGCCCCCATCCTGAAATGATGGTGTTCCACACTTTACATAACCTGCAATCATAGTGTTCCATGAATACATATTTCTAACAGGAATTTTATCAAACACTTGGTGTGCATTCTCAATATTTCCGCACTTGGCATACATATTGACTAGATGGTTGCAAGTGTTGTGAGCACTATTCCTTTTATGATGGAATGTGCATGGAGTAGTTTCCCTTTATTAGGGGAACATTTCTGTACATTTCTGGAAGAGTAATGCATAGTCATTAGAATCTATGGGAATGCCTTGTTGCTCCACAATATGTAATGTTTGCAATGGATTCTTCAACTGTTTGTCATGTATCCACGTGTTTTTTTCCAAGCCAATTTTGGCATTAAGAAATCATATGAACCAAACACGCATGTAAGGTTTACTCTGTCAAAATCCACCAAATAGTATAAACAAGTTTCTGCTTACCATAGTACTGTGGGTTTAGATGTAATAAGCTTTAATTTCATTCTGAATTTGGTCATGAGTAAACACCAAATTCAATCAATGTGCATGAGTTTTAAAAAGTGCTCTTTTTGCCATAAAATCTAATACATGAAGGAGGTATCCTGGCTTGGCTTGAAAGAAAATTGCCTAACAAATACTGTTTCATAACCTTCAACAAAATAAACCTCATGTTCAAGATTGCTCTGGATAGTGGGGAGTTGGTGACTATATCAGAAATTGGGAAAGAGCACACAGATTACAATACAAAAGAACTAGAGCCAGGAAAAGTGCTTTAGAATAAAAAACATCAGAGTTCTCAATGGAATCAAGAAAAGCAACAGTCCTGATGTTTCATATCAAATAATATATTGATCGCAGCATGTGGGTTGAGCAAGCCTGGGGTGTGCTCTCTCCATCCTGTACAAATAATATGTTCAGTAAAGTATGATCCTGATGCATATTTTTCACTGATATGCAGAGGGTACCCTTAATTGTGTTTCTAACAAAGAATGGATGTACATGGATTTTTTTATCACCTTTCTATGTGGCAACTAACATCACATTTTGCTAATTCTTCTTTTCATTTGCAACTATTAATTTACTAGAAGTTGGGCGCTTTTTTTGTGAAGAGATTAAGTAGGAAAACAGAAAACATTTCAAAATAAATTTGTTTCCAGAGTACAAAACAAAACTTCAATGTTTGCAAAGACAGCTAGAAAATAATTTTTTAACATGAATGCACTTAGCCCTGGCATGAGAAGTATTCTACACATTGTGCAAGATAGCCATTTTAAGCGTGATAGAGAATGACAGTCATAATGGCTATCTTGCACAATGTCATTCTCTATCATGCTAAAAATGGCTATCTTGAACAATGTCATTCTCTATCATGCTAAAAATGGCTATCTTGCACAATGTCATTCTCTATCATGCTAAAAATGGCTATCTTGCACAATGCGCAGAATACTTCTCATGCCAGGGCTAAGTACATTCATGTTAAAAATTTATTTTCTAGCTGTCTTTGCGAACATTGACATTTTGTTTTATACTCTGGAAACAAATTTATTTTGAAATGTTTTCAAATTTCCTACTTAATCTCTTCCTGAAGATTAAAAACCTAAAGCTATTGGCCAACCGTTACACAAAAAAAGCGCCCAACTTCTAATAAATTAATAGTTGCAAATGAAAAGAAGAATTAGAAAAATGTGATGTTAGTTGCCACATAGAAAGGTGAAAAAAAATTCATGTACATCCATGAAAAGCACAAAGTAGAGACTTCTGTGGAGGGTACCTGAGAAGATGTCTGTGGATATATTTTTTTGTATGTTATAGAATATGCAAAACATAAACATACAATTTCTGAATATAACTTAAATTTATTTAGTGCTACGAAGATCAAAACAGTTAATGATGAAAATTTGAAGACAAATGAACACCAATACAATTACTCGGAGTTGACTAGCTACAATGATAAAAACAGCTAAAGGAGAAAATCTGTCAAGAAATGAACACAAATACAATTACTCAGAGTTGATAAGCTAATCAAAACAACTAAATATGAAAATCTGAAGACAAATGAACACAAATACAACTATTCAGAGTTGATAAACTATCAACAATATTCTGTAAACGATGTTGACAGAGCCCTAAGCTTTTAAGCTTTCACAGTGTATACAAAACATAGACATACAATTTCAGAATATAACTCTTTGGAGTGAGTGCAAAACTCTTCAACAGTTGCTCTGAGTTGATACAGATCCAATTCAATTGCATTCCAGCTGAATTGGACTTGCAGTCAACTCTGCTTCTACCATTTATTGATCTTACTATGTTTGACATATTTCAGGCTATATGTTTCAGATAAATGCAAAAAATGTCATGAGAGCTACATGTTTCAGATATATGCAAAAAAACTGTCTTAGAGCTTCTTAAAAAAAAACCAATGGTATACCACACTAATTACAAAAGAGCTACTTACCAAATGAATTCAAAACAATCTTCAAAAACACAGAGTTTCATCGAAACAAATTAGACTGAAATAATCTTATGGATGCAAGTCATAGAGAACATAGATTTATAGAAAGAAAAACATGAGTTCAAGTATGATGGTCCTCCTACCTAGGTGAGATTGAGAGTTTATTTGCTATGCATAGCATAGCAGAGTATGAAATGAGATAATTAATAGAGACACTAATTCGAACATTTTGGAGAAAATAGAAACCGTTAATAGTCTTCAACAAAGACAGCTCTTCACTATGGCCTTCTATGACTTCCACAACGGAAGTTTGACAGATATAAATTGAGAGGAATTGGCAAAACACCATTCACATTTGGAACATTTAGAATTTTGGGGAATTGAATCAGAGCCTAGGAAGAATTGAAATTGGAAATGGAAACAATGAAAAACTAATGCACTTATCTACTGTTAATACAGGATGAAATAGAGCATTTTTGGGAACTTAAACAGAGCAAGTTTTTGAAGTTGCGATTTTAGACTACTGGCTGCTAGGAGTTGTAGGGCTATTAGGTGCAAACAGAGCTTAACTAATAGTTAAATATTGTAGACCAAGGGAAAACATTCAATTTATTGAATTGAACGCCTCTGGTTGCCTTCATTCAATTAGCCCAATACATGTCAAAGTAATAGTTAATTTTAAAAAAAATGCCTTTGTAGTTCTTTATTTTTAACTGAGAACAATAATAACTTGTTTGCATCTTACATCACAACTGATGTAATTTCTTATTGACTGTAATCCAGCAACATTCTTGTTTCTTTACAACACCCCTATATTTCTTTAACTTCCTTACCTTTACTACTTCCTCCCACTCACCCACTGCATACTTGACAATATCACTTTGTTTCCCTAGCTCAGTTTATAATAATTTATGCAGACAAAAAGCAATGCTCTCCGCAGTATAGCATTAGGTTCAAATTATATTTTCATTTTAAAATTGCATGCCTCATCCAGTAGCCCAGCATGACCAAGAAGTCAAACATTCATCCATGGTGCTCAGCTCTTGGAGATATATAATGCTCCCTGCTTATTGCTTGTAAGTATTGCCAGCCATCATCTGCGAAATCTGATAGTTCCAAGAAGTTAAAAAGCTAAAAAGTAGCTTGGTCCATTTTCATGTCACTCTCCTGCATTTTCTCGGAAAGTTGAATGGCTTCCCTCCCAAGACCGTGTTTACCATATCCAATAATAATTGAGGTTCATGAGAAAACACTTCTTTCACGCATTTCCTCAAGGACTTGAAGAGCAACATCAATGCTCCCAGACTTGGCATATTTAATGATGAGACAATTTTTAATAGTAACATCCAATTTGAGTCTGGAGTTTTGACATATGAGAATGAATTTGTTAAGTCAGATCAAGGTGATGCCTACTTGTTGCATTTGATGGAAGACTACTAAAGCTTCCTCTCCCAAATCACTCTGAGAATATGCTGTTATAATTATGTTCCCTGAACCATATTATAACTAAATATTTCATCTAAATTAAAGCGTGCATACTTTAAGTTCCCAATTCGGCATATATATTAATGACACGTTCCAAAACCTCTTGAAACTCTAATCTATTCTTAATTAATAAAGCATGAAATTTCTCTGCTTCTATCTTGTTTACAAAGCCTGCACATGGCCTAAGAGGGCTTATATTTGTGATTTTGGCTGCCCTTATATTTGTTTCTTGCATTTGGCCAAAAAAAACTCAAAGCTTCATTCTAATGACCTTGATCTGCATATCCAGCGATCACCCTATTACATCAGTTCTATGTGGCATTTCGTCAAACAATTGGGAAGCATTCTTGAATCTGTCAAGTTTCTTCATACAGAGGTGAGATATTGAGCTTTCACTATCATAGAACTCGTATCATTCATCCTGCTTATAAATCTAAATTTGAATTTGTCTGTACATATCCCCTGCTGGAGAATTCTTTTAGCAGGCAAACTCAAACATGGACGTATTAATCAATGTGTGGTTAGTGTTTAAGCAATCAACCTACTTCCTGCCGATACCCAGTTTACAAAACTACGTTAGGAGAATCTAAACACCTTCCTAATAAAACGAACGGTGATTCAAACAATTCCTTGTCTTGAATCTTCAAATCAATAATTAGATCACATTTTGTTAAGAAAACACACACTAGTGCAAAAACAGAAATTTGTAATAGAAAAAGACAAGAGCTTACGTGTAGGACGAACGCCCAAAGAGAAGATTATTCTTGAGAGGCTAAATAGACATTCTACTCAAAAACTTGAGCAGAAAATTGTTAGGTGTGTCTGAATTCTTGATGTGTTGCAGGTCGAAGACCTCATTTGGAGTAGCCGAGTCTTTTTTAAACTCTTAGTAGTGTCTCTATTTACCAAGACTAAATTGGCTTAATGTAGTAGGCTTTGCAAGAACTTATCTACTCTTAATACAGGATGAAGCAGAGCATTTTTGGGAATAGAAACAGAGCAAGCTTCTGACATTAAAATTTTAGACAAATGGCTGCAAGGAGTTGTATGGCTTTAGGTGCAAAAAGAGCTTAACTAATAGTTAAATATTGTAAATCAAGGAATAATGAATAAGACCCTCAGCTGTATGCATATGCCAGTAACTGCAATATGCAAGCTCAAGGAATTCAAATTTTATTGTGTTGTGCTATCATTATTTTGTGAAGCACGAACTGTGTCATAGTCTAGTGACCTTTGTAGCAGTTCGAGTATACAACTTCAATGTAAGCTCAAGAATATCTGGCATCCCACTTCAAAGTCTTGCTTGCTATGGTCATAGTTGTATTAAGACTTCATCCTACCCTGTCCCAACTTGAAGCTTCTTTCAGCTCTTTTAGTATCCGTTGAAGAGCTCTTTGTACTCACTCCAAAGAGTTATATTCTGAATTTGTGTGTCAATTTTTTGTATAAAACTTCATGTACACATTCCAAAGAGTTATATTCTCAGAATTGTATGTCAATGTATTATATACAGCTTCCTGTCCACACTCCAACACTGCAACATCACACTCAGAACATTGTTGATAAACTCGTTCTTCAAGTTTTCTTGCTAGAATTTGTAACTTCCAAATTTAAATCTCGCAGGCATAGTTTACCACAAACTTATGTGCCGCTGTTTGGCAAACTCCTATCCGCTCATTGTTGCACGGAAAAAGCATGTAACTGCTAGTTATTAAAGATAAAATGACCCACAGCACCAGCTTACTATTTTGCATTCACATAAAATGTTTTGAAAAAATTAACTCAGGAATTATAATTACCAAGATTTAACGATGACGTCGATAAGAACAACTTCTACAACGTTTAAAATGAATTGAACGCAAATGCACCCAAATTCAAGTTTTAAAACATAATACTTGACGCAATATCTACTAATGAATTAAAAAAGTTACTAAGATTTGATGATGAAAACTTCTTCTAATGTCCTTTAAACCAAATTGATATTTAACGTGACTCATATTTCGCTTTGCTGTAGACCATATTTTGGAGTTATCCTCATTGTTGCCCGCCTTTACTATTGGTATCAATTTAAAATACAAGGTTAAAATTGAACAAATGAGAGCAGGGTGCCAATACCAGTTGACTTTGACACCAAAATCCTAAAATCTAAGCCAAATCTAAGCCAGAGGCTACCCCGGAAAGAGGATCTACAAAGTAACAAAAATCAGTAGTAAAAAGCATTACTAAGTGTACCCTGGTTCAAATCCCCACGTAATGCGGCAGCCCATCATACCAGTGCAAAATTGGCAGAGTTAAAGTGTAACGCCTCTACAATAAACTCCAGCATAACCCGACCTTACTAAAAACAAAATTCTCTAAAATAATATTCAGCCACCAAAGCTTCAATTAGTTAAATAATACTGAGATTTACATCAATCTTCATTTAGGGTTTAAAATTAAGGAATATAATTTAATGAAATGAATAAGTTCGAAAAGGTTTATGTAGAATTCATACGGTCCAGTCGACAGCATGGACGAAGGCCAAAACTGGATCCATGAATTTCCCTCCTTGAGTGCCTGCATTCCATTGTTTGCGAAGCTCGGCGCTTAAGCCCTCGAAAAGATCAGCCACCTGATCCATATGACTCTGAACCGCCGCAGTTATTTCCTCCATAAGATCTGCAAGACTTTCCCAAAGGATTTTTTTCTTTTTAACAGGAGAAAGGGCATAAATCTTGCGCAATATCGTTCATGGGACAAGCGATTTGGAGTTTTCAGAATTCTGAGTTCGAAATTTGAAATGAATCAAGCTTGGGCTTTGAGAACGACGTTGACAATCGCTTATAATATCATTGAAAAAGAACCTTGTTCTCAGATTTTACAGTACGTCTTTGTTACCTAAAACATGGGCTTTTTTTTCCTTATAACCTCGGAGAGCAACGTTATAACACTCCGGATATTTCTTTAATTAAAAAGCAATGGATAATGGTATTGTGAGCTTCTCAAATTTTATTTTATTTTCTTTTTAATTATAATATATAAATAATAATAATAATAATAAATATAATTGTGATATAATATGTAAATATAATGTAGAATTATATGGCCCGCTAATGAACAGAGGCCTAGTTCGAGTGTTTGGCAAACCCCACCCCTGGATGGGTCAAAATTAATTTCGATGGTGCCTCACGTGGCAATTTGGGAGTCTCAGGGATAGGCTTTATTGCCCATGATGAGAAGGGAGAAATTGTGGCACTGGGAGCTAAAAGACTGAAAAACAGAACAAACAATGAGGTTGAGTGTTTGGCAGCAATAGAGGCAATCTTGATGGCGAGAAGACTACGACTCGGGAGAATTCATCTGGAAGGGGATTCACTCCTAGTCGTGAATGGTATAGCCAAAGGACAGATGGACACTTGGTACTTGAACAAACATATTAGAAGAATTTGGGATATGATTGGCGAATTCAAAGACTTCAAAGTCTCACATGTGCTGAGAGCGGCAAATGACATGGCGGACAAACTTTCAAATGTGGGTGTCAATGGATCATCAGAAAATCAATTTGAACCATTTGAAGATTTGAGGACCGGGCCCTAGTGGTGAACATTAAAACTAAGGAATTTGATATCATGTATGGAGACTGTTGACTATAGCAAAGACTCGAGTCTTGATAACCAGCATTGGAAAAGAGGAGTTTCTTATGTTGATGTGCACGTGGTGCAAGCTGCTTACGAGAAGGGAGGTGGTATGATGTGGAGCAATTTGCTTATGATTTTGGAGGCGTATGACGCAATCTCTTGCAATCTGAGGAGTTTGTTACATGTGAAGGAAGAGGAGGTACAGAGAGGAGTAATGAGAGGGCAAAGGATGTGATGGTTGAATGATGGCATTGATTGTCACGAGTCTAGAGGCTTCAGAAGCCTATTAATACGAGTAAGATGAAGGAAAAGCTATAGCACCATTAAATTCTGAGCGGCAAGAACCAGAGAGCAATGGAGGCCAACAAAGATGTCTTGTAGAGAACGGAGGTGGGTGTGGGTCTGCACATGGGCAATGCACCCATTCGAATGGTTGGTCATGGAAGTCGGGAGCTGCAACCATTGGTAATCTGGTCCTCCGCCAGTCCGGAGGATGTTCATCTAGCCCGGGCCCACAGTGGCTGGAATGCTTTGAAGGTTGTGCTGGAAAAATGGAAGATGGAGGCGCAGAGAGGCGGCGGGGTTTGTGGGAGGAAGCGTAAAGGCACTCCCAACAAATCTAGTGCAGTGGTGGGAGCGAATGGAAGACCGCTGGTTCGCAGGCAGCTAAGTGTGACACGGCGAGGAAAAATTGCCATGGTAAAGCACGGGGCTCGTGAGGTGGGTGGTGGTGGCACAAGCGATGGAGGAGCAGGTCGTACCCGAGTTGGCAACCTGGTGGAGGATCGTGGTACCTTCAGAAATTTCACTAAGGAGGAGGCGGCATGGTTCAAATGAAGGTTGGATTCGATGGGGTTTTTTGATGTTTTGTATAGTCGAACTATGATATATATAGTATGGTCTCCAATAGGTTTAGCTAGGGGCATATCGAAGGAATGCAATGAATTTGAAAATGAAAATTTTGCATGAATGTAATACCATAGCCATGAATGGCGTTGATATAATCTCTTTCTAATATTAATAAAAATCTATATTACCGATCAAAAAATAATAATGTAGAATTATATTTTTATTTTTATTTTATGGGCAATGGGTCGGAACAAGAATTTTATTAATTTAAAAATATATATACATCTCAGTTCAGTGTGAGCACCAAGGGGAAAGAACCGAGCAAAGAAAACCCCTTGGTATAGCCCAGAACTTAAAAAAAGTTCAGAATATAAAATGCATATCATGTAGATAAAACTATCGGGACAATGATCATAATCAATTTTTTTGCATGATTGTTTTGATCACATGATCTTCCTACAAAATCCATTGGTTTAATATTACAAAAATTAACTTAGATCAAATGATTCTTGGTCCTTCTTTTAAGATTTGTGATTATGTAGACTTTTGTCCAATTGAGCCATTAGCCCAGTGATCTCTTCAACTTTAGTACATCTCCCCTATCGGTGAGCCTTCCTTCTCATCTCTTATCTGCAAATGACAGGACTAACACATAACTTGCCAATAGTTGTGAGTAAATTTGAAATCATATTCAGTCTATCTGGGGTTAGTCAAAACATAAATAAATGATGACATCAAGGTATTAATCATTTATGAAAGTATCATAAAGCTTATATTTGCACTAGTCTAAAAAGATGGGGAAATATAATCTTAAAGTGATATGAACTAATATTAATTAGGGACCAGCCTTCTTGATTTATACTGCCATCATAGATCTCATATCCATACACTCAAGTACTTACTTGTAAGTAGAGAGCCTCTTAAAGCTACTAACCCTTGCTCAAAAATCAGTGCAAACATAAGTTAGAATTGTCGAAGGAACCAAATTATCCCATAATACATCTAAACAGTTTTGTATGAGAATCTCTCTGTGTGTGTGGTATTTCATGAGTCTCAGTGGCTCTATGTCAATACATATATTTAAATGATATTCAAATATACTATTGAATACTCTACAAAGAGTACAGTATGCTACATTGATGGCTAGAAAACAATCATTTCTAATAGATCAACCATTTAAGTAAGAAACCCCATAACTCAAAACCGCTGCCAGAATTTCTTAACAATACCCTTATCGATTAGGGATGCAATCGAATTCCTTCATTGTCAACGGTTTTTTTTATTGAATTTAAAAATTAGGCATGATTTACTGGCCACTGGTTTTATTTTAATATAGATATTGTAGACACCTAAATGTGATTAACATTATTATAATCAAATTTAGTTCTCTCTTAGGGCATTATTGATTAAATATTTAATATTTAATTAATTTATGTCATCCCACTAATTAATTAATGTAATTAATTAACTATAGTCTAATTAATTATCCAATGGCAATCCATAGCCATTTAATTAATTCCCCCCCTCCTATTGATTAAAATAATACTTTTAGTGAGTATGAGCTCACAACGCAGTGGTGGCTGCGAGCCCCAGTAACTGGGAGGTTCAATGTTTGAACCACGGGAAGTGCAATCAAGCGAGACAGTCTATGCTGGGCATAGGAGTCCGAAGGAATTGTTGGTCAGCATAATTCAGGGTTCGAATTTCACAGGCACCACTCGGCGTATGCTCTGCATAGCAGTCACGGGAGTCAGAAAGGATCGTTAACGAGGGAGTGCACTGTTCTTGCGATGGAGGAGGTTGAAGATTGGTGTTCATGATCCAGTTGTCAGACCCTCGTTGGTCTTGGTGTGCTCGCAGACCCATTCGACCCAGGCCGATGTCCCTGCTGGGCTCTCTGGATCACGGGTCTGATGTGTTGGTTTCATGGGGATGAGGTCCCCCAGATTTGTGGCCTCACTAGTTATCGCTCCAGTCAAAAGTGTATATTACCGATCAAAATAATAATAATACTTTTAGTCGATTTAATTAATTCACTTATCCTTTTATTCATCCTCTTGATTAAATAAACCTCATTTAATCAATTAAAGCATATGGCTCCTAACTTTAACCCCTAACCTAGCTATCCCCGAAACCACCTAACCCTTGGTTCAAACTCAACCCAACCCCTTCACACATACTAATCCCACTTAAATAATTTAATTACATTTGATTAGCTAATCATCATCCACTCATTCTCTCTTCTCCCATCACATCCTCCTAAATCTCTCACTTGCCCTCTAATCCAAGCCTAATCACTCCCTAAATAGTTGCACAATCCTAAGTCATGGATTAAAGAATCCTAACCCAAACCAAAGTTAACACAAGTCACATCCTCTCCAATCCCCAACCACATGCATTAAAGTAATCCTTAAATGCACTTACACATCTCTTACACCCTTTTCCATTCTTAGGAATATTATACTCCTTCTTCCCACTTCCCCAAATCCCCTCATAATCCCCAAAATGGTCACGTTCCCCAATCCTACTCCAACCCCCAATGTCATCTCAACTTCTCCCTCATTATGACACTTGTCACAATGCTATGCATTTGAGAAAGCACAATCCATGTGCTCACCTCTAAATGCATCTTGACCCTTTCTCAAGTTTGCATCTCAACCATCCATTTCACCTCCTCTTTGCCCATAAATTGACCCCTCCTCCCTTCACAAATCATCCACCATCAAAGTATTGTTACCATGCCCTTTTGAAGAGAAAAATCATCATTCATGGCCCTATAATGCCAAAATCGGGCTCTCTTCCATGAAGCTTGAGCAACACCTTTGAGCACACATCCCTCAACTTGGACAAATTTACATTTCAAGAAGGCTCTCTAGGTGCCCATGGTTTGCATCCTCTTGTTTAATTATTGCTTTCTTTTGTCTAATCTTAAAGGTTAATAATTTTAGTTGTTTGTGTGCTTAACTAGTTCGGGTATTCCTTTTAACCACTATTTTTTTGTATACAAATATTATCCATTATCGATGACAAGGTAGCCATTTGGGATGTATTCAAAACCCATCAATCTCAGATGACTGTAAATATCTGAAAGCTCGAGTTTTAAACTAGAATTCATAAGCTTTAGCCATTACTAATCTCTGTGCATAGTGCCAAACTATTGAAGAATATAGAATTAAAAGCAAGGATCAATCACATTCATTGAATGAATATAAAATCATCCTTAACCATATTAATATGCAGTAAGATTTTAAAACACCTTTTTACATATAAGTTATCTAACAAAGGCCCAACTTTACCACATATTTATATAATATTAACATTTACTATCTTAAAATTCATTTTCACTAACAACAAAACTGGTATCAACTATCATTGTATTCTTAAGTCCCAAACTACAATACCCTACTTAAGATATCAGCAGATGCCTACATACGACCCAGCAGTTCCAGGCCAAAATATTGAGATTACTATCTTTCCCAAAATCAGCTTCCTAGTAATGTTAATATACACGAGTTCACCCTATATGATACTAAGTCTGGTAAATACACACCCTAATTCATTGATCGAGATAGTGAAAGGATCATTAACTACATATGCAAAACCAAAATTCTTTCCCTAGAACAAAAAGAACATAACTAACTTTTGCCCTTGATGATAATCATGTCATCATCGGATTCGTCGTCCTCCTCCCCAGAATCATCGATCCCCATCATCTTCTTTCCCTTAGTATCCTTCTTACGACTTGCATGTTTCCAACTATTTTTTATGATCATGGGAGGGATAATCTGAATGCAATCTATTTCCACCTTTGTGAATGAAGCAGGGACCAAGTAATCTTCAGCACTAAGATAGTTGCAAAGCCATGTCGAGTCTTTAGTGGGTATGATTCGAAGCCACTTCAGGAGGAAGTGCACATTACGTTCCATCTTATCCCAATTAGTGTCAAAAATATCTTTGTTCTTAAACACCATAATTGGTTTGCCCACAATGTCATCCCTTTCTTCCAAACTGCCAATTTTAGCCGCCATGTAGTCTTCAGGGTAAGGAATTTCTAACCTCCTATTAATACCATAGACTGCATGCTCCAAACCACCCAAAATCTCCTTCACAAAATTCATGTTGCAGAGAGAGATTATATCTATTTTTGGCACCCTAGCCCACATCATACATGATATGAATGCTCCAACAATATAATTAAGCCTATAGGTGAACTCACAGTCAAGGTAATTATCACCCAACACTAGCTCAACTACTCTCCTAGCCATGTCGTCCAGGTGCTTAAGAATCTTATTCCAATGCTTTGGTTTAATACTACCCCTAAAGGTCACTTGTCTAGCCTTAGTGGTGTGAAATTCATGTACATTAGATTCCATTTTTCCTCAATTCTATCTCTATTAGCTTACTCAATTGAATTCTAACCACATGCAATACTCAACACTCGAAGCATTCATATGCCTACTAGCGAAAACGATCATGGATTCTAATAGGCAAGAGAATAGTGCGAGAATCCTCTATAAACTACATGAAGCACCTAGAGGATCAGCAAAGTAATCTAAGATGAAGGAAGGCTAAGTAATGTCCAGCAAATGATGAGAAGAGAGGGTGGGAGGATCTTACACATATTGGGGAGGGCACTAAAAGTAATGATTAAAATCAATAACTAAAAGGTAAGCTAAGAAAACCAAATAGGAACTAACATCCTACGAAGAAAAGGTAACCAAAATGTGACTAAGTAGGACATCAAAGAGTGAGGTAATCCATGAAAGAGCCTTCGGTGATACGTAGGAGATACAACTAAGCTAGTGGAAAGGGGAACTTCAAATTTAAAGATGGCATAAGATGTTCTAAGTACCATGGGAAAAAAAATTTGATTAAGGTAAAAACAGGTTTTGAAGGGGCCCTGAAACCCTTTACAAGCAGATTTTGAGAGGGATCTGGAACCCCACTAAAGTGAAACACTGCAAAGAAAAAATCTTTTAAACCCAACAACCCAAAACCAGCACACAATCAGTAGGTATAAAGGAAGAACCACTAATGCCCCAGCTTCCTAGAAAATAAAGAGAAAGGTCGAAGCCTCACATTAGTTAGATTTCGCAAGGGTTTAAAGACTCCTCAAACAAATATCCAAAATTTTGACATGGAACTCAGAACCATCAGGATCAACCAAGGGAATATTATCCCCAAAACCTGCCTTTGGCCTTAATCGAAAACACTCAGCCATCAGAATGGGCCCTTGAAAATTATCAGCATCCACATGTCAGCACCTACCACAATCCAGCAGAAAGAAAGCACCAAAAATCACTAAAAGAAAGACTCCCTCATCTCCAGCACTGGGAGAAAATCTGAAACCTAACACCAAGAAAACCTGCTTCAAATGAATAATACTCTGACAACCAGCAAAAACAAGCCACTTAAGATTAGGCCTAAGAGGAAAAGGACCCCTAAACTATAAGCCTTCTAGCACCAACGACTTTTCTCCAGCACCATGCTGGCACCACAACACAACCCTCTCAACCTCAATACAAGGAGGGTTATCCCCGAGCCAGATCCAACTAGCCACCATGTAACAAAATGATAGAGGAGACCACGTGCAGCCACTAAACACCTTCATCCAACATCAGTCCACCTCCATAGGATGTGCCTCTACCTCAATAAGATCTTCCACCTCGATAGAAATCAAGGATGAAGGGAGCAGAAGCAAAGAAAGCCTCCACTACCAAAAAGCTACAAGATAAAACCCCACCTCTATAGGGGTAAACTCTACCTCAATGGGAGTATATCTTGGGAGAATAATATCGAAGAAATAAATCCCTAAGCGGGAAGCAACCGGGCCACAATCTCAGACATAAAAAAACACCCAAAAGTAGGGGAACGATAAAAATGGAGGTGACAAACCTAGCAAAATAGGAAGGGGCGAAGCAGGCCCAATCTGCATCTGATCGAACAACAAAAACTGCATAAGGTAAATCCTTACATCACCTTGGACCAACAAACATCCAACAGAGCTTAGGAAAACTTCTGCAAAGAAGAAACCCTTCCACAACGAAGCAGCACCTAGCTCCAAAAGATGGGCAATGCTCGCAGACGAAACAAAGAAAGAAGGGGGACCGAGCAACACAAAACCCAACCACAAAGGCACTTAGGAAAGGCATAGATAGGGGAGCCCAAGATATCTTGAAGGGAGTCACTCCAACTCCCCTCGTTGGTCCCCAAACCCACCACGTCGCAATCCCCAAAACAGTCTAAGAAACCAAACAGAAGAAGAAGAAAGGGAGTGACAAACAACAACAAAGGCATCATGTCGCCACCAAGCCACTCCCTCCAAAGCCAAGAAACCATCTGGGGGTTCATCTGCCTCATCAGAACCAACCTCTTCCACTTATAGGAAGGAATTTCATCAACATGCGAAAACCCTAATATTTGAACTGCAAGGTCTCCCACCTCTCCCACAGCCGCTATGCCTCTCCATTTTGATATATTACCTCGTCCTATTGGAAAAAGCTACATATTCATTTGTATATGAATATAATGCATAATTATTAATTATGTATTTTAAAAAATTAATTATCACTTGTTATTTTTTTAATATTTAAAAATTAAGTAATTATTATGTTGTAATATATTATTAATAAATTATATTTTTAAAAATATTTAATGATTTATTATACTATGATATATATAAATAATTGATTTTTAATATATATTATATAAAAATTAAATAATAACATTATTAATTTTTTAAATATAGGGTTGGGGGAATTTTGGACCTCGTGACCTTGTACTTCATAACAAAAAGTTGTCACCAATCAAGCCAAGCCCCCAACCCTTAAAAGTAAATACTTATTATGTTATAATATATTTTTAATAAATTATATGTTTAAAAAAATATTTTGTCATTTAAAATATTATGATACATATAAATAATTGATTTTGAATATTACATTATATGAAAATTTAAATTATATTATTATTATCTTTTTAAATATATGTTCATATGATAATTTTTCAATAATAATTTTTTTTTAATAAATAGATATATATTTTTTAATTTGTTCATTCGTCTAATAAATTTATTATTTATCATTAATTTATTAGTTTACTAGTAATAAAAGCTTTTATGAGGCAACAACCTAGAGTGCAACGGTAAAGTTGTGAGCCTCTAATTTGGGAGTTCTTGGGTTAGAATCTACTTAATCTCAACAAATAATAATTAAATCTCGGCTTTGGCCCATTACCCGTAAAAATAAAAATAAAAAAAGCTTTTCTCTAGACAAGAAAAAAAATGTGACAATGTGAATATACGCAGAGTAGGGGAAATTAGTTCCCTGCTAAACCTTCTACAAATAACGATTGGCAATTAGTCAAATCCCACGGGACTAAAAGGATGGAAAAATTGCAAATGAATCGGTTGGGACATAATCAGGTTTCTACAGGGGAAAATAAAATCCTTGTGGTAATTCCAAGGATTGCCACAGGTGCAAACATTGTACCCCTGGGGAACTGAACGATTTCAAGAAGGTTGAGTCATGATAACCCTAGGCAAAAAATTTATCCAAGGAATTCATCATACCAAAGAGAAAGGGTGTCATCGAAACCCTGCGGCATCGGGAAAATTTAATCCAACATGAATCACCTCTCAGTAACATGGAATAGGGAAAGGCAGGGATTAAGTTCCAAATATTGAGGTGGAAAAACATAATCTAGTCAGGGAAAGTAAAATCACAAAATCATGACAAATCTTAAGAGGGGATTATAAGGCCTTTATCATCCCTAGTTTCATTATGGATGCCAGACTGGAGCATTACAAGAACTACAACCTTTATGCATTTTGGAACAGACCAGGACAACCTTTTAATAAAATCATGAGTCGGTGGAATTGGATCTTCCCAAACCAGGTAAGTATCTATACCCTAACAGAAAACAAAAATTATTTATAAAATGCAAAGAAAAGTCCCTAAAGGGGAAATATTAAATGGGGAACCTCTAATTTATAAAGGATTTGACTTTCATGTTATAGATTGGCAACCAAATTTTAATCTTAGATCATGTAAACCAAAGTTTATTCCAAAATGGATTAGATTAGGTTGTTTACCGACATAATTTTTACACATAGATACCCTTGAAGTCATTGGAAATGCAATGGAATCTTTCATAGGGGTAGAAGAAAACTCCCTTAAAATAGGATATGTCAAATTACTTTTCAATATAGATACTAAAGCAAACTTTTCAAAACCATTGGAAATAATCACATTAGAAGGAAGATTGTTTGTTAAACCTAAATTTTATACAGGTCAAATATTGGGAAATGTGTTAACAAGGAGGTTTCAAAGAGTAGAAAATGTTAAGGGAAACATTCCACGAGAGGAAGGGATCAATATCAAATTCAACAACTAATTAGGAGGTTTTATTATTGAAAATGTAGTACCTATGTTGCAACGAATAAAATTGGAGAGAAAATAAGATCTAAGGAAGAGCTAAGAAAGAGCATCTTTGAGTACAAAGAAATCCTAAACCAATTGTTGGAAGAGGCAGATTCTTTTCAACAAGAAGTAAGAAATCAGTTAGCCTTACTGGATAAATCATACCAAGATAAAAGAATCTATAAAGGAGAAAGTCATAAGAAGTATAAGAAGAAAGAAATAGATAATATAGATGAATATGAAATCAGGGAAGAAGTAGTAGAAGAGCAAATTATTGGAATAATTTTTCGTTGCATCAAAAGCTCGAACTATTAATGTCCTATACAAATGTCAAATTTAACTCGATCCACGGGAGGCGGTTAAGCCATGTCACGAATCTCCAAGGAGGTGCTGACCACCAAGTCAACAATCTCCCCCTCAGCACTGACTGAGCCTTCAACACCCACTGAAGGGAGACTCAAACCTGTGAACCTAGCTCTGATACTAATTGTTGGAATCATTTGTCATTGCACCAAAAGCTCGAGCTATCAATGTCTGATACAAATGCCATATTTAACCTGATCCATGGGAGGCAGTTAAGCCATGTGATGAATCTCCAAGGAGGTGTTGACTACCAAGTCAACACAAATTCCTCTAGAATTAGAAGCAATATGTGACATGATGGGCTTAAACTTACCCAAGGTAGGAATATACAGGACCGATGAGGATGATATCAGGGAGATAGGGAAGGAAAAGCAAAGGATAATAGAATAAATTTTGGATCTAGACACAAAGGAACTGCAAGAGAATGAAGCCTTCTTCAAAATAGATACTGCATATAATTATATAGAAGTACAAGAATTGGAGATATTAAAATTAGGACTGACACTAACCTACAAAGACAAAGATAGCCCTGATAATGGCAAAACATTGAAAAAAAATTGGATTAAAGTTTTGATGTATAAAGTTTAATGTTTAATAATTTGTCTAACAACTGATTCACCCCCCCCCCCCCCNATTCCCCCCCCCCCCCCCTCTCAATTGTGTTGGTGGATTTTTATTCCTAATAGGAACCTATATTGGAACAATAGAAAAAAAAAGGTTACAACCAAATAAAGGAAAGACTAAATAGGTTTTTTTAAAGGCAACTTAGCTAAATTTCATAATACGCTAAGCTCCAACATATTACCAAATGGGGGTTCAAATAAGTTTTTGGTCCAATTGGAGATAGAGGAAGAAATAAAGCCAAGAAATTATCCATTTAAATTTGAGAAAATGTGGTTACAAGACATTAGTTTCCTCAACCTTGTGGAAAAACAGTAGAAGGAGGCAAAAATAGAAGGATCCAAAATGCATTATTTTACATCAAAATTAAAATTAATTAAACAGAAAAATTCCATAGTGGAACAAAGATCATTTTAAAAATATTTTCAAGGAAAAAGAAAAGATAGAGGAAGAGTTAGATTCTCTTAATAAAGAAGTTATAAAAGATGGGATGGACCAAGTAAAATACCTCAAAGAAAAAGAGCTACTCTATAAATATGAAGATATTTTAACTAAAGAAGAAATATTTTGGAAGCAAAAATCAAGAGAGAATTGGTTGTCTGAAGGATATAGGAATTCTAAATTCTTTCATAATAGTAAAAAGAAATGAAGAAATGTTATTGGGATCATTGGAATTAAAGGAGTAGGGGGGAACATCATAGAAGATCCCAGAGAAATCGTTGAAGAAATAGAAATGTATTTCAAAAATATTTTTAACAATTGGGACGGATCAAACCTAAACTCAGATAAATATTTACTAAAAAATATACCAAAGACTATTACAGAAGAACATAATAAAATGTTAATAGAGAAATTCAGAATAACTAAAGTTCAAATAGCCTTGTTGCCTCACTTTTAGTCCGCATACCTGTCAGACAAAAGTGAGTGTTTAATGTATAGTGGTGGTCTTGAAAGCTTCTTTCTTGTCCTAAGTCTAAGTTTAGAAAACTTTCCCTTAGGCTAGGGAGCCTTTACCAGATTTTTCTGAATTGCCTTCTCTTTTGTGAACCGGAGGGTTTCGACTTATGAGTTTATGTTTTCATTGGGTAGGTTAAGTTCCCCATCCGGTAAAGGCCTTGGTTCGAAGATTTCTAACATCAGTGTTGCACAAAATGGAAGTATGTAGCTGTAATCCTTCATTTTGCAGCTTGGCAAAAAATTGGGTTCGAGCCTCTCCACTGGCAAAAAAGTATCAACAAAGTGCATCTTCCGCCGATGACTACTAAGTGATTCAAAGACAAGAAGTACAAATCTAAAATGGATCCTTTAGGCTGGAGAAGGGCTGTTGTGTCTGGATTACACCTCTACAAGTCAAGAGGAATGATTCAATAGAAGGAAATCAAGGAAATAAGCCTATAGGCAAAAAAGCGGAAAATGACTTCTCCCCTACTCCTACAAGCGGGTTTTGACCCACGGAGTATGTTTTCTGCCAAACCATTTAAATGAAGCAATTTCGAGGAAGAATCTATCTCATAAAGAATCTAAGATATAAAGAACGTAGATAAATCAACACATGCCATTTGGGCATCTTGATAGACCAAATATCCCCCTTGGCAGATTTTTGAACCGAGAGCACTCCAAAAGCACTTCTCCGCCCAAAGGAGAAGCGGAAAAGTGATTTTCTGCTACCTCAGAAAAGTTTTTAGTTGCGGTTACTAAAAGTGAAGAGACATTTCTTAACGGCCCATAAAAGCAAGGTAATTAATTCAAATAAAGTCATTTTACTTCGTAACGGGATTTTTCATTAATGTTGGGGTCTTTTCATTTGCGTGGCACTGGAAGTCGACCGTTAAATGGTAAGAATTCAAAAGTATCAAATCAATTGAAAGTTGCGAATGAGAGCCACCATTTGTTCGCCAAATTGTTTTGAATTTGAAGTCTCATATTTTAGTTATTCTTGGCTCCCGCATCCCTAAGAGATATTTCCAATTTCCAAATATGAATCATCAGAAGCATGGCTTCTAGATTCATGGGATTTGATGGAGTGAATGGCATTACCTCTGACTAGCATAAGATCTCAGATACTTCTTTGAAGTTCTTCGACATGCAAAATTTTTAGAATAGGTTGAAGGAAAACTAGATGCACGTGATTACTAAAAAACTAAATGAGAGCGGGTTAGTTGAAGTAGTAGTCTTCCTGTAGTAGTCCAAGCCCCAGAGCTGGTTCAAGAATGTATCGCCCGATACAACCCAGACACCAAACAAATCCTTCTGCCCGATGACACGGTGCTTCTCTCTATTGATAGAGAGTCTATCTAGAATTCTCTTTGTATCCCAGAATGAGTGGAGTATTCAAAAATGACATACAGTTGAGCGGTGACTGAATATATTTCCAAAAAGGCAATTTGGAAGAAGGAGATAATGAAAGCATGGTTCCAAGAACCCAAGAGCGCCAAAGGGAAGTTGCCAAAGACATTATACGACACTGATTTGAAGTTGGAGATCATAGACATCCTGGTGTTACTCCATAGAATCAGAGGTGAGAGTGAGGCACTCAACTTTTCTTATCATCACTTCATCCTGGTTCAGGTAATCTGTTCCCAACATCATTTCATTGATTGGGCGCTTATGGTAAGTGAGAATCTCTCGGAGGCCCTAGATAGAGCTAAACGCTAGAATGAATTTTACATGTCTTCAATCCTCTTATATATTCTGGCTACACTCCAAATTTGGCCGGTTCTTCCCAAATTAGAGGAATTTCCTGATGATGTCAAGAGTTATAAATTTTTCCCCTCTTTGCAATTGCATAACAGTTATGCTGAGTATCTTTGAGTTAATGATGCATTTACAATGAGATTGTGTAGGGAGCTCCAAGGCTGTCCAGAAAGGATATTCTCTCTCGAGGCCATGGCCTTTATCACCCAGTTTGGGTGTTATTTCATTCAATTTAGAGGTTTCTCATATCTTCGTCTTGCAAGTTTTGATGATTTCCCTTTGAAGCTGCCTAGGTATCCTACTGATATGATTGTGTTGATCGAAGTAATGAGGCAAGCACTCCAAGTAAACTTACTCTGTGCTGAGGCTAAGAAGAAGGGATATGACTTCCCCATGACCATCAAAGCTTACATTTGCGCCTCCCAGTCAGAGGCAAAGAATGTTCTCAAGACATTCTCAAAGAGGTCTTCTTTGGAAACCTACGATGTCTTAAGACCGCAATATGACCCAGTGAACTATGTCAGGGATGTATTGCAAATGAGCAGTGTAATTCATCATTTACATGATATTGAAGACTACTGGGCTAATTGCAAGGATGATTTTGAAAGCAAAGAGAGATTCTACACCCGGTTAACTATTGAACAAATCAAAAGGTTCAATGCTAACATTGCAGTAGAGGGGATAGAAGATGATGGAAACTATATGTATGATAATACATATCTAGAGGAGATAAAGCTCACCCCTATTAGTTCTGAACCTATGCTGGACCAAGCCATTAGTGATTTGCAGAATCTAATGGGGGGTATCTACAAAAGAACATAACAATGGGTCGAATGGACTGCAGGCCGAAGGAAGAGGTTAGAAAGGAAGCCTCCTACTCAGCAAACCCTGACAAAGGATACTACTGGTACTGAAACCACTTCATCGGTAATGATTCTAACCATTGCTAAAGGATCAACCCAACCGGAGGGAGGAGGTGATGAACCTCTGAGAAAACAATCACATTGGAGAAGACTTGTGGAGAAGGCTCACTTCCAAATATCGGAACAACAAAGGAGCTCACCAAGGATGCAGAACCAGAGCGGTTAGTAAAAGCAATCACAGTAGATGTACCGGTTGACACCTCAACACAGGATTCTCCAAGGAGAGGGTCTCCCGGCATAGTGGAAGTGGGTGAAGACACTACTTCAACTATAGAACCAGAAGGAGAGGCCAGGAAGAATCAGAAGGTCGCTTCAATAGCCAAATTGGTGTCATCTTCTCCTACTCCAGTAAATCTATTTGCTTCGAGACCAAAGGTTACACCTCCAGTCATCAGGAAATTGTTCATTGAGGAGTTGGTTTCTGCCAACAAAGTTACTAGCGAATAGTCATGGATAGAACATACTTTGGAACGCAAGAGGAAAAGGGTGGAAGAAGGGGCTTCCAGCAAAGACACTCTGTCACGAGCCTTTCAGCCCAAGGCTACTACGAGCAACAGAAGAAAGTGAAGACAATTTCTACCCTGGGTCGTGATCCTGAGACTAGGCACTTCACCATGGAAGTGGCCAAGCCAACTAAGGAAGGTAAATTCAAAGATATGACTGCTTAATACTTTCAGTTGCATTCATTTGATATGGGGTTGGCTCGTCATGACACCAAGGTGGATTGGTGGAAATCTACCAATGTAGTGATAGAAGAAGAGCTCGAGGGGCTCAAGACTACCAAAGTTCAACTTAAGGTAGAAGTGGCTGAGCTGACCAACTTCATCAGGAAGCTCCTCACTCTGATTGCAAGCATTCCCAGCACCCAAACCACCTTTGACCCCAGTGCTGCAGAGAACCAAGTTATTCTAGCTAAGTTGCAAGAAGACCGACACTATGGGAAGATTGGTAAAAAGTGGATTGAGAGGCTCGAGTCTGAGGGACTAGCAGTGGTTGAACAACTAGGTAACACCCTTCTAAGGTTGGAGGTAGAGAGCAATAACATTGCTACGAACCTACAGACTCTAACGTCGGAAAGGGTGAAGTGTCAGGAATGTATAGTTATGCTACATGTGGCAGTAAAGATGAAGACTAAAGAAGCTCTAAAAGCTAAGATTCTATAGAAAGGAGATGAGCCTTTGATCGAATGGCTTCAGAGTCTAGATTTTAAGATCAAGATGATCATCCAGGCCGAAGTAGGATTGCAATAGATAGATGTCAAGATTAAAGAGGAGCGGGGCAAAGATTTCAAACTCCTCTTAGGGCTTCATACAGAATCATAGACCAGTGGTCAGTGCAAAGCAATAATCAGACTAGCCAATATGCAAAATTCATTTTTCTGTTTATTTGCATAAACTGACAGAAGATTCTTCCTCCCATCTAAACAAAGTACCAGAACTCCAACAATTGAGTGGATGCATTTTCAGAGAGATGGAAGAACTGAAAGATCAGACTGATGCCATTAAGATTCTCGCCAAGGAACATTCCAGGTGGCTCATTCGATACACTAATGTCCATGTCAACAGGAATGAAGAACTCATTCGAGTCATTAGAGTTGTTACAGCCTATAGGGCTAAATTAGACAAGGGGAAGGAAACTGAAGCTTAAATAGATTCCCCCTTGTACTATTTTTGATACTATTGTAACCGATAAACCTGTGGTTATCATCTCTAGTGGGGGAAGTTGAACCGTTTTGGTTCTTCCCCTTTCTTGTAACGACCCAATCTGGGACCTTATATGTATTGTTTCCAAAATCAATACAAAGGTCGGCTAAATTTTGGTGTGGAAGATAGTATTTTGCTGAGTCAAATTTGTATGTCTGAATACCATTGTTTTATCTGTCCCATTTTCATTGCATTTATCTTTTTGTTGAACTTGGGTGTTTCTTTGAAGTTGGATTTACAATCTATGTTCGAACCAGAGCTTTGTATTATGATTTGATACAATTAGCAAAAGGGGGAAATTCGTTATTATCTTAAGTTTGGGAAACATTCTTATAATATAGATCGATTCATTATTGTTTCATCATTAATCTTTAGTCTTGCATCTGCATTTTTAGTAGAAGTTCATGCATTACCAATTTTGGGAGTTAATCTGATTGATGAAATCTTAGAGTTGGCTAGATTTAGAGTTGAATTTGTCCTACCTGAGCTATTTTCTACCTAGGATTAGCTTGGTTTGCCTCTTATGTTCTCAGGTTATGAACATACCCCTGTTAGACTAGGAAAGAGTAAAATTCACTAAAAATCATTCATATAAGGGAGCCGTACCTTTAAATTTAGAGGAAAATTAGTTTTTTCAATAACAATTTTCCAACTGTTATATTCAGTTGTTCTTAAACATTTTGGGTATTTTAGAGTTAAATTTAAAAGAACAATTTGTTTACTAACAAATTTTTGGCAACTCTACTGGGGAGATGAACAGTCGTTACACCAGAAGCATATCATGAGGAAAGATGGTGCTTCCCCATGAAAATATAATTCCTGTACTCCAACCAAATCTTGGTTTTCAAGACGATCAAGAAGACCTTATTTCCTCGCTGAACACTTTTGCCTTGAGGAACAGAAGAAGCACCGAACATTACAAAAATGCTAGTCAAGTGCTAGAGCAAGAAGAAGCTAAAGCAAAAGCACTTGAAAGAGCATTCTGAAGGAGAAATTAAAGAAGAGCATAGCGCTAAGTCAAGCATAAAGCTAGGCCACAGAATTAGTCAAAAATCTGGAGCCTAAAAGATTTCTCAGGAGCACAAAGAAAGAAGGAAGTACAGATCCAGTCTTTGAGAGACTTGCGGATATTAATTTTGCTTTGCTTGAAGTACCTCACCGAAGAAATAGAACTGAAAAAAGCCAGATCAGACCTTCTTCACCCCCTAAGCAGTCTACTCTTTTATCCACCACTTGCCAAGTGTTAACATTACATGGAGTAGTTGCTCCCCTTGTTATCAATCTACCCCCTTATTTACCTCAAGTAACAATGGCACTCCCTTGGGCCACTACAGTCGGACCCCTGCAGTTAGCATCATACAATCCTCTTCCCTCAGGGTCTAGAAAGAATTTTCCTAAATTTTCTAGAGACGGGAAAGTATCTACAGACGAACATATTGCTGCATTCTTTGCTTCTGTCAATATTTTAGCAGTACAAGAAGAGGATTTGGTCGTTAGACTATTTGTTGAGACCCTTGTTGAGGGTGCTACCGATTGGTTTCACCACCTACCAAATTCTTCTATTATAGACTGAGCCTTCATGAGAGTTTCTTTTGAAAGAAGGTTCAAAACTGCGGAAGATGAACATGGTCTATTGACGCAATTAACCTCTATCAAGAAAGAGCCTTCTATTAGTATGAGAGATTTCATAGCTAAATTCAATCAGCTCATAAATCATATTCCAGTGGCTGACAGGCCTACGACGGGAAATTTGAAAACATTCTTTATAAGTGCTATGCCACCAGACATCAATTATGATCTAAGGAGTGCAGGTTTGGATGCTACACAGAGAACTGATGTGGAACTCAAATATCACATGATCTCATCCGGGAAATGGAAGAGGGAAATACAGTCAAGAGCCAGTACTAGTGGTACTACATCATCTGATGAGATGATCCAAAAAATTTCAAATGAATTCATCACCTTCAAAAGGCTGCTTCCTAGATTCAATAACCCTTATCAATGGAACTATCAAGAGAAACCTGGAAGGGGCAATGATGGGAGGAATGCTGAGAGTAAAACACTATAGTTAACTGGTCTGCCACAAAGACTAGCTATTGAAGCCCCCCCTTAAAGAGGGAATATGTGTTCCTTTCATCTAACTACAGACCATGACGGAGAAAGATGCCCTGATGTAGCCCTTGCTTGACAAATGCATCAAACTGATGAATGGAATGCTGGAGTCTCCAGCATGGAACCAGACTCATACTCGCATGGTGACTCTGAAAACTTATATTTAGAGTATGAGTCTGATTTAGAACAAGGAGCAACATGTTATGCGACCATAGACGGGACTTCTTATACGGTCTTGACCAGGAGCCAGAAAGATAAAGGTCCTACCTCTCCTCCCCCACCTAAAAATAATGAGGCGTCTACCTCCAACTCTAAGGAAGCCAATCAAGGCGTGAGAATTCTACAACCAGGTGAGGAGAAAAGCTCTTTTGACATTATTCAATTATGTAGAGACTCTCAAATTCAAATATCTCCCATAGATTATCTCAAATCCAATCCTATAGAATTGCATAAATTAGTAGATTATTGTAATGAAGGGAATCACAACCTAAACCAGAATGCCATGACTACTATAGAAAATGAGTCAATTTTTGCAGAGCCCATTGAGCAAGGTGAATCATCTATGTTAGCTGCTTTCTTGGGTCAGAAGCCTGATCTATTTTATGTGTCTTTATATATTAATGGATGCAAGTTGAGCAATTGTATATTAGACTCTGGGGCCTTAGATAACGTGATGCCATCAACAGTAGCTAAAGCCTTAGCCCTTACCCTTACTAAAGCTCATGGTTGGTGATATTCTATGGACTCCAAGCAAGTACCTCTGGTTGGACAAATTAAGGATGCCCAAGTGGCACTGGCCGCCCATCCTGAGAAGAAGATGTTGTTAACAATTTTGGTTCCTGATATACCTGCTAGCTACGATTTGTTGCTAAGCAGGAGTTTCAACAGAGATCTAGGAGGGGAAATAAAGTTAGATTGGTCTCAAGCTTTAATCCCGGTGGGTAATAAAAAGATTAAATTGGTCCCAGAAGAGAAAGCTAAGTTTACAGTGTTGAAATCTGATGATCCCAAAGACCAAATTATGTATCAAGAATTGGAATTCGACAACTATATGTTATTTACTAATGTTCACGATGAAGAGGTGAAACCAGGAGAATCAGGAAAGGAATTTTCCACTGAAGAAGAGTCATCTCAAATCTGGACACTTGAATTTGATGGCAGTTGTGCTTCGTCAGGATCTGGTGTAGGTGTGGTCTTGATATCACCAGATGGAATATGTGAGCCTATGGATTATAAATTAGAATTCATAAATACCAACAATACTACTGAATATGAAGCCCTTCTGTTAGGAATCATCGCTACAAAGGAAAAGGGTGTGAAAATTTTGAGAGCTCATGGTGATGTAGAGCTTATCGCGCGCCAGGTTAAGAATCAATACTCTGTTAAAAATCATAGATTGAAGAACTACAGAAATAGAGTATGGGATGAGGTAGAAACAATGGATGCATTCTTTATTGAATTAGTGTCGAAAGAGTTGAATGCCAAAGTGGACTCCCTGGCTGTGTCAGCTTCATTACTCCTTTCCCACCCGGAATTCAAAGACAAGAAGTACCAAGTGGAAGTCATATATCGACCGTCTGTACCTGACAATGTGGAATATTGGCAAGTGTTTGAAGATGACAAGAATCTCCTTCTCTTCCTAGAGAGCGGTGACGACTTCCACAAAGAAGTCTGTGGCAATCGTAAAGGAGATCATCTAGACAAGCAAAAGAAAAATAAGTCAGAGGTTATCAAGCTGCAAGGCAATATCATTCCACCCCATCTAGTTACCTTTGAAAAACTTTTCAATAGGCACGACACTTTTGTGAAGAAGAAAAGAATCAAAAGAGGTCCTACCACTGGCGAATATGAAGGAATGAATATTGGAACTGAGAAAGATCCCAAGATGATCAACATTGGGAAGTGTTGTACTGAAGAAGAATGGAACGAAGCCAAGAAACTCTTCCTAGAATATTTGGACATTTTCGCTTGGAGCTATGAAGACCTGAAAAGTTTTATGGGTGGGAAATTCAAACATCAAATCCCCTTAAAACCTGAAGCTACCCCATTCAGGTAAAAGAAAAGAAACTATAATCCCAAAGTTGTTGATGTAATATTTAAGGAAGTAGATAAAATACTTAAAACAAGGATCATCTATCCTATACACCACTCTACCTGGGTGGCAAACATAGTACCTATGAGGAAGAAGAATGGAGAGATAAGAATCTGTGTGGACTTCAGAAATCTTAACCAATCTTCTTTGAAAGACAATTATGCTCTTCCCAATATGGATCACTTACTGCAGATTGTAGCCGGAGTTGAAATGATATCTATGTTGGACGGCTTTTTAGGATATAATCAGATAGAATTTGAGAAAGCAGACCAGCATAAAACAACGTTCACCACCCCATGGGGAACTTTCGCTTATTACAGAATGCCATTTGGGCTAATCAACGCTGGAGCTACTTTTTAGAGAGGTATGGACCTTTCCTTCAGTGATATGAAGAATAAAATCATTGGTATGTATTTGGATGATCTTACTATATTCTCTAAGAAAAGAATAGATCATATAAATGACTTAAGGAAAGTATTACAAAGGTGTCGGGAGGATGGTATTTCATTAAATCCCAAGAAGTCAGTCTTCTGTATAACTAAGGGGAAATTTCTAGGTCACATTGTCTCTCAGGAAGGCATAAGAATCAATCCAAAAAGGGTCAGAGCTATTCAGCAATTGAGTTTACCTGTGAATAAAACTGGAGTAAAATCTTTTTTTGGCCAGATTAACTTTCTTAGGAGGTTCGTTCCAAAATTTTCAAAAATTACTAAATGTATAGTTTATATGATGAAGGGAAATGTGAGTTTCAAGTGGAATGAATCTGGTAAGCAAGCCTTCAAAAACATAAAGAACGCCATAGCCAATGCTCTGGTGTTATGTCATCCAAATTATAAGAAAGACTTTGTAATTTATTGTTATTCTTCTGAACATACTCTATCAACCATTCTCGTGCAAGAAAATGAGGAGGGAGTCCAGGCTCCTATTGCTTTTATGAGCACGCCTCTAAAAAATCATGAGCTGAAATACTCCCAAACTGAAAAACACGCTTTTGCAGTCGTTAAGGCTTTAAAAAAATTTAGATTCTACGTCTTACACTCACATTCTCTTGTGTATGTACCTGATATCATAGTGAAAATCATATTGACTCAATATGATGTAGGATGTAACAATAGAGGAGCATGGGTAGCTAAAATGCAAGAGTATGATGTAGAGATCAAGCCCACAAGGCTGGTGAGAGGCAATGGACTATGTAGGGCAATGGTAGAACACCAAGCAGGCGAAGATCTAGAAGCTACGCAATTGGTTTTGGCAGTAAGTATGAAAGACCCCTGGTTTGAAAACATCATGTATTTCCTTACATATGGTGAATGCCCTGAAGGGTTGACTTCTAAGCAAAGAAGAGACCTGAAACTAAAGGCTTCTAAATATGTTATCTGGGAAGATAGGTTATATAAGAGATCAATAGATGGGACCTTTCTCCGATGTGTCGACAGACAACAACAAGAGAAGTTGTTAAAAGTATTTCATGATGAAGCCTGCAGAGGACATTTCTCCTCGTCAGTTACCACATTCAATATTTTGAGGCAATGCTATTACTGGCCAAGAATGTTTAGAGATGCTTACCACTGGGTAGCAAAGTGTGAAAATGCAAAATGTTTACCGAAAAGCCACAGTTAGCAATGTTGCCTCTGAGACTGGTGATAATTGAAGGTCCTTTTCAATAATGGGGTCTCAATTTTATTGGTCCTATAAACCCCATGTCTAGTGCAGGTCATACCTACATAATCACTGTGACTGACTACTTCACAAAAAGGGTGGAGGCGAAAGAAACCAAGAGGACTACTTCAGAAGTAGTATGTGAATTCGTCAAAGAAAGCATCCTGGTAAGGTTTGGTGTGCCTATTAAGTTAGTTATAGACAATGCTGCATACTTTTCTTCTCAAGAAATTACTAAATTTTTCTTCGAGTATGGCATCATGGCCAGTCATTCTTCTGACTATTTCCCTCAAGGGAACAACCAAGCTGAATCCAACAATAAAAACTTGGTAATATCATGAAGAAGCTTGTAGCAGACAACCAGAGAACCCGGCATAAGAAAATCTATGAAGCCCTCTGGGCAGATAGAGTGACTCCCAAAAGAGCCATAGGTGTATCCCCTTTTGAACTTGTTTACGGAGTAGAGGCTAGCCTTCCATTACCACTAGAGTTAGCAACCTGCAAATTGAGAACAACAGTAGAAGATGGCATATATGAAGATGGTTTAGAAAAGAGGATTATGTACCTAAACAAACTGGAAGAAGAAAGAGAGAAAATGGTAGACCATATTACACAGCATCAGATATGTGTAAAGAGTTTGTTTGATAAAAAGAGCAGACCCCAAAAACTTATGATAGGAGACATGGTGCTGTTGTGGGACAAGCGTAGGGCACCCATGGGCATGAACGGAAAATTTGAAACACTATGGAAAGGGCCTTTCAAGATCAATCAAGTGTTCGAGAAGAATTATTTCAAATTGACATATCTAGATGGCGAAGTGCTACCCCTGATGTATAATGGTCAGGATTTGAAGCTCTATCAGGTTTACATTGAAAACAGGTAATCCCTGTATTGTACAATAGTTACGTTTAGTGCCTACTTTTATTTTCCTAGTTAGGTTCCCTTCCTATTTTCCATTTTCGTGTCTTGCTTTAGTTTTGTTGTGAGCTACCTTTTGTTGAGCTTTGCAAAACTAGAGATCTGAGATTCCTTGCTTGGACATGTGAATGCCCAAGTCCCCAGACAGAGCTAGTTGTTGCCTCACTTTTAGTCTGCATACCTGTCAGACAAAAGTGAGTGTTTAATGTATAGTGGTGGTCTTGAAAGATTCTTGTTTGTCTTGAGTCTAAGTCTAGAAAACTTTCCCTTAGGCTAGGGAGCCTTTACCATATTTTCCTGAATTTCCTTCTATTTTGTGAACCAGAGGGTTTCGGCTTATGAGTTTATGTTTTCATTGGGTAGGTTAAGTTCCCCATCTGGTAAAGGCCTTGGTTCAAAGATTTATAACATCAGTGTTGCACACAATAGAAGTATGTAGCCGTAATCCTTCATTTTGCAGCTTGGTAGAAAATCGGGTTCGAGTCTCTCCACTGGTGGAAAAGTATCAACAGAGTGCATCTTCCACTGACGACTACTAAGTGATTCAAAGATAAGAAGTACAACTCTAAAATGGATCCTTTAGGCTGGAGAAGGGCTATTGTGTATGGATTACACCTCTACAAGTCAAGAGGAATGATTCAATAGAAAGAAATTGAGGAAATAAGCCTAAAGGCAGAAAAGCGAAAAATGACTTCTCCCCTACTCCTACAAGCGGGTTTTGACCCACGGAGTATGTTTTCCACCAAACCATTTAAATAAAGTGATTTTGAGGAAGAATTTGTCTCATAAAGAATCTAACATATAAAGAAGGCAAATGAAATCAACACATGCCATTTTGGCATCTTGATAGACCAAATTTTCCCCTTGGCAGATTTTTGAACCGAGAGCACTCCAAAAGCACTTCTCCACCCAAAGGAGAAGTGGAAAAGTGGTTTTTCGCTAACTCAAAAAAGTTATCTGTTGTGGTTACTAAAAGTGAAGGGACATTTCTTAATGGCCTGTAAAAGCAAGGTAATTAATTCAAATAAAGTCGTTTTACTTCATAACATGCTTTTTCATCAATGTTGGGGTCTTTTCATTTGTGTGGCACGGGAAGTTGGCTGTTAAACGGTAAGAATTCAAATGTATAAAATCAGTTGAAAGTTGCAAACGAGAGCCACCATTTTTTTGCCAAATTGTTTTGAATTCAAAGTCTCATATTTTAGTTGTTCCTGGCTCCCGCATCCCTAAGAGATACTTCCAATTTCCAAATACAAATCATTAGAAGCATGGCTTCCAGATTCATGGGATTCGATGGAATGAATGGCATTACCTTCGACTGGCATAAGATCTCAGACACTTCTTTGAAGTTCTTCGACATGCAGAATTTTTAGAATAGGTTGAAGGCAGACCAGATGCACGTGATTACTGAAAAACTAAAGGAGAGCGGGTTAGTTGAAGCAGTCAGTTTTCCTGTAGCAGTCCAAGACCCAGAGCTGGTTCAAGAATGTATCGCCTGATACAACCCAGACACCAAAAAAATCCTTCTGCTCGATGACATGGTGCTTCTCTCTATTGATAAAGAGTCCGTCCAGAACTCTCTTCGTATCCCAAAATGAGCAGAGTATTCAAAAATGACATACATTCGAGCAGTGACTAAATATATTGCCAAAAAGGCAGTTTGGAAGGAGATAATGAAAGCATGGTTCCAAGAACCCAAGAGTGCCAAAGGGAAGCTTCCGAAGTCATTATACGGTACTAATTTGAAGCCAAAGATCATAGACATCCTGGTGTTACTCCACAGAATCAGAGGTGAGAGTGAGGCACTCAACTTTATTGATCATCACTTCTTCCTAGTTTAGGTAATCTGTTCCCAACATCATTTCATTGATTGGGCGCTTATGGTAAGTCAAAATCTCTCGGAGGCCCTAGATAGAGCTAAACGCCAAAATGAATTTTACATGTCTTCAGTCCTCTTATATATTCTAGCTACACTCCAAATTTGGCTGGGTCTTCCCAGATTAGAGGAATTTCCCGATGATGTCAAGAGTTATGAATTTTCCCCTCTTTGCAATTGAATAATAGTTATGCTGAGTATCTTCGAGTTAATGATGTATTTACAATGAGATTGTGCAGGGAGCTCCAGGGCTATCCAGAAAGGATATTCTTTCCCAAGGCCATGGCCTTTATCACCCATTTTGGGTGTTATTTCATTCAATTT
The DNA here is from genome assembly GCA_018584345.1 of Thuja plicata. Classification (NCBI taxonomy): domain Eukaryota; kingdom Viridiplantae; phylum Streptophyta; class Pinopsida; order Cupressales; family Cupressaceae; genus Thuja; species Thuja plicata. The sequence goes on from MU228503.1 coordinate 2,481,090, forward strand.
AGAGGTTTCTCATATCTTCATCTTGTAGGTTTTGATGATTTCCCTTTGAAGCTGCCTAGGTATCCTACTAATATGATCGTGCTGATCAAAGTAATGAGGCAAGCACTCCAAGTAAACTTACTCTGTGCTGAGGCTAAGAAGAAGGGATACGACTTCCCCATGACCATCAGAGCTTACAGCTGCGTGTCCCGGTCAGAGGCAAAGAATGTTCTCAAGACATTCTCAAAGAGGTCTTCTTTGGAAACCTACGATGTCTTAAGACCGCAATATGACCCACAGAACTATGTCAAGGATGTATTGCAAATGAGCCATGCAATTCATCATGTACATGATATTGAAGACTACTGGGTTAATTGTAAGGATGATTTGGAAAGCGGAGAGAGATTCTACAGCTAGTTAACTATTGAACAAATCAAAAGGTTCAATGTTAAAATTGCAGTAGAGAGGCTAGAAGATGATGGCAACCATATGTATGATAATACATATCTAGATGAGATAAAGCTCACCCTTGTTAGTTCTAAACCTATGCTGGGCCAAGCCATTAGTGATTTGCAGACTCTAATGGGGGGCATCTACAAAAGAACAGAACAATGGGTCGAATGGACTGTGGGCTGAAGGAAGAGGTCAGAAAGGAAGCCTCCTACTTAGTGAACCCCAGGAAAGGATACTGCTGGTACTGCAACCACTTCATCGGTAATGATTCCAATCGTTGCTGAAGGATCAACCCAGCTGGCGGGAGGAGGTGATGAACCTCCTGAGAAAACAATCACATTGGAGAAGACTTGTGGAGAAGGCTCACTTCCAAATATCAGAACAACAAAGGAGCTCACCAAGGATGCAGAACTAGAGCGGTCGGTAAAAGAAATCACAGTATATGTACCGGTTGACACCTCGACACGGGATTCTCTAAGGAGAGGGTCTCCCATCATAGTGGAAGTGGGTGAAGATACTTCTTCAACCATAGAATCAGAAGGAGAGGCCATGAAGAATCAGAAGGTCGCTTCAGTAGCCAAATTGGTGTCCTCTTCTCCTACTTCAATAAATCCATTTGCTTCGAGACCAAAGGCTACACCTCTAGTCATCAGGAAATTGTTCATTGAGGAGTTGGTTTCTTCCAACAAAGTTACTAGCGCAGAGTCATGGATATAACATACTCTGGAATGCAAGAGGAAAAGGGCGAAAGAAGGGGCTTCCAGTAAAGACACTTTTTCATGAGCCTTTTAGCCCAAGGCCGCTATGAGAAAATAGAAGAAAGTGAAGACAATGTCTACCCTGGGTCATGATCTTGAGATTGGGCACTTCACCATGGAAGTGGCCAAAGCAACTAAGGAAGGTAAATTCAAAGACATGACTGCTTCAGACTTTCAGTTCTAGTTATTTGATATGGGGTTGGCTCGTCATGACACCAAGGTGGATTGGTGGAAATCTACCAATGCAGTGATAGAAGAAGAGATCAAGGGGCTCAAGACTGCCAAAGTTCCACTTAAGGCAGAAGTGGATGAGCTGACCAACTTCATCACGTAGCTCTTCACTCTGATTGCAAGCATTCCCAGCACCCAAACCACCTTTGACCCCAGTGCTGCGGAGAACCAAGCCATTCTGGCTAAGTTGCAAGAAGACGGACATTATGGGCAGATTGGTAAATGGTGGATTGAGAGGCTTGGGTCTGAGGGATTAGTAGTGGTTATACAACTAGGTAACACCCTTGTAAGGTTGGAGGTAGAGAGAAATAACATTGCTACAAACCTACAGACTCTCACATCAGAAAGGGTGAAGTGTCAGGAATGTATAGTTATGCTGCATGTGACAATAAAGATGAAGACTAAAGAAGCTCTAAAAGGTAAGATTCTATAGAATGGAGATGAGCCTTTGATCGAATGGCTTTAGAGTCTAGAGTTTAAGATCGAGATGATCATCCAGGCCGAAGCAGGATTGCAACAGACAGATGTCAAGATCAAAGAGGAGCAGGGCAAAGATTTCAAACTCCTCTTAGGGCTTCATACAGAATCACAGACCAGTGGTCAGGGCAAAGCAATAATCAGAGTAGCCAATATGCAAAATTCATTTTCTGATTATTTTCATAAACTGATAGAAGATTCTTCCTCCCATCTAGACAAAGTACCAGAACTCCAGCAATTGAGTGGATGCATTTTCAAAGCGACAAAAGAACTGAAAGATCAAACTGATGCCATTAAGATTCTCGCCAAGGAACATTCCAGGTGGCTCATTCGATACACTAATGTCCACGTCAACAGGCATGAAGAACTCATTCGAGTCATTACAACTGTTACAGCCTATAGGGCTAAATTAGACAAGGGGAAGAAAACTGAAGCTTAAATAGATTCCCCCTTGTGCTATTTGTGATACTATTATAATCGATAAACCTTTGGTTATCATCTCTAGTGGGCGAAGTTGAACCGTTTCGGTTCTCCCCCTTTCTTGTAATAGACCAATCTGGGACCCTATATGTATCATTTCCAAAATCAATACAAAGGTCAGCTAAATTTTTGTGTGGAAGATAACATTTTGCTGAGTCAAATTTGTATTTCTAAATACCATTGTTTTATCTATCCCATTTGCATTGCATTTATCTTTCTATTGAATTCGGGTGTTTCTTTGAAGTTGGATTTACAATCTGTGTTCAAACCAGAGCTTTGTATTATGATTTGATACAATTAGCAAAAGGGGGAAATTTGACATTGTCATAAGTTTGGGAAACATTCTTATAATATAGATCGATTCATTGTTGTTTCATCATTAATCTTTAGTCTTGTATCTGCATTTTCTGTAGAAGTTCATGCATTACCAATTTTGGGAGTTAATCTGATTGATGAATTCTTAGAGTTGGCTAGATTTAGAGTTGAATTCGTCCTGCCTGAGCTATTTTCTACCTGGGATTAGCTTGGTTTGCCTCTTCTATTCTCAGGTTAAGAACATACCCCTGTTAGACTAGGAAAGAGTAAAATTCACTGAAAATCATTCATATAAGGGAGTTGTACCTTTAAATTCAGAGGAAAATTAGTTTTTTTAATAACAATTTTCCAACTGTTATATTCGGTTGTTCTTAAGCATTTTGGGTATTTTAGAGTTAAATTGAAAAGAACAATCTATTTACTAACAAGCCTGACATTAGTTCCATTCAAATAAAGTGTCGAGGCCAGATGGTTTTTTATGCATGCTTTTTAAAAAAAAATCAAAACTGTTGGCATTTCTTCGGAGAAGAAATTACTAAAGCATTAGAAAGTATGAGAAATTTAGGTAGGATCTTGAAAGAGATCAATAACAGTTTTATAAAACTCACCCCTTAAAAGGAAAAAACACAAGAGTTGGATGACTACATACCTATCTTACTTTGTAATACAACATATAAAATTATAGCTAAAGTACTAGCTAATAGGATCAAAAAACTATGTCCTTGTATCATTTTAGAAAAGTAAACAGGGCTTGTATCGGGCATATCCATCCTTTATGGAGTAATAATTGCACATGAAACCATACACTCAATTCAACACAATTTAGAGCCCAACATGCTAATAAAATTAGACACCAAGAAAGCATATGACAAAGTAGACTGGAGACTCTTATGTAAATACATGGAAGCATTTGTATTTGCTAAGCAATGGATCGATTTAATATTTAGTTGTATAACCAACCCCAAAATTGTAGTACTAATAATTGGATCCCCAGAAGGGTACTTTGAAATATCAAGAGATTTAAGACAAGGGGATCCAATTTCCTCATTTTTTATTTATAATTATGGCATAATCACTTGGTAGAGAAATTGATAAAGTACAATAACAAGAGGACATTAAAGGGATTAAATTTACAAAAGGCATAAAAAATGTCACCCATCAATAGTTTGTTGATGACACCATGTTTTTCGGGAAAGCAAATAGGAAGGAACCAACAAACTTTAGAAAGGTTCTAAAAAGATATACCAAAGCCTCTGGGAAAATGGTGAATGAAGCCAAATATGAAATTTTATTCTTTAATAGGGATAGGAGAGAAGCTACAACCATAAGAAACATTCCAGGTTTCAAGAAAGGAACTCTACCTAGTAGATATCTAGGATTACCTTCGGACAAAGGAACTAGAACAAACATGATGTGGGAACCCGTAGGGAGAAGGGTGGGACTAAAGATGGAATCCTGGAAAGGTAAATGGTTATCAAATGCAGAGAGAGTAACCATGCCGAAAGCATTTCTTTCAGCAATACCCACATACCAAATGTCTTGTCTTCCTCTTCCAAAAGAGGCAAAAATTAAACTACAAAAGAAAATGAGAATATTTTAATGGCGAGGAGCCTTTGAAAACAAAAAAACTAGCTTTAATAAGTTGGGATAAGATATGCAAACCACTAGATGCAGGAGGTATAGATATAAAAAATTACAATGGCAGAGTAAGGCATCAGGAGCCAAGTTAGTCTGGAAATTCTATAAGGAATCAAGCTTTAAATGGGTTAAAATTATTCAAAAGAAATACTTGGCAAATTTAGATTCAGATAGCATATTTAGAAAATATAATCCTCCAAGAGGATCTAGAATCTAGAATTTCATACTTGATAGCAGAGCATTGATCATAGATAGGATAACTTTGGGATATTGCAGAAGGAGATTTAACTTTATCTTGGAGTGACTCTTTGGGGGGTTATGGTGCGCTGGATAACAACCCCAACCTAAATAGATTAAAAGAGTTTTTAAAGAGACATTTGGGTAAGTATGTAAAAGATTATATATTAATACCCATTGGGGACCATTCATTGGGATGGAAGTGGCAGTCTTTAGAAGGATAACCAATATCGATGGCAGAAATTATAGAGTTGGAAAACATTTTAGCAATTAGAAAAATCAAACCAAAGAAGGGTGAAGATAAACTAATATGACTAGGATATAATACTGGTGAATAAAAAGTTAGGGATGGATATTTATCTTTAATTAAAGCTCAACAATGGGAGAAGTAAGATATACCTTCACATATGTGCTGGGATAAATAATGTCATCCTATAGCATGAATGTTCTTGTGGGCTGCCATGCAAAATAGAATTTTGATGTCATAATGGTTCAAGAAGCTAGGTTTTGCAGGCCCATCCAAATGTGTGTTATGTGAAGAAGAAGAAGAGACAATAGATAATTTAACGGTTAGTTTCCCTTACTTCTCTGAATGTTGGTAGTGGTTGTGTAATAAACTAGGTTGGAAAACAACCTTATCATAATCTCAAAGACATTATGAAAGGATGGCTTGATATTTTTCATAACAACCTATATAGATTACTATGGAAGATTGTTCCATCAATAATGATATGTGAAATATGGAAAGAAAGGAATAGGGGAATCTTTCAGGACAAGAAAATGGATTGAAACTGCTTGATTAACAAAATAGAAGCAACAATAGTAGAAACTACAAACACTAGGTTGATAAATAGAAACTTGAAAGATTGCAAATTCACAAGTTGGGACAACAAGATTAGAAAATCTTAGTATGTATTAGACATCCCTCCACGATTTGGGAAGGGAGATAAAGGGAAAAAGTAGAAAAGAATAAACTACATATGGTCACAACCAAAGTTTGGTTGACATAAATTAAAATTTGAAGGAGCCTCAAGGGGTAATCCAAGATAACAGGCATAGGGTGCATTATCCTTCATTGGGATGGAACAACATGTGCCAGAATGGCAAGACCAATAGGTGTGGAGATGAACAATTTAGAAAAAATAGAAGCACTAGTAGTGGGGCTCCACATGAGGAAAGACTTAGGAATTAAAAAGTTGGCTATAGAAGGGGACTCACAGATAATAGTTAATGCAGCCAAATTTAAAAGGACTCCCAATTGGACACTAAATTCCAAACTGGGAAGAACACTAGAACTATTAAGCTATATTGGTGAAGTCATCATAAACCACACATATAAAGAAGGTGACAAAGAAAAAAATGAATTATAAAATATTGGAGCATATGGGATTTGGATTCAAAAAATAGGTAGTGAGTAAAAGAGTAGATTTAAAAGCCACTATCCATTTGGTAGACAAACATATAAATAATAAAGTAGGGTTTTGTTTAGTAATTAGTGGCAAAGTCAAGTAAATTGTATTATATATATATATGGATCAGAATTAGGGAGTTGATATGATTTAATTGATCAATAATTTGAGATATGAGGTGAAGGTAAGCTACGAGATTAATAGAAGGTCCTAAATATTTGAACAAAAAGTTATTTATGGAAGTATAATTTAAGATTATAGAAATGCAAGGTGTATGGAACATAATTTGAAGAGTGAAGTATATATCTACCAGGTTTATCATTACCAATTAATATATACTATACATGAATTCAAAAATCATTACAAGATGGGATCGTGATTAATGACTCATTATAGCATCAAGTGGGATAGGTCATATGTATGGAACATAATTTGAAGAGTGAAGTCCATATCGAGCAGGTTTATCATTACCAATTAATATATAGTATCCATGATCTCAAAAATCATTACAAGATGAGATTGTAATTAATGACTCATTATAGAATCAAGTGGAATAGATCATGCAAAATAAATAGGTTGACAGTTTAGTTTAGCCAAGGTAAGGCTTGCATCCATCATGTAAGGATTCTGCCTAGGTGACGGTAAGGTCATACAAGTGACCAGTTGAAAAGGGAGAAGTAGGGAGGAGTAAAAAACTAAAGTGGAGTACCAAGCAAAGAAGGAACAAGAACATCACAAGATCATCTTGAAAAGAAGTTAATAAACTAATAAATAGATAATAGGCCATCAAGATACACTTCTACTCACACATGCCACCAGAGTAGGAAATATGGGAAATGATTAAGAGTTACATCTATTAAACTCATAAGTCAAGGAGTAAATGTTATAGTGTTGTCTAGCGTGGGTGTATATAGAGTGATAGGTTTCTAGTTGGAAACATGGAGTCTGGTCTTAGGTTCAAACCCATGATTGTAACTAGACAAATGACCTTTCTAGGTAGAATTATAGATGAAATATGGGGGAGAATCTTGGTTGGAGTAGATGACTTAGCCATACAAGAAGTCAAGCTCATTCTCGGGGAAGACTGCATAAACATGGAGGAAATATTTAGGGTAAACATGGATATACTATTGGTGTTTTTTTCCATCCTATTGATTATGGGAATTCCTAAATTTGAAGCAATGCAATTATGTAGCGGAGTTTTTGTAAAGGAAATCATTGGGAATATGAATGTGGCAGTGTGCAACATGGATGAAGAGCTAAAGGTTCCATATCTAGAAGATTATTTCCTCCCAATGCATCCCAGGGATACTCAAGGAAAAAGAGAGGAGGTGGTCAAGAAACATGTCCTAACCAATAAGAATGTGAGGGATTTTGAGGCAAGAAAGCCTAAATTTGCAAGGCACATAGACTTTTTGCAGAAATGGCTAGGCCAAAAACCATTGACATGAGACTAATGGACAAAGTATTACCTCATAGAAGAAGGTTGGGAGCCCTAATCTATAGAATCAAAGGAAGACTCTTCCTCTAAATCAGAGTTTTAAACGGAGAAGCAAAAAGTTGACAGTAAGAGGAGCAGAGCTAGGAAAACCAAAATTAAGTGAGAGGAAGGAAGCAACTGGAAAGGCAAGGAGAATGAAATGTTTGTATCTCTAGGTACATATTTATCCCCTCACAGGGAATGTAACTTTGTGGATCATAGTTGTGTCCAAGAAAAGAAAAAGAAGAAGAAAGTTGATAACTTGAGGGTTAGATTTACTTTAGTATTATAGTTTAGATTCACAGCCATAATGTTATTAGCAAGTATAGAATAGGTAGGGAATTTTGAGACTATAGCCTTGGTCAGGCTTATTAGGTCATATAGCAGTATCTCGTATTTGTATTTCCAGTATGAAAGTAAGCAATTAGTTCTTATGGACAAAGCCTAATTTTGTTTAATGAGCTTATGAACTTATAAATAGTTGTCTTATGTAGAATAGTAGTTAGTTTCTCTTATTTTTATGGTGCTCCAAACAATAGCTAATGGTAGACTGTACTAATTATATTTAGCAAAAATAAATAAGGTAAATATCTATTTCGTGTTGCAATGGGAGTCTTTGCTGTGAAAGACTAAAAATTCATTAATTTTTTAGTTAGATTTATAATATGATGGGAATGTGCCTTTAAGATGGTGTTTTTATAAGAATGGTAGACAAAATTTAGTGGATTAGAGTTTTCTTTGAATCGGTACTAGTCATGTTGATGATAAATATGGATAGAATAGGCAAAACATTATCGGTGCATGGATAAAGCATAAACCTTGGTCTGTAACAAGAATTGATAAAGTAGAAAGAAAAATATTAACTTATCAAGGCTCTTTTAAACTAGAAATTTCATCAATAATAATAGAAAATTTTAAATTGATAGTGATCATGATGGAACATGTAATACCCTTATATATCTGAGAAGTGTTCGTGATTATATAAAAAATGAGTAAATGATTATAGATTAAAGTAGAAATAGATTATGCTAACTTTTGGTTGCGTGTATGTTGGCGTATAGATTACTCAAAAAACACTTCTTAGAAGAAGGGCTATAGCAATCTCCACACTAGGTAATGACTCCAAAAGGTAAAAACTGACAATATTAGAATAATCGTTAATTTTGGCTTTTACCCATTGCTTATAAAAAATACTAATATTTATATTTTAGTCTTTGAGTTTACATTTAGTTTATAGTTAAGATTTTTTAATTTTTATTTAAGTTTGACATTAATTTTAATTATTGTTTTTATCAAAATGAAAATAATAATTAAAATTAATCTAATTTCTAATTATTTAATGCATTAAGATTAAATTATTTAATGTATTAAGTTTTTTTTGTATTAGATATAATATATTCAAAAATACAATCTCATCATACGATTAATTAAGAATTAACTACAACAGTAACTGAGTCACATCTCAAGGGTAGATATCTAATACAAAAAGAGACTATCATCTAACCACTATGTATATCAAATGATATAATAAACCATAATGACCAACTATTCATTGCCTTTCCTACCCACCCAGGCCACCCAAACAAGGTTCCCTTCCATCTATCTAACTATTTTAACCTTCTGTAGCATCTGGGCATATGTATGTTGAACTCTCTCTACAACAAGAATCTATACAGGTGCTAGTGGAATGGAAACCAGAGGGACGGATGCAATGGGCTCCTCCATCTCTTTTCTCTGCCTCTCCCTGAGAGTATTCAGTTCTACCACAAAATTCTCCAATGCTACATCAAACTATGATATTTCTTATGTGCATCTTCCCTAGGTTTTTCCATGAGAGATCTCCCATCTCCCTAGTCTAACCATGCCATATTTTATAAGGTCCTAAAACTTCTTTTTGTTTAACCTAATTGTGACTATAACCCACAATTCAATATTATGCATAATGAGTGATCTAATTCTACCATTAAATAACTAGTCATTCCTAATTTTCCAAATAATCCAAATAATTTCCAATGAAAGACAAGACAAAAAGATATTGCATTATTTCCTAAGGCTCACTAGTATCATTAATAGATAGCCCACAAAGATTCTATATTTCTCTTGCACTAATGCATTAAAAGAATAAGCGCTCTACATAGACTACATACAGTAAGTTCTCCATTGGGTTGTTTAATATGCAATCTATAAAGAACAAGTCTCCACAAGAAATATTTATTCTTAGGTTCCACCAATCTGTACCAGACGGATTCCATCTGCTTGTTCCACCATTCACGATTAAATCTCCCCCCAACAGGTGCTAATATGCAAGACGGTATATTGGTTATTAGTTAAAAGAGAGTAAATGTATTGAGCTTTCACATGTGTAAGTTTTGTGCTATCTAGCCAGCTGAAGAAGAGGAAACATACATCATGAAGGGTGCATTGTCTGGGCATATCAAGAGTGTTACAAGCTTCTGTAACCACCTAATTTCGGTCTGTCGTAACTGTAGACCCTATTTGCCCTAAGTGTGATCATACCCTCGAGTTATGTCCAAACGACCCTGTTACTGTTTGGCATAATTCTTTAAATCAATTTAA
>MU228503.1:2519336-2545359 GCA_018584345.1 Thuja plicata
ATTGTAGGAGCGCCTAAAGCTTGATCCTTAAAGGAGAAAGAATTGTATTCTAAAGTAGGCTCATAGAAAAGACATATATTAGGAGAAGAATTAACATCAATCCTTAACTCATCTCCATGGAGGGAAAAATTAAAGTCATCTTCTTGATCTAATATATCCTTGCAAGGTAATACAAGAGAGGACAAAGCAACATCACACTCACTAAATGAAGTCTTTGTAGGTGTATCAATATTGTAAATAGAGGAGTATGAAGGTAACCATGCACACATCCTATGGCAGAGGTCAATTGGAGAAGTTGTGGAGGATAAAATAGGAATAGGATCAATGGAGATCTTATTCAAACAATTTTTATCCTCAATACCATGTACCTTATTAGGGGATCTATCCTTTTTTGTAATAAAAGCCTCATCAAAGTATTCAAAACAAAAAACATACATGTTGAACACAATGAAAAATGTAAATGTTTTTGTATTTTTAAAGAAATTTTGTGATTTTTATGAATTTTGAAATATAAATGCAAGATTATAAAAGAAAACCTACTTTATATGCATGCAAGATCTAAGATGAAATGTAAATCTAACACCAAAAAGAAAGAGTTTTCTATCGCGGGTTCACCAAAATGTAAAGGTGAAAATGATGTTAATAGAATAAGAATGTTTTGATATTCAAATCACTTATCACCTTACATTTAATGTTTAGAGTGGAGGGAAAGATAAGATATTCCCCTTTATTCTTAAATGCACAAAGGAAGGATCCAAATTGATTAACCCAAAAAGGACCAATGCACATGTGAATCAATCTATTGGAAATAAGAATAAAGGAGATCCTAGGTTTCCCTCTTAAAATGTGTGGTGTGTGAATGTAAATGCGTGATAGATTTAGAATGATTAAATATTTGAATTGAAATGGAAGGAGAAATGAACTAACCTTGAAATATTGCAGATCAAAGAATGCTATTTTTTGGGGTATGTACTCAGTTTCTGGAAAATCCAAAGTATAATCTGAAAGAAAATCTGTTTGCGGATCCCAATAGTTCGTTGAAAAGGGTTTCCAAATCTGAGTCCAAATCTACAGTCCTGAACCTGTACCTGCAAGAAAAAGAGGTTTGTTTGTTGGGGGGAGTGATTTACCTTAGTCAAACCCCAATTTAGGAATTAACCTTGAAATCAATAATTGAAATAAGAATGCTAGCAAGTAGTAGAGTTGAATCTAACAATGAAGCTATGATATTGAATAGATATGCAATTGTAATTCAAATGTAAGCAAGTATGTAAGTATGAAAGCATGGACTTTAGAAACCATAAACCTCCATGATTGTATGCTTGGAATCCACCTTGAACAGATGATGAAAGAGTCTTGAGGATACACAAAGGATCTTGAAGGAAGATCACACCATCATGATAGTTAGAACTAGGGCTTGAATGATCAATCTTGAATGCTTGAACCAAATCCCTTCAAAGGCTTGAAAGCTTGAATCCTTGATCTTCAATGGAGAACTTGAATGCTTCAGAGGAAGACTTTAACACCTTGAAATATTGGGAGCATGGAGAACAATGGATGCTTGAACTTTTTGCTTCTTGACAAAATCTTGGTTAGAGCTTTTTGCACTTAGAAGACTTAGATAAAATGAGAGAGAAAGGCTTCCTTTTATATGAAACTAGGGCACAATATTCTAAGGAGGCCGAAATAGGAGAATTAAATTCCCATTAAATCCTTTACCCCTAGGAGAGGACCTAAGTTAAATATAATTTAGGAATCAACGCTTCGGAACCCAAAACAGTCGACCCGGAAGCAGGAAATAACTTTTTTGCAAAGACCGACATCCATAAACTGTGGAACCCTGAGATTTGAACCCTGGGTCAAGGTTGAGGTCGACCTTGACCTAGGTCAGGTTTGAGGTCAACCTTGACCTAGGTCAGGATTGAGGTCGACATAGACCCAAAAGTTTGACCCTGACCCTGAGTTCAAAAACCTCAGATCTGCAGTCCAAGATGCCAAAAAACTAGATGGAAAGAAGTGGAAAAAGAGGCAGAATAGGGGGAAATCCGGGTCAAAGTCAAGAACCCATTAAAGGTGCTTGATATGACCCCAAACCACCTACTCAGAAGGCTAAACCAGTCTACCATGGAAGTGCTTCCATTTTCTGACTATACAATAGTGTCTTACCAACTATAGAATCTGCATTCAAATCTTCTTTAAAGATAAGTAACTCAAGTCATAGACATGTTGTTAGAAATGATAGTGACAGTGATAATGGGGAGCAAGGACTTGATGAGATTGAAGCACTTATGGCCAAAATATTGTAGAGAGGAAAAGGTAGATACAAAGGTAAATTACCACTTGTATGTTTCAATTGTAAAGAGGTTGGATACTTTGCTGCAAGATGTCCAAACTGAAGAAAAGATGACAGAGGAAATGACAAATCATATGAGAAGAAGTTTGATAGAGGTGATAACAGAGATTACCAGAGCAACAGAAAATTTGACAAGATAGATACCTAAGACTGCAAGAACAAAGGGAAGAAATCTTGTTACCTAGCTGAAAACAGAGCTGATGACACTGACACTAAATCAGAAGAAGACATCAAGATGGTATTTGTAGCCATGAATGATGATTCAGATGAAGATGAAGAAAGGTATGTAGAAACTACAGTCATATCTAAAGTTAGTAAAAATGATGTTTGGATCATAAATAGTGGCTGCACTCACCATATGACCGGTGATAAACAAAAGTTTGAGACTTTTGAATACTATAATGGTGGTTCAGTGCGAATGGAAAATGATACACCTTGTCCAGTTGAAGGTAAAGGAACCATAATGTTGAATAACATGATAAAATGTGAAAATGCCTACTGGGTAAAAGGACTGAATTATAATTTGTTAAGTGTTTCACAGTTGAAAAATTCAAGTCACAGAGTAGCATTTGAAAATAAGAAGGCAAAGATCTTCATTGAATCAGGAAAGTTGATTGGTACCGGTGAGCTGACAAAAGGTAACCTTTTCTATCTTGATGACACTAACACCACTTGTTTAATGACTAGAGATGAAGACATATGGTTGTGGAACAAAATATTATGTCATGTGAACTTTGACAACATGATAAAGATAAGCAACAAAAGGAATGTCAGAGGCTTACCGAGCATGACTAAGCCCAAGCATATCATGTGCAAAAATTGTCAAAAGGGTAAGATGACAAAGTCTAAATTCAAGAGTAAAACCCATACATCTAATGCAATTATAGAATTAGTCCATACTAATCTATGTGGACCCATGACGACAAAGAGATACTATAGAGATAGGTATTTTATTCTCTTTGTTGATGATTATTCTAGAATGATGACAGTCAAGTTCTTAAAAGATAAATCAGAAGCATTTAAGATGTTTAAATGGTATAAAGAAATGGTAGAAAAACAAAGTGAAAATAAATTGAAATGCTTAAGGTCAGATAAAGGAGGGGAATTTACTTCAGATGAATTCACTGACTATTGCAATGAACATGGAATTAAAAGACATGTTTTTGTACTGAGAACACCCCAGAAAAATGGAATTGTTGAAAGGCGAAACAAATCAATTGTTGACTGTGCATGAACATTGATAATTGAGAAAAGAATCACTCAAACTTTCTGGAGGGAAGCTGCCAGTACTATTTTCTACACACTAAACATAGTACAATTGAAGAAGGACACAAAGAAGACACCGTATGAGCTTTGGTATGGTCACACACCCAATGTAAGTTACTTCAGAACCTTTGGTAGTCAATGTTATATATTGAAAGATGATAGAAATGGAAAACTTGACTTCAAAAGTGAAGAAGGTATCTTCCTAGGATACTCAACCAAAAGCAAGGCTTATAAATGTCTTAACAAGTCATCTAACAAAATCATTGAAAGTGCAAATGTGAAAATAGATGAATTTGTAGAAAAGAATGATAAGGAAAGCAAAAAGGAACCAGAGGACTACAACAGGTTTGTTTATACAGAACCTAAAACTCTACTTGAGCAACACTATGTCACTCTCGAGCATCAGGCTATAATTACCGACAATCAGGATAATCCTCAAGATGATATTTCAAACAATGGAGATGAGAATGAAGGTCAAGAAGATGATCAGAATGATGAACATAGAGCTGAACCGAAACTTTCCAAGTATGTCAGAAGACATCATCCACATAATCAAATCATAGGAGACAAGAAGGTTGGAACAAGAACAAGAAGTAATTCACTAAACACCATATGTTACTTTGTGATTTTGAGCCTAAATGTGTTAACACTGCACTTGAGAATGAAGAATGGGTCAGTGCTATGAATAAAGAAATTGAACAGTTTGAGAAGAACAATACATGGACACTAGTACCAAGACTAGATGACAAGAATGCCATCGATACCGAATGGATATTTAGAGACAAGCTAAATGAGAATGGAGAAGTCACAAGAAATAAAGCAAGGTTAGTATACAAGGGATATGCACAAGAAGTTATTGACTATGGTGAAACCTTTGCACCCGTTGCTAGACTAGAAGGAGTTAGAATATTACTTGCTTATGCTGCATTTAAAGGATTCAAGGTATACCAGATGGATGTCAAATCTGCATTCCTAAATGGAACACTGGAAGAAGAGGTATACATTGAACAACCAAAAGGGTTTGTTGATCCAAACAAGAGAAACATGGTATGTAGACTACATAAGGCCCTGTATGGTTTGAAACAAGCACCAAGAGCCTAGTATGAAAGACTTCACTCATATCTCATTAGCATAAAATTTTTTAGAACAAGTGAAAATAACAATCTGTACCTAAAAGAAGATACCGATGGTAATATTTTGATTGCTAAAATTTTTGTTGATGATATCATTTTAGGGGGAAATGAATTGTTATGCAAATCCTTTGCTAATGAAATGAGAAAGGAATTTGAAATGTCTATGTTTGGGGAGATAAAATTCTTTTTGGTCTATATATTCTTCAACAAGATGTAGGCATATACATCACTCAGTCTAAATACATCAAGAAAGTGCTGAAGATATTCAAGATGGAAGATTCCAAACTAGTTGGAACACCTATGGCTACCGGATGTAAGCTGACAAAAGAAGACAAATCCAATGAGGTAAATTAGACCTTATATAGATCAATGATTAGCAAACTGATGTATGTTGTTCACACCAGACCATATATAACACACGCAGTTGGAATAGTTGCAAGATTCTCTGCTAATCCCAAAGAATCACATATGACTGTTGTTAAGAGAATTTTGAGATATCTGAAGAACACCGAGGACTATGGCTTATGGTATAAAAGAGAAGGAAAATTTGAGCTACAAGTCTATACAGATGTTGATTGGGCTGGAAACATTGGTGACCGAAAGAGCACAACTGGAGGAGCATTCTTCATGGGTGACAGACTTGTCAAATGGATCAGCAAAAAGCAAGGATGCATCTCTCAGTCTACTCTAGGAGTAGAGTATGTGGTTGATGCAGAAAATTGCTCCTATATTGCATAGATCAAACAATTGCTGGAAGGTATGAATATGAGGATTCTTGAACCAGTAATTATCTATTGTGATAACACCAGTGCAATAAACATTTCTAAAAACCTAGTCATGCATGCTAAGACTAAGCATATTGCTATCAAGTATCACTATATGAGAGAACAAGTGAAAGCAAAGGAAGTGACACTAGAATATGTTCAATCAAAGGAACAGTTAGCTGATATATTCACCAAGCCATTACCAAAGGATACATTTGAGTACCTCAGATAGAGACTAGGGGTTCAACCCTTGTCTATTGGTCAGTAAGCTAACTAGGAGGTTGCATCAACCTATACCAAATCTGAAGATCAGTCTTGTTGATGCAAACACTAAGATAAACAACACCATATACATTTGTACATAACAAGGTACAAGTAAGCACCGAAAACCAGAGACATTGTATTACTGATGGATAAGGAAATTCAAGGAATATATTATGTAAAGGGATGGAACGTGATATAAATGATTATTTTTGTTTGGTATTGTTGTCAAAGGGAGAGATGATCTCATTATCCTACAAAGGGAGAGATGATTCCATTATCATATAAAGGGAGAGATGATCTCATCATCATAAGGGAGAGATTATCTCATGATCATAAAAGATTATATCATTATCCATAAGGTGAAGTTCCTGACAATCAGAAAGAAAGAGTTAATTAATATTCTAAGGGAGAGAAATTGATTACATATGAAATATCCATCTAAGGGAGAGAAGTAACAAAGGGAGAGAGTTCCAACAAAGATAAAGATTTTTGTCAAAATAAAAAGAGATTATCAAGAAGAGGAACAGTCAAGGCATAACACATGTCAGAACAAAGATATCAGATGATACATCTATCTAGAGAAGGGATTGAAGATTGAAGACAACCATTCTGCATGAAACAAATCTAAGCTATTTTGAGCTTACCAAAATCCAGACATTTGTAATAGTTACATTAGGAAAGCTTGATGAAACTATATATTTCATATTGTATTAGTGATAGTATAATATGATAATGTAGTATGTTGCCATCAATGCCAAAGGGAGATATCAATGACATGTAACTGATTGAATGTTTGAAGATGTTAAGTTGATCACCGAAATGCAAAAGGATAATGCAAGACATTAAATCAGTTAATAGATTATATTGTCATTGATGTCAACTTTATATAATCTAATCGGTTATAATCAAAGTGTCAAAGACTTTGAAGAATCAAAGAGAAAAAGATTATGCTTTTAGTAATGCATAAAAGACAAGCATTCATAATGTGACTTCAAACACTGATGGTTAGTGGAACACCGATGGAAAGAGATCACCAAAAGTCAAGTCACAGTGATGCCTAAGAAAGAACACCAACAAGCAGAATCACAAGCATAACTGACAGCCAAAAACATAGTGTAAACCGACGGATAAGCCTGAGGAGAATTGGAGTGTTGACCGAAGCTATTAAAGAGTTAAACACCAAAATTAACTTGAGTTCAGAAATGACAAAATATCTAGATGGCAAAGCTAAATATGGACTTAACTGGTAGTTATCTTTGTTTTCATCGACAAGATAAAGCTAGAGATAAGTAATGGATTTAAAGTTGTTTTGTCCAGTTGGCAAGAAGATCTCTGTGAGATAAAATAGGAGTTGTGCTTTAAATCTAATTGGAGAGAATTGTGGATCATGCCACTATCAAAGAAAATCAAGAACCTAACAACGGTGATATCATGTCTATAAAGAGACAACTCAATTCATTATGAAGTGTGTGGGTGAATGAATGAAAAGAGGATGCTGAAGAGAAACTGATGAAGAGAAACTTCATACAGTCCTGATCAATCAAGCTGAGGAAAGAGATAAATTTTTATGCGGACAACGAGCAACAGAGCACAACATCACCAAGAAGAATCAAAGTGGAGCAAAGGTATAAACCGAGATATATTGATTAGAATAGTTTTATGAGATTACAATAGATCTAGAAATTTGCAAGTATAAGTTGTATATGTGAACATATCGTATTGTTTCAATTTAACCATTGATTCAGAAAGTCTCTTAACTGAGCAGGATTTAAAGATCCTTTTTATATTGAGATACATCCACATGAGTATCAAAAATTTTGATCATGAAGATAGCATGAGATGCCAGATACCTATTGACAGGCCAAGTGAGTGTTTGATCAAGGAAGGTATCATAGAGATGCCCGATATCAAGTGACAGACTAAACTTTTAAATCCTCTAACAAGGTCACACCTAACAGTGTGTTTGTAACCTTTAACAGGGTTGGCTCTTCACCGAGCTCACTTTAGAAGAGTGAAATTTTTGGGTTACCAGTCCCAAGTGGTTTTTCCCTTAACAGGGTTTCCACATTAAAAATACACGTGTCAATGTGTTTATGAGTAATTACTTTAGTGTTTTGCATTACACATAACTTAATTGGATTGATCGGTATACTCTAGATAATTTATTGTCTTTTAGTAAATTAACATACTACTGTTCAGTAAACATACAATAGAAGGTTTTACAAAGCATTCCGAGTAGTAGAAATTTGATAAAAGTATTTGGAGGCATTCATCTTATAGGACTGAAGACAACTAGAGGTTTAATATTGTGGTACTAAGTTTTTGGGTTGACTATTGGAATATTTCTGAGGCCACTGATTCACCCCCCCTCTCATTTATTACTAACAGGAGTCCTCATTAGAGGTAGGTACATCCATTTATTCATCATCCCCATCCTCGTTGGGGGTACCTCAGTACGATATGAGATCCCATACTTCTTCGTCGCAAATAGATAGGAGTTAAAGGGGGGGCTACATCAACCAAAATGACCAGAATGAAGTACTCAGATTTAGAGTCATCAAATTCATAGGCTTCCTTAATATTATCCAAAGTATATATTTCATCAATAAAAACTGTATCAGGGATTGGCTAAGATATAGAAGGATCCTCACCTTCTTTACTTCTACCGGAGTGCCATCAATAGAAGTAGGAAAATGTTTCCCAAGGAAGGGAGGGGTGGCCTCAGGGGGAACTCCATTAAGTGTAGGTCTATAATTAAAAAAGGAATCAAGATAACCACCACTGGCAAAGGATGAAAGGAAGTCATTCTTGGGGGCAAAGTTCTTTTTGATCTTCTCAATGGAAATTTGTTGGGCATTCAATGTCTTCTATAAGGGTTGAATTGCCTCACAATAGGTGCTTAGTAATCATGCCCAAAGCCTCTCTTAGGAATAGTTTATTCAATCTATGGATTACTTCTCCCGCCATGAGGTGCATTTAATTTGTCAACCCAGAGATGTATACTTGAAATGGTACGGCATAGTATGTGCACTAAGTCCCTCAAAGAGTCATTCTACTTATGCTACAGGAAGGTAAAATGCATGAAAGAAATCTACACTAGAGTTGCAGGAAAGTAAACACACTTACTCCTTATTGAAATGAATGCTAGAAATTGTACTTAAGCCTATTATTTCAACCTAGAGAATTCACTATAACTATCCTTGCAGCTGCTACAGGAACATTCACAAAGTACAATGTTGCAGGAAGAAACCGTAATCTTCTATCTGAAATGCTGGGGATGCTGAAAGTAAATCTACTCTACTCTATTCTAATCCACCTTCCAAGTGGGCCTCCTTGGTCAGCTTCTGCTAATCTACTAACACATAAGGTAAACCAAAAATCACTTCATTATATTTCAAGAACTGATTATATTAGAACAATACATAAAACTAGAAAATAACTTGTTGTGCAAGATGCAACAATGTATTCCCAAAACTTCCGAACTTACAAACTAACAGTCAAATCCCTATAAATAGAGGATCGATACTTTATTCCAAAACATAAAAGAAAAGATCTTACTAAAATCACGCCAGAGAAGAAAGGGAAATGTAACAACCCATGACATGTGCAATAAAGTTTGGGCGACTAATTCAACAAAATGATGAGTGCAAAGGAAATATATCAGCACTACATTCTTGCATTTCTAGAATAGTGGATCCTCTTTTGTAGTAGCCGTGTCTTATGGTGCCATGATGGTTACCCATTGCTGCTGGACCTCAACATTCTCTTTAAATGTTGTCGACCACTCTCAAGCTGCTCCTACTTCTTGGTAGGTTAGTTATCATGTAGAAATATTCATACAAGTAAACTTAATCAAATTGATTTAAATATTAGAACACATTCTGATAGCTATATAAAATACTGCAATATATATGATATTGGCAAAATATGACATAACTATCTACCCATGGGTTTGACGGTTCTAACTGTATTTTAACACAAGTTCAATTGATTATAAGCCCACAAATGTTTTGGTAATACTTAAAATAGAGTATTAAGATTAATATAATAGAGACAATAAATGGTCTCATCATCTGTCCCCTGGTAAGTTGAATGCTTGTCCTCAATCATTGCATCTTTTGGTAGTTACTTGAAAATCACAAACCTTTGTCCTTCCTCGCCTCTGGCTCTTGAAAGTGTACTAGAATCCTCTTTTCCTCTCCCAGACATCCATTCTGTGATCCTCCTACAGCTGGTCAAGCCTTTCAGAAGTAGGTACATTTCTCATATGAGCAGGCAAAGGCATACTTGCTTGCAAATTTTTAGTTTCTGTCCCTTGGGTGTCTTGCTCAATAGCTGGGCCAATGGGTACTACATCATCATGGCTAGGTTGCACACTAGGGTCAACTTGAGGTTGCAAGGTTTTATGCTGGACAAATTTTGACCATGCCAAAGGAGAGACTTCCCTAAGAGATTTCTCTATTGGCAATTTGATTAGGGCATGGTGGGTGACATAATTGACATTTCCTTTATGGGTTTCTCAGCACTGATGCATAGCATATTGTACAAGAAATTGGGAACATTCATTGGAAGATTATGCCTTGCGTAACTAAGTAATTTAAAGTGATGTGCGTGCAAATTAAAAAATCTTCCTTCATAGGTAAAATATTTGATAATATGCGTGGCCAATTCATTATATGGTGGAGGGATAGACATTTTTTTGTACCCTTGCTTGGTAATCTCCAGAGGAGGGTCACTCGGTAGGGTAAACTGGGCCCTAGCTGATCTGGCATTGTGCACATTGGGGTAGTGCTCCTTGACCATTGGTAACCAGGTTACTTATGCTATCTGTTATCTTTTGGAGACCACTATCAATCCCCATACTGTTGCTTTCCCTTCCTCAAATGTATTTGCAAATTTAGTTGCTGCGTCTTCATCAAACTCTGTTAATTTCAAGAAATGTCCTAACCAACCACATGCATTAAACCTCCTTATTGCTTCAACATCTGAAAGTAAAACACTATGTACTACTAGCTCATGTCTCTACAACTGCCCTCCCATCTATGTTTGCCAATTTTTTTCAATTTTTCTGCTCTATAATCGATAAATGCTTTATTCCTTCTTGAGTTTTAGACTACTCCTTTTAAAACTATGGACCTTCTTTTGTATTCCTCTGTTATTCTTGTCATGAACAATGATAGTGTGTTTTAAAAGGAGACATTATAGCTCTTACTATGAGTTGCCACATAATTTAATTATAGGTCACATCAAGTCTAACAATCAGGGATAATTTGGAAATAAAGGTACAACACTTGTGCGATATAGCAACGGGATTTTAATGAGACAAGGGAAAAGTACAGATTTGAGGTGACGTTAAATCTTTTAGGAGTAAATATAAATGACATTTTAGGAATTAGTACACTTCCCTACCCCCTAAAAAACATTGAAAAGTGTCCTCACTTGGCATACTTGGCATGAGGTACGGAACTGGCTTAATGTCGCATTGATACATTTATTGCAGTACTAGATATAATCATCGAAATCTATGTGCTAAAAATGGAAAAAAATTTGAAAAACTTATACCCATCATTTGATCATTACACATGATAGAAAAGGGTGGCAAGAGTGGAACGATGGTGGCAGTGGCATGTGTTAGTGTACTTGGCTCTTATTTGAAGCAAAGAAGGGGAAAATGGTGATGACGTGGAAGGTGGATGGGTGGAAGATAAAGAAATGAAATGAGTTGGAAAGAAGAATTTACAAAGTGAGAGGAGAAGTGAACTTCATGTAAACATGAAGTTTTTATTATTGACATGCACAAAGGAATTCTATTGAAGAGTTGCAGGAAGAAGGTTTGCACCCTCTGCTACAGGAAGTATTACCTGTTGCTCTTTTGAAACTTGTTGTCAGAATTACTGTAGGAAGTCTTCTTTTGTTTGAGGTTGGTGATACAACTTAAGCCGATGTCCGTTGACTAATAGATTGAAGTGTAATGGGTCAATTGTGGTCAACTAGACAGCTCCATTGGTGAAGACATGGTTTATTTCATATGTGCCCAACCATCTTGTCTGCAGCTTGCCCGATATTTCTTTGAATCTGGAATTGTATAGTAATGTCCAATCGCCAACTTGAAACTGCTTGCTCTTAATATGTGAGTCGTGCCACTTTTTCCTTTACTTCTGGAATATTTTGGTGCGCTCCAAGGCAGATTCATGCATTTCAACCAAGGAATTAAGATGTAACAATCACTCTTTCTGTGTTGTAGGGAGATCAATATTTAACTCCAATGTTGTCTGCAAAGTTTTGTGTTCAAATTCAATGGGTAGCATTGCTGCTTTTCCATATAACAACTCAAACGGAGTGAACCCTATGGTGGTTTTCTAGGTTCTTTGATACGCCCAGACGACTTCTGATAGTCTGCTGCTCCAATCTCAGTGGTGCAAATGAACTATTTTTGTTAAGATGGCTTCAATTTTTTGATTTGTAACTTTGGCCTGTCCATTGGCCTGAGGATGATAGGGGCTTGACTTCCGATGTCTAATATTATATTCCTTCATGAGTGTTGTTATCATATTGGAAGTGAATTGAGCACCTTGATCAGTAACAAGTTCTCTTGGTACTCCATATCTGGTGAAAATTTTGTCATACAAAAATTTTGCAACCTTATGATCCCATGCATGCTTCATGGCTTTTACTTCAACCCATTTGGTTAGATAATTAGTGCACACCAGGATGTAGGACTTCCCATTGGATGGAGGGTCTATTGGACCAATGAATTCTATGCCCCATTTTTCAAATGGTGTTACCACCACCTATGGATTGAGGGGCATTTCATCTGATCTTGTTGGTCGGCCCATTCTCTGACATTTATCACATTTCCTTGTGTAACTGGCTGCATCCTTGTGAAGTGTAGGCCAGTAGTATCTAGTTGTTAAAATCTTTAGGGCTATCCTTTTTGCTACAAAGTGTCCCCCACATGGCTCATTATGACATGCATGGAGAATGTCATGTGTCTCATCTTCTCACACGCATCTTTGCATTACTTGGTCAGGTCTAGTGTAAAATAGTGTGTTATCAATCCAAGAGAAGTGGAAGATTTTCTCTACAAGCATTCTCCTATCCTTATAAGATAAATGTGTGCGCATTTTGTTAGCTGCAAGGTAATTAGCTATATCAGCATACCATGGATTTTGGACAGTAATATGAAATAAATGCTCATCTGAAAATGCATCATCTATTAGAGTAGTATCTTCTTGAGCATGGTGGATTCTAGATAGATAATCAGCGACCACATTCGCCTTCCCTAGCTTGTCAATGATGGTAATGTCAAATTCCTGCAAAAGAAGAAGCCATCTTGCTAGCCTACATGTGATGGCAGGTTTGTTCATGAGATACTTAATTGCTGCATGGTCAGTATGAACAAAGATGGGATAACCAGTTACATAATGGCATAATTTGTTCAGAGTATAAACTACTGCTAGTAATTATTTTGCAGTCACTATATATTTTAACTCTGGTCCATGGAGACTTGCTGATATAGTAAATTGCATTTTCAAGGTTACTAGACTTTTGTCCTAAGACAACACCTATTGCATAGTCAAAAGCATATGTATGTATGTGAAATTGCAAAGACCAGTCAGAGCCCCTGAGTATTGGTGCAGTTGTCAAAAGTGACTTGAGCTACAGGAAGGATTCATCATCGTCCTTTGTCCAAGAAAATTTGGCCTCTTTGGTAAGAAAAGTATATAGAGGACTAGCTATTTGACTAGAATTTTGGATAAACCTTCTATAATAGCCAACATGTCCTAGGAAGGATCTAACATCTTTCTGCTTAGCAGGGATAGGTAGTGTGAGAATTGCCTCTATTTTTGTAGGGTCTACCTGAATTCCAGCTTCTGAGATGAAATGTCCCAGCACTACACCTTCCTACATCATCATAAAGCATTCTCACTATTGAGAGATAGGTTGTGTTCTTGACATCTAATTAGTACTTTTTCCAAGTTCTTCAGGGCTTCCTCAAAGGTGACACCAAATATAGTGAAGTTGTCCATGTATATTTCCATACAATCATGTGTTATGTCAACAAAGATGCTAATTACAACTCTCTGGAAAGTAACTGGTGCATTTCATAAGCCAAATGGTAATATAGAATAAGCATATGTGCCCCAAGGGCATGTGAATGTGGTCTTCTCCTGATCTTCTGGAGCAATGTTGATCTGATTGTAACCGATGTATCCATCTAGAAAGTAGAAGTACTTCTTACCAGCCAAAGTGTCTAGAACTTGATCAATAAATGGCAAAGGAAAATGATCTTTCTTTGTGGCATTGTTAAATTATCGGTAATCCACACATATTCTCCATTTAACTCCCTTCTTGGGTATAATTACCAAAGGTGATACCCACTTGCTATCAGAGATTGGATAAATGAAACCAACATCCAATAACTTTTGCAATTTAGCTTTGATTATTTCTCGCAACATTGGGTTTATTCTTCTCTGAGGTTGATGGAGTGGTAGACTGCCATCATTGATGTGGATCCTATGGGTGTAGAGTTTAGGGTTTAGACCTACCATATCTCCATAATCCCAAGCAAAGTTTTTTTCATGCTTATGCAGGAGTTTGCTTAACAATGCCAATTGTGGTGGTGGCAACTTGTTGTTTACATGGAGATTGTGACCAGGGGAAATTTCCACAGTGGTTGTTAGCTCTACCATTGACACTTTAGGTACTGGGATTGTAGCTACTTCACATGGCAGTGATTGATTGATTATCTCAGGGCTTGCTGGAAAGACACAATCCTCATAGGTACATAGTTGTAAAACATAACTTTTGGAAACATCTTTTGTTACTACACACTCATTGGTAAGAATACTCTGTATCACATCATCTTCTTCTTGCATATTTAGAAAATATTGTCTGTGTAACATCATGAGCTTAGAAAAAAAGTTTATATCTTCTTCCTCATCCCCCAAATCTGGCCAAATAGGATGTCCCAAGTCTGGCTGGGGCTGGGCAGGAGGATACAGTGCTAGCTTCTTTATTGCTTGACCATTTGAAATTGGCATGGTTCCTGATCTGCAACTAATTTTAGCATCAGTAGTGGCTAACCAAGGTCTCCCTAGGATGACTGGATATCCAACAAATTTTACTTTAGGTGATAAGATGAGAAAATCAATAGGCTATTCCCATGAATCCAAGGTGACTACTATATCCTCTACGAGACCATCTGGAGTGATAGTTGAACTATCAGCAATTGTAACACTGTTGGAGTTGCTCTCAAGCCCTCTATACTTAGCCTATACATTGTATCTTTGGTCATTACATTTATGGCTTCTCTCAAATCAACTAAAGCATTTTTCACAGACTGTCCATTAATTATCAAATCAACTACTGGGCTTCCAAGGTCTGAATACTTGGGTATAACTACCTTTCCCAACATGATATCTATAAGTTGCCCTATAACATGGACTATTTGAGGGTCCTTATTCTTCCTTCCAGGATTTTTAAGGCATGCTTCCTTAATAGCTTTTCCATAGAGAGGAACATCTTTGATAGCTTGGAACAGAGGGATTTGGATGTGCACATTTTTTAGCTGCTCAAGAATATCAAATGACATTTCTTCTCGGGATATAGGTTGTTCTATGTTAAGCCTATGTGGAAAAGGAGGATTAACTAAGGTGTGAACATCAGTTTTGCTGGATATATGAGTTGATTGGGTGGTATTTTGCAATGTAGCTTTTGGAAGTGGTGCTGATGCTGCAGGACTGTCTGCAACTTCCGTGATAATAGGATGTTCAGGTGCAGGTAGAGTGGTACCGGATCTCAAATGGATATCAGTTATCTCTAGTGCATAGGAATGGTACTATTGAGTATCAGTAGTATACATTGGCTATTATTGTTGCTTGTTGTTAGGATTAGGCTGCGAATGAGCAGGTAATTGGGTTGGCTTTGGATTAGGACTGGTGGCTGCAGGAGGTGGCATTATTGCAGGTGGAGGCATTGGAGGTGGTAACTATGGAAAAGCATGATTTTGGCTAGGCCACTATGGAGGCCCCCTCCATTGGTTATATTGCTTCCAATTCCCTTGTGGTGGTTTCCATTGATTTTGAGGCTGAGGCCACTGGTTATTTTGTTAGTTAGGCCACTAGTTATTCCAGGCAGGTTGAGAGGACTGAGAAGGATTCTGATAACTTTGGTTTTGCCATTGATTATTATAAGGATTGGAAAATTGTAAAGGGTCATGAGGAATACTTTGTCTTGAATCCCATGGTTGATGTTGAGCAACAAAGAACACTTTCTCGTCATCTCCTTCTATCTTCATGTACTCAGTAGGCAACTATTGATTCTCTAGGTTTGCCACCAGCTTGCATCCGTAGTCTTTCTTTTGTTTATGACAATACTTAGCTAACTGTGATTCAAAATCTGCATGCTTCTTCTTGGCAGTCACGGTGTCGAGATGTGTAGCAACATCATTAATGATGTCTTTCTTGAAATCCACAAGCAAGTTAGATATCTCCAGCTTGGAAATTCCCGAACTAATCCCTTTAGTGACTGTGGACCAATATCCTCTGCCTTTCTTCATAGTTTATCTTCAATAGTTGAGACATATTTTATTGAGGTCATCCCAAGAAGATTGGGATATGTCTCCACTAGCCATGAGGTCCAGTACTTCCAGATAGCTTTCGTTTACTCCTCTTAAGAAGACTAGTTTATGTGAATCCTCCGCCAGCACATGTTGGGGATTCTTCTGCATTGTGTACAAGAAATGTGAAACATAATCATCCAAGGTTTCATCCTCCTTTTGCGACATTAAAAAAATTTCATCTCCCCTTGGGTCACTCCCCTTGAAATACTCTTTGTATTTCTGCAGAAACAGAGTCTGCATCTCATCCTAGGTGCTTGCTACATTAGCTCCTAAGCCCATGAACCATCGTAAGGCTGAATCTTTCAGTGTTGCTAGAAATAGTTTGAGTTTGTTGGCATCAGTTTTATAGTCAAAGCTACGATAGAGGATGTTAAACTCAAACAAAAAGGTGTCAGGATCTTCGGTTATTAGGCCATACAACTTTGGAAGTGCAGCAGTGGGTATGTTTTTGAGATTAGCATTGTTTATAAGGCTCAAAAGAGGAAATGAGAAATTAGGTTGTGTCATTACTGGAGGTATTTGAAAATGGAGTTGTTGCTGGAAAGGAACATTAGCTATAGGATTGTTAACAACAGGTGCATTTAGGCCAGAATTATTGAGAAAGTTGGCCAAAATTTCAGCAAAAGGTCGAAGACCACTTATATCAAAAGGCTTTGCTTTAGAGGAAGATGTTGTAGGAAATTCAGGGCTTGTGTCAACAAAAGGTAACTCAACTTCTTCAACTTCTTTGTTCAAATTCGCAGACTCTACTAGAAGAAATCTGCCATATTCATCTTGTCTTCTTCCTCTTCGATGCATGCAAATAAATTCTTCACACTTGTGAAGCAAATTTAGGACTGCAGACCACTATCTAAAAGCTAGCTAGAAATGAAAAATATGACTCGGAAAGGTTCTCAGCTTGACACCATCCCCGACAATGACGCCAAAAATGAACCGCCTCACAATAAGTGCTTAGTAATCATGCCCAAAGCCTCTCTTAGAAATAGTTTATTCAATCTAAGGATTAATTCTCCCACCATGAGGTGCATTTAATTTTTCAACCTAGGGACATATACTTGAAATGGTATGACACGGTATGTGCACTAAGTCCCTCAAACAATCATTCTACTTATGCTGCAGGAAGGCAAAATGCATGAAAGAAATCTACACTAGAGATGAAAGAAAGTAAACACACTTGTGCCTTACTGAAATGAATGCTCAAAATTGTAAAATCTACTTAAGCCTATTCTTTCAACCTAGAGCATTCACTATAACTATCCTTGCAGGTGCTGCAGGAACATTCACAAAGTACAATGCTACAGGAAGAAACCGTAATCTTTTATCTGAAATGCTGGGGATGCTGAAAGTAAATCTACTCTACTCTATTATAATCCACCTTCCAAGTGGGCCCCCTTGGTCAGCTTCTGCTAATCTACTAACACAGAAGGTAAACTAAAAATCACTTCATTACATTTCAAGAACTGATTACATAAAACTGGAAAATAACTTGATGTGCAAGATGCAACAATGTATTCCCAAAAACTTTTGAACTTACAAACTAACAGTCAAATCCCTATAAATAGAGGATCGACACTTTATTCCAAAACATAAAAGAAAATATCTTACTAAAATCACGCCAGAGAAGAAAGGGAAATGTAATAGCCCGCGACATGTGCAATAAAGTTTGGGCAACTAATTCAACACAATGATGAGTGTAGAGGGAATATAGCAGCGCTACATTCCTGCATTTTTGGAATAGTGGCTCCTCTTTTGTAGTAGTCATGTCTTCTAGTGCCATGATGGTTACCTGTCGTAGCTGGACCTCAACGTTCTCTTTTAAATGCTATCGACCACTCTCAAGCTTCTCCTACTTCTTGGTAGGTTAGTTATCATGCAAAAATACTCATACAAGTAAAATTAATCAAATTGATCCAAATATAAGAACACACATTCTGATAGCTATATGAAATACTGTAATATATATATGATATTGGGAAAACATGACATAACTATCTACCCATGGGTTTGATGGTTCTAACTATATTTTAACACAAGTTCAACTGATTATAAGCCCACAAATGTTTTGGTAATACTTAAAACAGAGTATTAAGATCAATATAATAGAGATAATAAATGGTCTCATCAAGGGTCATCTTGGAGGAGAGGGGTGAGAGAAGATACCAGACACCAGAGGGGGCTATCCTTAGGGCATCCTTGAATTACTCCAATTTCTAACCAAGAGATGGATTAGCTTCCACCATAATGGAAAGGGCGACAAATCTATCTAAAATATAAATAGAGTCCTTATTATGCAAATTGTTTCCTGAATAAGGACCCTCCTTAAAAGGAGTGTTCTTAGGTTTGTTGTTTTTATCACCCTCTTTGTTCTATTTGTGAAAAGGTTTGTGGGTGATGAGAATTGAGTAATTTCTTTTGCAATTCCCCTCCTTATGGTAGAGGAAACAAGCATTAAACCCTTTGAGAACCTTGATAAGGCAAGAAATCAACTATGTATAAAGATCAAACTAAAGGAAATTTGGGATAGCTACCCCAAGGTTAACCGCCATTAAGACTCTTGCATCCATATGAGGTAGAACAGTGTTAGAGCCCAACTCTCCCAATTGTTTCCAAGGCTTTGGAGAGAATTTTCTAAAGGAACGGGGGGACCTCTCTTATAGTGACCCATCTCGGGCTTGATAGAGCCAAAATCTCTTCCTTATTTGCATCTGTCGACCAAGAGATGACATGAAAATTACATGAACCTATATTCCAATACTGATTCTTTAATAATTCTTTCTGATTGCTAGGGATTCTGGAAAAAAACTATAAATAATCCCTTTTGAATCATTCTACAATAAGAATAATGAATTCCTAGTCTATGAGACCAGGCATTAATCAACCACTCATTCATGTACTTGCGAGTAGGGACCCTGGCAACGTCTTGAGCTGCAAGAAATATGGTTGTATCTATTAATATACACTTTTAGGAAGAAATAGCTTTAGACATTTTAGAATATTTTTTGACAACAAGTTTAAAGGTAGGAGAACCCTTACGTCATTGTCCTACATTGTCTATCGCCAAAATCTCCTATGAAGAGTCGATGATGAAACCTACACCTTCCTGTAGGGTTTGTGTGGTCATAATTGCCTCTTTAAATAATTTATTTTCTTTTTCTCCACACAAAATTTCCTCACAAATGTTCGGCCTCTTAGCTTATGAGATCACTTTGGATGCCTCCACCAAATTAGGTTTATCGAAGGAAACCCTAATCTTCTATGACCACCTTGGTTAGAACGATTACCATGAAAATAAAAGCCTGGGGTCAAGGTATGCATACTAAGAGTGAATTGGAAGGGAAATTAAATGCACAATTTATGTCAAAGGGTAGGATGAACTCCCACGAGGGAAGGCCTCCTCACAATGATTACGTGG
Source organism: Thuja plicata (assembly GCA_018584345.1). Lineage (NCBI taxonomy): Eukaryota > Viridiplantae > Streptophyta > Pinopsida > Cupressales > Cupressaceae > Thuja > Thuja plicata. Next base: position 2,539,153 of record MU228503.1, read on the forward strand.
ATGGAAAGTTACAAAGCACTCTTCAAAGTCTTCAAATTCGTGTGGAAATAGTTTAATATTATGAATGTATTAAGCTTTCAATTATTATAACATAATTATATTTTAGATTTGTATTTTATTTTTTATAATATTATTAATATTACAGTTCTAGTATTTATAGTCTAATCAAATACAAAATTTTGTAAACATTAAAAGAAAAAATCACAATAATCATGAAAAAGATGTCTAGTGGAGAAAGCAAAGAGTTCAAGTGAGGAGATCTAGCAAACAAGTGACCTTGTAGGAAAAAATTAGAGTGAAGTGGAGGAGATAGATCTATGGAATAAGAATTTTGGTATAAAAGGAGTGGAGGATCACATACCACAATGGGTATTTGAAAATGGAAGATGGGTAGATAAATGTTTCAAATAAGAGAGGAAAAGAATTGATATACATGGAGGATGGCGGGGAAAAGTGGGGAATGCCTAGGTTACCTAATTAAAGATGAAATTATCAACACTCTAGCTATATTTTCAATGGTTTGGGCGGTATAGTGTAGGGGTTTAGGAACACTCAAGAAGATCGTAGAAAGGAAAACATAAAGTCATGAATGATGAGGGGTCATCATGCAAGGATGCAGATCAGCCTAGTAAATCACCCAACCATTATTTGTTAAATCACTCTATTTCTATTGATGAGAATAAAGTGAAGAAAGAAAGAGGGAAATTAGAGGAAACATCATTTCTCATCAAATGGGGGTAGGTTAAAGGAGGTGGAAAATATAGAAAATTGGTTTCATAAGCAGTAGGGAACCCATTTCCAAATTAGATCCTTCCCTAATGGCTACTTTCTCATTGAATTCCCCAATCAATCCAAAAAATGGAAAGCACAATACAGTGGCTCGTAGTTATTAGAAAACATTGGGATGCATTTAGTTGAATGGTGCCCTAATTTCAATCCTTGGGAGCATTTAGTGAAGGAAGGCCCAGTATGAATCTGCCTATAAAATATTCCAACTGAATATTGGGGGAAGCATTCTGAAACATATTTGCAGGGGACTAGGAACTCTCATATCTATGGATAAAATTATACAAGTTATTTTTTGAGGTAAATATGCTAGAATGTGTATTGGATTACTCCCCAAGCAATGCTTTCCATGGGAGATAGAGATTATTTTAGATGGGGGAGTTTGGAAACAAAAGGTGGAAAGGGAAGATCTCCTAGTGATATGCCCCAAATGCAAATTTCAAGACCATGGGGAATTAGCTTGAAATGGAGTAGTTGATATCAATAGGGCCTATAATGTAGTCTTTATTTAGGAAACTAAGTTATTAGTAGAGGGTATGTTAAGTAGGGCCTATAAAATATGGATTTGTGGTCAATGTCAGTCCATTCGGTCTAAGGGAAACTCAAGGGGTACAACTTGCCTTTGGGATCCACATAAGCTTCTCCCACTTCGGTGGATTTCTAGTAGATTTGTTTCCTCCATGGTTGTTGATAGTTGTTAAAATCAAATGAGACCCTCTTGTTCACTATTTATTATGCTCCAATATACCTCATTGGAAAATCCCTTCTTTGGGCCCATATCAGATATGTTCATTCTCTGGTCCCTCTATTTCCTTAGATCATAACTAAGGATTTTAATTTTGTTTCTATACTGGATGAGAAAAGAGGAGGCAATGTCAGGCTTGATCCTTCTGATGGTCCTCAAAGGGATTACGTTAGATTTTTGAAGGTTGTTGATGTTAATCCTTCCAATGGTTTATTTACTTGGAGTAATATGAGAGACGACGAAGAATTTATAATTGAGAGATTGGACAAATTTTAGTTTATTATTTTTGGATGGATTATAATTGGGTTAATAACTATGATGTTTTGGATTGGAAAGGTTATGATCATTAGTTGATTAACTTTGTTGCTACTCAGTTTCAAGAAAATACCTCCTTTTAAGTTTTAGCTTATATGTTTTTGAGACCCTTCTTTGCAAGAACTCAATGGAATGGTGACATGATCAAACACCTTCTTATGGAATTTTAATGTAATCTTTTATCAAATAACTCCAATTTATTAGTATAATATTAAAATATGGAATGCAATATGCTTTGACAATAGCCTCTCGTAGAAGGAAAAAACACAATATTGGGTAGACGCCATTACTAAATATAAAACCATGATTTATCAAAACAATTATTTAGGGAGGAGTTTATTGTAGTGAAGGAGTTGTAGGAGTTGCATGAAAACATTTATTGGAAGCAAAAATCTAGAGTTGATTAGCTTCAAGAGGGGGATAAAAACACAAAGTTCTTCCACATACTAGTAAGTGATAGAAGACATGTAAACTTTACTACTTACCTCGTGACAAAGGAGGATGTTGGAAACCTAACCCTTCCATAGGCAAGTGTGATATAGGTTTCTCACAAGTCTCAACACCTTTTAGTACACATCTAAACCACGTTCAAGATTATGAGTTGAAATATTAGGAAGAGAGGGTTGAATAAGTGACACACTAGGCCTTTTAAAGGATCTCGATTTAAATTCAATAGATTTATTTTCTCCCGTGAAATATGTCATACACTTTAATGACCCTGAATCATCTCCTATGAGTTTCTATTTGGAGGTAGGAGATGGTATATCAACTTGTATTTGTGAAGGAATAGTTCAGAATGTTCCATTCATAAACAACTCTGTAATTTATCACCACCTTCATTCCTATACATTTTGTTGTTACAGATGAACTTGACACTTGAATTAGGAGTGTAAAGGACCACTTGCATTATATGGAGCTAAGGTATACCTAGAAGAATATAATAAGTGTATAGTCCTAAAAATTTAGACCTATTAGGCCCCATTTTGGCGATTTTGAGGTTTGAATGCCTGTTAGCTTTATCCTGAAAAGCTTCCTTTTCTCCTCTTGCTCTTATTATCTCTCCCCAATATCCCATTGAAATTTGATCCCATTCTCCATAGAACACATTTCCAATGGCAACATGTCCTTGGGTTTTGGGTCCCAAAATTTCCCCAGAGCCTGATGTTTAGGTCTTATTTTGAGATTTTCATCTATGGTTGACCTGGATCAAATTTGAATCCAAAAATGATGGAGTTAGTATAAGAACCCCCTATCACTCCTCATTTTTACATCCATGATCAAGTGCAATATATCCAAAATCATATGCAAGCATTTTGGAAACCAAGATATCAAGTTTTAAAGTAAGCAAGAGAAATTGGATTCAAGATTTGAACGCAAGCATCCAAGATCAAGATCTCCAAGTCTTCAATTCTTCAAGATCATACAAATATAAGGGAATATTATATATTTTATGCAAGTTTCTCTCTCATTATGGCCAATTAGAGGAATTCTCAAATCAAGTAAGAAGATCAATTCCTTCATCCACTTTTTCTCTCCTCTTTGCAAGTGATTATCAAGCATATCTACATTCAAGATGTAGGAGTGGAAATCATAGATCTATGCACATGTGAATTAATCCTTGATTCTATAATACATTACAAGGTAGAATCTTTGTATTTAAATCACATTCAAGCATCCTCATGGGTATGAGCAATTTCTACATCTGTCCATGAGGGTTTATGCAAGGTGAATTTATTATTTTCCTTTCTATCTACTTTCCTTTATGAAAATTTATTTCATTTCTAAGGTTGATTCCTAAATAGGGGTTTGACCAAGGAAAATCCCTTTCCACAACCCTTTTTCCCTTTTTTATGTGTACAGGAACATGATACAGAGCCACCGGATTAGATCTAGGAAGAACAAGTACCATGGTAGGATTTGAGAAAGTTTCAATGAAAAACACCAGGGACACGTTGCCAAACTCAACCTATCCCGAGGACACGTCACAAAAATCAATGTGTCTTGGCCAGTTTTTCCTCAAATTTCTGTCACATGTCAGTTTCATCTTCTAGTTTCCATTTCTAGCAATTTCAACTCATTATCTGTCTATTACCGTCTATTTTCAACAACTTTTTAGTGACTTCTCTAATAGATCAATTACATCACTTAAACTTTCTCATTTAATTTAAACACATTTCTTAGTGAAGGATGGAACTTGTCCTCAATCAATGCTTGAGTTACCTCTTGAGCCTATTGGGGGTATCCTTCCTTCCTAATGTATGATTAATTAAGCGAGGAATTAATTTATTTATCACTTTACCTATCACTCCCATTTTTATATTATACATTTTTGTCAACCCGATGCTTGTTACATTCTTTTAATTTTGGTAGTCAAATTCATTTTCTATGCATTTGTACATATAGGTTCACCTATTGTACATTTTGGTGAATCCCACTCTTACATACTTTTGATTTGGTGGTTAGATCCTCTTTGTGTGATCTCTTTATATGCAATAGATCTTATCTTTATCGCATTATATGCATCTAGATGTATAGGGTTATCTCATTATAAATATTTTTTGGTGTTTGGATCTACAATGTATGCATAACATATTCCTCATTTTCATAATTAGATCTAGATCTACTTTGCATGCTTTACATTAAATATTTAAACTTGATAATTGGATGTGCTTTTCATAAAAATATTGATATTTTCTTAGTTGAATTGCATATCTCTTTAAAATATTTCAATTGTATATCTCTTTAAAATATTACAATTGCATTAGATCTATCTATCTTTTATTCCCTTGCGCATGAGTTTTATTACTTTGAGTCCTACGTATAGCATTCTGGTTAGGAGAAGTCGTAGACTTATGGGTTCTTTTGACCCCGAGCCTTCTATTTTTCCTAGAAATCTCAATGAGACCAACATGCATACTAGTGACATTAATCCTATCATGGAGAAAAACTCTTCCCATTTTTCTCATGATGAATACGTGGCTTTAAGATTCCCTCTTATGCAAGTACAAATTATTTCCAATGACTTTGAGAAATATGAACAATGGTTAGGACAAGAAAACTCTAATCCTGAAGTCATTTCTATTGTATAAGGCTTAAGGAAGTTAATTCATAATGATAAACATGGTGTTGAAATCTTTCATAGTATCTCTCATCTCATTTATAAAAATGTCAAGGCTATTAGAGATTGTTCTCAAGAGCTCTTAATAGCTAGGTTTCATTCCACATACTACTAGTGTTGATACCTTTATGCCTACTTCTACCATCATTCCTACTGTGTCCACTTATGCTCCACCTATCATAACAACTTTCATTCGAAATCTCAATCCTACACATTTTATCATACCTAATCCTATTGTCTCCACTATTCCTTCAAGTGTGTCATGTGTTTCTTTACCTTCATCAATGCCCACTTACAATAGTGTTCTTTTTTCATATTAACCATTCCTTCCATTTAGATTACAATGCTCAAAACATTTCAAACATATCTCCTCCTAGCATTCTTTCTACCGATTCCACTTGTAATGTCCCCTTTCTAAGAAAACAAATTAATAATAAAATAATATTTAAATAAATTAATGAACAAATAAATAATAAATTATGATATAGTTTATTATTAATTTAACTATAATACAACAATGGAAGAATATAATAAAGTTTGACATGATATTACATGTTAATATAATAATATTATAACGTAATCTATTAAATAAAATATAATAATATAATATATTATTATATGATATATTATTAATATAAAAATATAAAAATAAATAATAATAATAATTAAATACTAACTAAATTATTGATATACTAATATGTCATAATAAAGTCGATTAAATAATATAATCGACAACCCATCGACTGTCAATTTAGTGTTGGCTATGCAAAAGTATTAAGCAATGCAATAATACAGAGCCAACTATAGAGAGACATCGACATAGGGAACACATGGTTAGTACAAATAATACTAGCAATCGCACCTTAGTGTGCATTGGGTACGCCGTAGAGGTATGGAAGGTCAACTAAGTATGGTATGGGTACTACGAAAAACATGTCATTAATATTTCAATTCTAATAAGTCAAAAAAATAACTTTTTTATTTGATTATTTATTATCTTAATAGTTTATTGTTTATTTTAACTCTTTCTAAATTATAATATTTTTTAATATTATAATTTTGATATATTTTGACTTTGTATTTAGTTTATTTAATTTTATTATTTTATTTAAATTTAAGTTTGAAATTTATTTCAATTATTGTCCTTTTATTTAATTTGTAATTATTTATATTATTAAAATTTTAATTATTGTAAAATAATTATATTTTTTATTTTAATTTATATACTCAAATAATTTTCAAG
>MU228503.1:2545511-2622930 GCA_018584345.1 Thuja plicata
ATATATATATTCTTCACTATCATCCCTTATCTCAATCTCTTGACCCTGTCCATCTCTCTCTCCTCTTCCCCTCTTTTATCTCTCTCTCCATCTTCCCCTATTAAACATAACATGACCTTATTGATAATGTAGCCTTCTAATCTTCCTAATTCAAAGTTTTTGTTTCAATCATGTTTGGACCCCTATAAGTGAATGCATAGTTGATTTCAAGTTATCACTTCTCCATTTAGAATTTTCTTACAAAGACAACATCACTTCCTAAATGGACTCCTAATTGACCTCATGACCTACCCAAATATATGCAATAAGTAGACTTAAACTTTTCCTCGCTGGTCTTCCACACTTCTTCAACGTACACATTGCGCACCAAGGTGCAATTACTAGTGGCTAAATAAATGTCTTCCTGGAAAAGGGGGCATGAGAGAAAGGGATAAAAACATCAGTCGATTATTTAGATTAACAATGGTTCTAATCAATTAGCCATTTTGATTGATTGGTATACAAGTTACATTTACACTCATTGAGAAAGGAAAAAAGCTCAGGACATGCTATCCGCCCATGTATTAATTGTCAGCACTCCCACAAATGAATACATGGAAATAATTTCTAAACCCACAAAGACCAGGGAGGCTCTGTCAAATTTTGCATCCACGTGTTTTGTTGGATTTTTCATAACCCTTATGCTCAACATGAAATCCATTCTTCACTTGAAGAAGAGCCTGATAGATCATATACTTTGAAAGTGCTTAGCAATATATATAAAACACAATTTTCCCAATAATCAAATTTTTGTGTTGCTTAAATCTATCTAAATTATGTGTTACTTCAATCTATCCAATTTACGTGTTACTTCAATCTATCTAAATTCCTAGTACTAATATTGATTACACTCTTTCCATCTACTTTTCTCAATTTTGACAAATCATAGCTGCACTTTGACCGCGTTGAGAAGACAACATTCCTTACCTTATTTCCCGTCTACTTTCTATGTTTCGACAAATTATGACAACACTTTAATGAGACAAAAATTAATAAATAATATCTATAAAAAGTTAAAACAGTTAAAAATTTCCTATTAAAATCTAAACTATGTCAATTACATAATAAAGAAGATTAATCAACTTTTCAAAACTTATACACTTGATTTATTTAAACGCATTGGCACATACCACTAGTCTTGGAAATAAGATATGTAGAGCAATAATAATCATACTCCATGAGACTAATCTCATTCGTCTTTTGTTCACATGGTTAAATAATTTGCTGACCCTTGACATACATGTGACGAGCTTAATTTTAACAAGTTACTATTATTTTCTCCTATATAGTTGGCATTTTTTAAATTTTGTTGTGAGAAATGATAGACTAATTAGAAAGAACAAAATGCTTACCACAAAATAACCCAAATAATAAATTGTGGTGAATTGAGCAATAATTCATTGGTCTAATAAGGTGAACCTTTCATTAGCTTGTGTGTATACATCTACCTATGTAGTGTGAGTCTTCTTGAAGGAGATGTGAAGTGATTCAATTTATACAAAGTTCTTGGAGAGTGTGGATCAAATATTTCTGGGATCATGTAAGTACAAGTCCCCACAGAGAAACTATAGCAGGGATCTTTGGTCTATAATCAAATCTTGTTGATCCCAAAGTCTGAAATTTTGATCTGCTTGGGATTCTTGCTAATCGGGAGGTTAGAGAGCTTGATTTCTCTATGAAAAATCCTCTGGTTGTGAAGGTATTTCAATCCCTCCAAGACTTGTCTAGCACCGTAATAATAAAAGACTCTGCCATCTTTGTATTTTCCTTTAACAAATCGGCAAGGGAGCCTCCACCCATGTTCTCTAGAACAAAATTAATGTTTTCTCCCTCATGGAAAATACTGTGACATTTGACAGCATGGGGAGAATTAATTTTCCTGATGATATCTATCTCCCTAGTTATGAGAGATGAGTCACGGTGGAGGCGGATGACTTTGAGGGTGTAGTAAGAAGAGGATTTGCGGTGGAGGGCTTTATAAACAATGCCTTGGGTAGATAGAAATAACGATTTAAAAGTGGTTAGTGTTGATCATGTGTATTTATAATTGAATGAAATGTATTTTTTAAATCTAAAAGACAACAAATTATATGATGCCACATCAACATATCAATAAAGCATGACTCAATGCGCAACTATTAACTATTTTTTAATTTTTTTTTAATCTTTTTGGGCAACTCAACAAAAAGCATGATGTTGCAAAGGCCTTGACAAATAAGTTGTTGTAAAAACTTGAGATCGATAAAATTCTATAATAAATGAGAGTGATTAAAAATTAGCCACAAATAGTTGTGACTTTAAAGTTGATAGTGTCAAAAGCACTCATAATTGAATGAAATGTGCTCTTAATATCTAAAAACCAAGTGATGCCAAATCAACACATCAATAAGATTTATGTGTACAACTACTCACTGAATTTCTTTTCGGTCTTTTTGGATACCTCAACAAAAAACATGTTGATGGAGGAGATTTACCAATTTGGAATTAGCCACTAATAGGTGTGACATCAAATTTGTTAGTGTTGGAATTACTCATAATTGAATGAAATGTATTCTTTAGATATAAAAAGAAACAAATTGAGTGATGTTAAATCAACACATCAATAAGACATGACACAGTGCACAACTATCTAGCTAGCTTCTTTTGGGTCTTTTTGGATACCTCAACAAAAGACATGTTCATGAAGGAGAGTTGCCAAACAAGCTACTGTAAATTTTTGACAGTGATTTGAAATTGCTAGTAATAGTTACAACTTTAATTTTGTTAGTGTGACATGGTTAGTACAAATAATACTATTTTCTCATGAGGAGGTGTGGTTAAGATGATACGACCTGAAGTATTTTCCAAGCAAGGTGATTTATATCAAAACAAAAGTTGTGGCGTAAGGGACATGGCATGTGACATACTATTCAAATCCAAAGTGGCTATGGCTAGTGTATAAGCAAATTAAATATAAAATCATGTGTATCAACACCAAGGAAATCCTATAAAAACAAAGCCAACCAATTCTTGATTAGTTATCTAAGTAATATGCAATCAACATAATTAAGTTAAGGGGTGTGATTCTTAAATGAGATATGACACTTCATTTGTTGGAGGAGATATATATTAAACATTGGGAGGGATATCTCTATATTATGGTATCTTATGTTGGATTGCTTCAGACTATCAAATCAACAAATAAAACTTATGAATCAAGTAGAAATCACATTCAGCATTGGTATTACAAACCACATTCAACGTTGGATATTTCTAGCACATTTAACGTTAGATAATTCAACATTTGATATTATATCTCACCTACAATGTTTGATAAGTAACATTCAACATCATCGACCACTATCTCTCTCTAATGGAGTTTGTAAGCAATCGGATAATCTTGGAAGACTAGCAGAGACACCATTAAATCAACACTAGATTCATACCAATCGGTGACATTCACTAAAGCCATTTTTCCAACTCCCATTTACAGTCCTCATATAGACACTTCCTATCCTTAATGGAGTTGAAATATGTCAATAAATCATTAAAAAGGGTTGTTGTTGTCAACTTAGATTAAAGGAGCCTGTGTGTGTGTGTGTGTGTGTGTGTGTGTGTGTGTGTGTGTGTGTGTGTGTGTGTGTGTGTGTGTGTGTGTGTGTGTGTGTGTGTGTGTGTGTGTGTGCATTGATACTTAAATTATTCAATATAAATAATATTGTTGGACATTCTTATATAATACCAAGAATCCCACTTTGTATTCCTACATCAGTTATTAAAAGATATTATTTCTATATAGCGTGGTCAGCCTAAAATTTGATTATAAATCATGAAACGGAAGGTCTCTTGCAATTGAAATATAGAACAGAGCCCCAAATCCCATTAGGACTAGGTCCAGGACATCACACCACTATTAGTAGCTTGGCTCAAACTTTGTCTTCCTTGCAACAAAAAATTGCTTCAATGACTCAATCCAAGTTCAACATTCCTACTTGTGACATTGCTAGTCCTTTTTCTTTGGATATAATCCGTGATGTTATTTTGCAATACATGGAGATTCCTCGTCTTGAGACTTATAATCGAAAATGTGATCCTTTGAACCATGTCAAAACCTTTCAAAAAATTTGTAGTGATTTCTTTCATGATCACAGGTTCATGGTTAAATTGCGTACTATAACCTTTTGAGAAAAAGCCTTGCAATGTTGTTATTCTTTGCCTCCTTATTCTATTGATTATTTCCAAAAACTTGCTAATGCTTTCGTTCAACAATTTCAAAACAACATTAGTTCTAAGATTTCTTTAACTGATTTAATGCATTATAAACAAGGTATTAGACACAAAATAACTAATTTCATTGGTAGATTTAAACATTTGCATGCTCAGATTTCTTATTCTATGTCTAATATTGATGTGCAAAATATTTTCATTTTTTAATTTACAAAAAGATATTAGAGATAAGATTCTAATTTCTGAACTTTCCTCTTTTACTCAATTATGTGCAGTGCTTCGTAATTATCAGCTTCAAGTGAGTCAGTTTGAGAGCACCACCCCAATGGCTCCAGTTGATAAGAGTGACAACACATCCAACAATTTTAACAAGTTTCAGAAATCAAATAACTTTGTTAAGATCAATAATTCAACCAATAATGTTAATGAGTAGGTGGCAACAACATTTAAAGGTGTGGCTCATTTGTAATTTATTTTTAGGCCTACACATAATTTTACTCAACTTTATAAGTCTTTACATAATGTGATGTTGAATTTGATTAATGCTAAAGTGTTAACTCTTCCTCCTGTTAAGTCAATTAAAACAATCAAACCTTTACCCAAACACTTTGAGCGTAAAGCTTTCTGCCAATACCATCATCAACCTGGTCATGATACTAAAAGGTGTTACCATTTGAAATTTGTTATTCAAGACCTCGTTGATTCTAATGCTATATCTATTGAGAGTGTTAATGATCAAGGAAACAAATCTATAACACCTCCCAACCGAAACTTGTAAATCTATACCAACCCTTTTTCCTCTCATTCCACCAATATTGTTGAGTCTACTCAACCTTTACCTTCTTCTTCCACTCATGTTGTTGACTATGACAATAAGTGTAATGAATCCAATATTGTTTTCAACCTCATTGATAAAACTGAACCTAAACCTAAACCTGAATCTGAGCTTTGCATTACCTTTGAACCTACTAAGACAATTAAAGCACTTGGTGGTCCTCTTTATATTGTAGAAAAGGTTAATAGCCTTCTTTCTCATTGTGTTATTATTGATCCTACTTGCATGGTTAATGTGATATTTGAAGAACATCTTTTCAAAAGACAATCGCAACATGATTTATATACTAAATCAGATGTTATGATCCATACTTGCAATGGTTTCCTTTATCCATCCTATGGTTCCATTTCATTTCTTGTTGAAGTTGGTGGTAAAATTTTAGATGTTACCTTTACTATGATTCCAACTTCTAATCAATTTTCAAGTCAAACTTGGTCTTCCTTGGCTTACCTTCATGAAATCTATAACCTCTCATATCTATAAGTGTTTGAAATTTCCTCACAATGGACAAATAATGACTATTAACCATAGTCTCTATCAACCTTCAGTGCCTCTAGAGTCCGTTGAACTTGATTTCTTTTGGCATTCTATGCCTCAACCAACTCAACCCCATAGAGATAATCTCTTTTGATCATATCAAGCCTACAAAATCCAAAATATTTGTGAGCTTAGAAAACCTAAGGACATTCTATCTCCTTTCCCTCGATGTGGAATTCTTCTTATGCCACCTACACCTCCTATATATGGTTTAGTTCCACCTCCTATATCTTATAAGCATTTTACCGATGCTATCTCTCAACCTAGTGTGGGTCCTTCCCTTATTTTCCTTAAGGAAGAAAAAGACCCGATGTTGATTAATCTTGAACCAAACCCAATTTCTACCAAAACCAAACATAACCGCCATGCTCGTGACCACCACTGTAAACATCATGGTAGACCCTGTTAATGTGCCTCCCAAAACATGTCATCACCTAAAATACCTATAGATTCTTTGATTCCCTTAATCAACCTATGCTTGAGCCAAAGGAGGAATTTAACTTGAAAAAGATGAAATTTAACAAACATGACAATTCTATTTGTATCTTAGATTCTATTCAATTAATTTGGATGAAGAAGATACTCTTGATGATGGCGATTTTAATGTAACTAATGATAATATTCATGCTAGTGATATGTTTGAGATTATTGAGGTTAACCATGATTTACCAACTAGGTTTGCACAATAATTGTCTATTAGTCCTAGTGACTAGCAAAGTGACCCATCTTTATAGCATGGTCCTAGTTTGCAACTGCCTATTGTTCCATCTATCATGCCTTGTGTTTCTCCTCTTGTGTATTGTCCACCTTCCCTAAACACTATAGATCGATATGGGGGAACAAACAATATACTCGAATAGATCCTCTTGTGTGGTGGATCTTATGTGTTTTCTTGTTGTAATGTGCTTCCTCGTGATGTGATACATGTTATGTGTTTTGTTTAAATTTCTTTAAATGCCCCCTGTTGCTCATTTGGCGCAAGGTGATAAAGGAATTTAAATGTTGTGACATTCCTTTATTTGTATCTTACTTCTCCTATATGTTTTTATATGTTATGTCGTGCATGTGCCACTATTCATAAATGTGCCTTTGTGTTGTCTGATTGAGGATAATGCAAAACGGTAGCTACCTATACTTTTTGGTCTTTGTGATGCTGGCCCAAAAATATTCTTCTTCATAACTCTTATGTGACACTATTCCATTGTGCCCATATTTTTTCTATCTTTGGTGAATGATGACATTCCATTTTGATATAATATACATGTATTATGATATGATCATATTAACCCCAAAGTTAGTAGATCCCTTTAATGCTCTCTTTTGTCTCATGTTTATTCCCTTGATTTGTCTTTTTCTTGGGGGCATCTCATAGTGGAAACATTTCTTGTGGGTGCCTATATGATCTGTTAAATCCATTGCTTGTGTTAAGGCATTTGCAATCACTTTAACGTGGGGACATACACTTCACTCCTTATTTCACATTTTTAACACACATACACAATGATTCAATGCAACTTCTCTTATAGATGGCTAAGGAGACAATGCTTTCCTTGTCATCATCCTTTCATCGAATCCCTTAATGGAGACAATGCTTTCCTTAAGGACTGATCCTTCTTCTTTGATCCCTAAGGAGACAATGCTTTCCTTAGGCTTGATTGCTTTTTTTAGATCCCTTAACCCAGGCAATTCTTTCCTTAAGGACTGATCCTTCCTTTTTATTGATCCCTATGGAGATAATTCTTTCCTTAGGACTGATCACCCTTGTCGGATTCCTTAACGGAGAGAATGATTTCCTTAAGGTCTGATCCTTTTTTACGTGTTGACTATCATAACACAACTTGCTAGATCTTCAATGTCATCTTTTGTAGTGCTTTCCCTCTGTGTGATCCATAGTAATACAATCCCTTACTAGGCTAGTGATCATGCTTCTCTCTCTCATCCTCTTTCTCTCTCTTCTGAGTGATGCCTCTCTTATCTTGGTTTTGGATTTGACGAGGGCTTAACTCACTTTAGGGCTTGATGTTTCTTTGTCTCCTTAACCTTGATAATATTGTTCTTATGCATTGATATATTTTATCGTGAGTATGTGAGTTTGTCTCATACTCCCACTAAAGTGAGGGTAAAATTTATAGTCCTAAAAAGTTAGCACCCATAATTGGATGCTTTAGGACCTATTAGGCCCCATTTTGGTAATTTTGAGGTCTGAATGCTTGTTATGCTTGATCCCAACAAGATGTTTTTCTCCTAAAACTCCTATTATCTTTCCCCAAGATCCCATTAAAATTTTAACCCATTCTCCATGGGACATGTTGCCAATGGCAACCTGTCCCTGGGTTTTAGGGCTCAAACTTTCCCCAGAGCCTCATGTCGGGGTACTATTTTACGATTTTAATCTTTGGTTGCCCTAGATCAAATTTGAATCCCAAAATAACAGAGTTAGTATAAGAACCCCTTATCACTCCTCATTTTGAGATCCATGATCAAGTGAAAATATATCCATAATCATATGCAAGCATTTTGGTAACCAAGCTATCAAGTTTTCAAGTAAGCAAGAGCAATTGAATTCAAGATTTGAAGGAAAACATCCAAGATCAAGATCTACAAGTCTCCAATTCTTCAAGATCATCCAAATCCAATGAAATATTATCTATTTGATACAATTTTATGTCCCATGATGGACAAGTAGAGGAATTCTTAAATCAGGCAAGAAGATTAATTCCTTCATCCACCTCTCTCCTCTTTGCAAGTGATTATCAAGCATATATACATTCAAGATCTAGGAGTGGAAATCATATATCTACACATTTGTGAAGGAATCCTTGATTCTACATTACATTTCGAGGTCAACTCTTTGGAATTCAAGCACATTCAAGCATCCTCATGGGTATGAGTGATTTCTACATCCATCCATGAGGGTTTATGTAAGGTGAATTTGTTATGTGCCTTTCTATATACTTTCCTTTATGCAAATTTATTTAATTTCTAAGGTTGATTCATAAATTGGGGGTTGACCATGGAAAACCCCTTTCAACAATAATTTTTCCATTTTTCAGTGTGTAGGATCAAGATACATAGTTGTAAGATCATATCTGAGCAGAACATGTATCGTCGTAGGATCTAAGAAAGTTTCAGCCAAAAATACTATAACAAGTTCCCAAACTCAACCAAACTCAAAAACACTATCAATAAGATGGAGGTTATGGTGATTCAGGCCCAGGATATGGTTGGTGGCATGTAGCTTCCTCTTCCTGGGCCCTTTCCTTTTTTGTGTTGTCCCTGTTTATCTTGTTTATCTTTGGGACTGTTGCTAGCTAGTCTATCTGTTGGCTTTTTTTGTCAGCTGTCCTTTCTTAGTGCCTAGGCACAGTTGTTGTTGTACTTTCTTTGAATATTTGTATAACTTTGTTTAAAGGTTTTGGGTCCTTGTAAAAACTTTTTTTACTTAATCAGAACCTATCCTAGGGACGTGCCATGAAACTCAACATGTCTGGACCATTTTTTTATCAAATTTTTGTCATATGTTAGTTTCATCTTCTGGTTTTTGTTTCCATTAGTTTCAACTCATTATTTGTCTGTTACAGTCCATTTTCAACAACTTTTTATTAACTTTCTAATAGATCAATTATATCACTTAATCAATCTCATTTCATTCAATCACATTTCTTAGTGAAGGACATACCTTGTCCCTAATTAGTGCTTGTATCACCTCTCGAGCCTATTGGGGACATCCTTCCTTCCTAATGTGCAATTAACAAATTGGGGATGTTATTCATTTATCACTTAACCTATTTTTCCCAATTTTCACATTGTATAATAAGTAAGGGTATCATGAATAATATGGATAAGTGTAGCTAAAGTAAAAATACCTATAATAATAGGTATGGTGATTATACCTAATGTTTCTTTGGCAATATTGTCAAAGCCATGGAGAGAAATGAAACTAGGTTGAATAAGAGAAGTATCCACATTAATTTTATGTGATAAATCAATGCTAAAAACATTAATACTGGGTCCATTATCAACCAAGGTTCTTCTAATTAATTTTATGTGAATAAGGACCACAATCACAAGAGTATTTTAGTTGTCTTGAATTTCTAAAGAAGACAACTCATTTTGGGAGAACACAATGTCAACTCTAGTTTTAATAGTTGTATTCATATGTTCCAACAAGTACGCCACATCATTAGATCCAAAAGGAGGAGGAACAATAGTATTTCACAAAGCACCTTGAAGAACAATATGGTGTGTGGGTGAAATTTGAATCAAGTCCCAAACTGATATCTTAGCAGGAGTAGCACGAAGTTGTTCAATGAGATTATACTCCTTACCAAAATGTTGTGAAGGACAATGGGGGAGGAATAAAAGGTTGAAATGGGGGAATAATATTACAATTTTTTTTGTTATTTTGAGTATTATATGTTTGATATATTGCATGATAATTGACTTATTGATCACATTTCACCATAATGAGTGGTTTTTTTTGAGTTTGAATGATATCTTGATGAAGGTGGACAACAAACTTAGGCTTATCACTACCCAAAACATGAAAAAATTGACTTGATTGGGATCTTTAAAGGCTTCATTTTGAGAAGGAGATAATCAAGGATATTATCCTCTTTCTCCCAAGTGGATTCATGAGTTGGAAAAATGTTAGGAGAGAGAAAAACATAACTCATTAAATATTCATCTCTAGAGGGAAGGTCATTGAAATTAATAGAAGGTAAAGTGTCACTAAGGGAATTCACAACCATATGGATCTCCTCTACCACAATATCATGCACTCTTTAACCAAGGTACCCTCTGTTAGAGACTTGAACAAAGCATTTCCTAAAGATTATTTTCCACTGCCAAACATTGATATGATCATAGATCTTACAACAAGCTATCAAATGTACTCACTAATGGATGGTTTCTCGGGCTATAACTAGATTAAGATTGCTCCTGAAGACCAAGAGAAGACCGCATTCACATGTGCATGGGGAAATTTTTGCTAGAACATTACGTCATTTGGATTAAATAATGATGGTGCTACATACCAAAGAGCTATGACTACCATATTCCATGATATGATATATAAAAACATGGAGGATTACGTGGATGATACTTTAGCAAAGTCAAGAACAAGGACTACTCATATTGAAGATTTGCGGAAGATATTAGATTGCATGGAGCAATTTCAACTCAGACTTAATCCAAAGAAGTGTGCCTTTGGAGTCCAATCATGAAAGCTACTAGAGTTTATAGTATCAATGAAAGGAATTGAGGTGGACCCTACAAAAGTTAAAGCTATACTATAAATGTCACCTCCACGCAACATTAGTCAAATGAGGACATTACAAGGAAGACTCTAGTTAATCAGGTGATTTATGTCACAACTTGCAGATAGAGCACAACCTTTTACTAAATTACTACATAAGGGTGTTACTTTCAACTGGGACAAACATTATGAAAATAACTTCAAATAACTAAAAGAGTACTTGGCTACTCCTCCTATTCTCATGGCACACATTCATGGAAAACCATTACTCCTATACATTTCGGCTACGACTACATCGCTGGGAGTATTACTGGCTCAAGAAGATGAAACTAAAAAGGAAAGAGCAATCTACTATATCAGCTGAACACTAGTATCTTATGAACTCAATTACAACATAATTGAAAAAGCTTGCTTAGCAGTTGTCTTTGCATCACAAAAATTAAGACATTATATGCTATCACATACAGTAAAACTTATTGCAAAGATAGATCCTCTAAAATACCTCGTAAGCAAGACAACATTAACAAGAAGGCTAGCAAAGTGGGTCCTGATTCTAAGCGAATTTGATATTGAGTACGTAGATATAAGGCCTATTAAAGGACAAGTCCTCATAGATTAATTAGCTGATTCACTCTTGCAAGATGATGCACCTCTAATAATTTAATTTCCTGATGAAACAATAATGCATTTAAATGAAAATTCATGGAAGATGTACTTTGATGGTTCTTTCACGCAACAAGGTTGTGGAGCAGGAGTTCTCTTCATTACTCCTCAAGGCTACAAGATTCCCAAGGCATACAAATTAATGTTTCCATGCACCAACAACATTTATGAATATGAAACATTAGTGAATGGTCTTAAATTGGCTATGGAATGGAAGATCATAGAGTTGCATGTGTATGGTGACTCTCAGCTTATTATTAACCAAGTAAATGGAGGCTATCAAACTAAAGATGAAAAGCTGATGCCTTATAAACAACTGGTTGAAGACTTGAAAAAGTACTTTGTCTTTGTCACATTCCAGCAAATACCAAGAACATAAAATAAAGCTGCAGATGATATGGCTACACTGGCATCCATGTTACAATTAGAATAACATCAGTTCCGCTATGACTTCTTGGTGAAAGAACTATCCTACCCAGCTTTTGATACCCCAGAGTACCAAATAATTTGTGCTTTGAACGGCCAAGACTAATCCCCGTACACCAATCTCATTTCATATCTAATTGACCAAACTCTACCTAATGGTTTATCACAGAATGAAAAATGAGCCTTAATTAGGACAACATCACATTATGTCCTCATTACTAATAACTTATATAAACAAGGTCTCGACGGTATACTTCTTAGGTGTTTAGAATAAGAAGAGTCAGATAGCGCATTGAAAGAAGTCCACGAAGGTGTATGTGGATCACACTCAAATGGCTTTTCACTAGCTAAAAAAATGCTAAGAGTAGGCTATTACTGGCCCACGATGGAAAAATATGTTGTTCTATTTCCAAAGATATGTCATAAATGCCAAACACATGGAAATCTCATCCATGCTCCTGCTAGAGAACTCATACCATTTATAACACATTGACCATTTTAGGAATGGGCCTTTGATTGGGTTGGACAAATATATCCTAATTCTTCAAGTGGACACAAATACATCATTACGACCACTGAGTATTTCACTAAGTGGGTCGAATTCGTGCCACTGATCAAAGCCACTGTCAAATAGGTGGCTATGTTCATCTTGAACTACATTATTTGTAGGTATGGAATACCCTCTTCAATTGTAACATATAATGGGGGCTAATTTAAAAACCAAGACATCGAAGACCTTTGCACACAGTTTCACATTACTCAGCATTGTTCTTCAATCTATTATCCTCAAGGTGATGGACAAGCTGAGGCATCTAACAAGAACATTCTCAAAGTCTTACATAGAACTGTGAGTAAGTCTGGCAGAGACTGGCATTTGCAATTAAATCTGGCACTTTGGGCCTATAGAATAAGCATTAGAACACCAACTGTAGCCACGCCATTTGCCCTAGTCTATGGCATTGAGGCACTATTACCTATTGAGGTAGAAATTCCATCTTTGAGGGTATCTTTACAAGGTCTTGTTACTGACGAACAATATCACATCAATAGGGTGAATTCATTAGACTTACTTGATGAGCACAGGCAATAAGTGTTCGATCATCTAAAAGTGTACCAAAAATGCATGTCAGAAGGGTACAATAAAAAGGTCAAACCATGACACTTTCAAGTGGGGGATCTCATTTTGAAAGAGAATCCTAAGAATCAGCCAAACAGAGAACAAAAAGAAAAATTTGAACCCAACTAGCTGGACCTTATGTCATTACTGCAACTTTTGGGACTTGAGCTTATCAGCTAGCTACGCCTGAGGGAGATGTTCTCCCTCATCCCATTAATACTCTACATTTGAAGTGGTTCTATGCTTGATATCTAGATAGCAGAGCCTATGCAGTGAAAATCTCAAAAAATATAAAAAAAATCAGAAAATTGATACTAAAGAAATCCAAAAACAGTGAAATTTTTTTTGAAAAAAGGTATCCTTGGTGAAAACCTAGCAAACAGGCGCCTTGATACTACAAAAAATTTTTTAAAAAAGAAGAAAAAAATTGAAAAATAAAAAAGTGCCTTGATGAAAACTGGCAAACAAGCGTCTTGGTAGCAAAAATAAAAAGCTTTGCCGAGTGGTGAAAACCTGGCAAATAGGCGTCACTCAAACTTTGTGCTTTATCTATCAATGCACTAATAACACTAAAACCTTCATAATTGCACCTGTGCAATTTGATGGTTCTGATTCCTTATAAATTTCCTATCCTTGCTTTGGATTTGTCTGCATTTGCGTCTTAGGAATAATCATTCTACACTGGGGGCATGTTTGCTAGCATGGTCAATTTTCTTCTACTAGGTTGTCCTAAGATTCTTGTCTAAGATGGTTTGCCTCTCAAAAACAATATTTCTCAATACTTGCACCTAAACGTCACTATCACAAACAAAGGTGTTTCTTCAACACCACCTACCTATAACAGACATCACACTGGTGTTTCTCACACTTTAATCAAGAAATTTAAATGAGCTAGTATTTCTAAACACTACATTGGATTGTAATTGCTGACAAAGTTAATCTCATATACTCAGACATGAAAACACATTGCTTAATTCCAAATTCTAATTGATGAATCTCTATTTCACTTGAAAAATGAATCCACGGTATTTCTTAATACTACTTAAACACATAGTCTGATCTTGGTTTGATTATGACTCTTTAATGTTCCCATGATGTTTAATACTAGGGGCATCTAAGCAATTATAAATTTTCTTTGATTGATTTTCAATTTTTGATTGTTATGTCTTCTGAGTTACTCCATGACGTCTATTCAAAGACAAAGAGTCGCAAAGACAGGGGGCATAATATTTTCTTGGTTTTCTACGTATGGTGATTGTTCCACATGATCCTATAAATTTCACCTAACTTGGATGTTTATGGTAAGGGCTACCAACATGAGTGGATAGTTGCATATATCCCGATCCTTGTTGTGTGTAAACTACGGTGAAGTTGAAACAATTTCTTTGTCTATTTTCTAAAATCAGATTCTCATAAAGGTGTACGCTACACGATGCACCCAAGGATATGAATTTTCAAGGTCATTATGGGTCACATACCTTACATTACACTTGAACAAAAACTGATTCTTAATAGTAAAAAGAGATAACGAACTTGTCGTCTAACTTCTATGTCTTGATGCCTAAGTTTATTTCCGATATTGCATCCAATACACATAGTATTCATACTTTCATGATACCAGTGGGTATTAGTGACAGTTGTACTATTAGGTGATGTCCGTTACAAAAATGCCCAATGATGATAAAATGCTACAATGTATAGAAATCAATGACAGTCCTAAGAGTCTGCATATAGATGCATTTAGAGATTGCATGATTCATCTGAAAGAAAAGAATAAAAAGGACTTGATCTTGAAATGATTTCTTGATTCATCCGAAATCCAAGTTAATTGCATAATCAATATTACTGATATTAACGTCATTGCATATCCATGACATACATTCTGCATTCATAACTGAGAAAGAGAAAAGACAAAAACAAAGAATTCAAGCATTGCATTTATTTCTACATCCTAAGTGCATCCATACATTTATTTTCATAAAGACAGTCTCAAAAACATTCATTTGCATATTCACTTAGCATCATTTGAAATACATTTATATATCAATAATAAATCAATGCGCATAAATGATGTCATCACATATATAATCTAAATCATCAAGAGATCAAGATAAAAATCACATGTGCATCAAATCTCAACATCTATCAAAGCAAGCGAACCCATGAACATATCAAAAATCAAGAACAACTATCTCAGATATATCAGATATGGATTAGATCAAAAATATGGAACTGTATACAAAAGCTTATCAGAGTATCAAGTGATGAACAAATATACATGTATAAATCCCATCATACAAAAGAATGATCTCAGAAGGATCAAGATATACAATATAATCTCAAAATATGACAAAATGTAGTATCAGGTCTGACTACCACCCTCTCCCTAATCTAGAGGAGGAGGAGGAGGTGGTACAAATGGAGTTGGTGGAGGCATGGCCCCCTCAAACTACTGAGCCATCCATGAATACAAAGGTTCTCTCTGACCCTTCGGCACCACAACATAATATAAACCTAAGTAATATGTTGTTCTCTGTCCCTGATGAGTAGCTACTCGAGCCTGTGTATCTCTCTTTTTCCTTAGTATGTCCAATTGTCTATCTCTCTCTGCTATGATCTGATCAAGCTATGTATCTCTGTCGGATCTAAGTCACTCAAGTTGTGTGTCCCTGTCAGCAAGTAAGGCCTCTAAATTAGTGATCCTAGCTCTGATCTTCTCACACTCACGCTCACACTGTGTCAAAGCATCACCATCTCTACCTGATGAGCCCCTATCTATATCCTGTCCTATAGGCCTATCCTATGACCTATCATGTTGAGTATGCTACTGACGTTGTCTCTATCGCTGATGATCTCTGTTCAAAAGTGGACCTGGATCCCTCTTGGGAGTAACGAATCTAAAATGAGTTTGCCTCCCACTACCGCTAGCACCCTCTCGACTACCACCCACAACACCTCCACCTCTATCATCTACATCATCCTGATCATTTGGACCCTGTCCTCTGTCTAGAGGAGGGCACCTCCCATCTCGTCTCCCCCCATCCCTCCCTCCATCCCTCCTTCTATCTTGTCTCTCCCTCTGAGATCCCCCTCCGCCTCGGACAGGATGATCATTAGTGGGATCATAGTCTAATGGATCCTCAATACGTGGAACTACCTCCTCAGGCATTGTAAATAATGGAAATGGATACTGTAACATCTATGCATGGTAACCATCCGAGCATCCTGCATCTTCTACCTCTGCCTAAAGAACCCATGGCACTGCAACCATATCTCTAAGAGCACACTGTGCATGGGGACCACCATTTTCTCTGTAGAGCTCTCTAAATTACAAAGGATGGAAGTGAAAATGAATGGTTAAAAAGTAAAATTTGAGCTATATATTTGACTTTTTGAGCTATTTAGGAGCTCAAGAACTCCTCCTAGACAAACGAAACTCATTTTTTTCTCCTTCTGATCAATCGGGAACGAAATTGAATGCATAAACAATGTTCTACACAACATAGTAAATTTTTTACGGCAGTTACCAAAAATGCATAATTACTCCATATGTTCCGAAAATGATTCACAGGCTTTACCCAATCAGTTTTCTGAGTTCTATATCATCAAATTGTACATTATTCATCAAAAATCTTGGTCCGACATCATTTTATCAGACTCATAACTCACATTTTAACATAATTAACTTGGTAAAATTGTGTTTTCTCTTAACACACCTTCATTTCTTCACTCCTAAGTTGATTCTTTCTCAATTCAATCGATCATTTCAAGTGATACATCATTTTACAAAGGGATTTATTCTTTTTCCTTCGATTTCATTCCCGAGGGGGCATGATCACACTTAAATCAATCAAATTCTTGCTCGAAAAAACATTAAAATGACTTCGTTATCAAAAAACTAAAGGCATGACATTTCCTTGACTAAGTCTAGACTGTTGGATTCAAGGCTTCGATTCTCACAAGCTGGATATCTTATGTCTACTTTTCTTAGATTCTTATTAAGCACTAAGTCTACACTGTTGGATTGAAGGCTTCGATTCTCACAAGCTAGATATCTTATGTCTACTGTTCTTAGATTCTTATTAAGCTCCTGGCAGCTTTGTACTGACCTTCGTTCGATCAAGTTCAGAGTCAGTATTATCAATTTTTGGATGACAACCAAGTTTAGAATTGGTATCTTTAAGATCTTTGTGTATTGACCTTTGTTCGATCAAGTTCAAAGTCAATTCTATCAGTTTAGTTCAATCAAGTGCGATACTGATCTCATTAGACATTTCGTTTAATCAAGTGCGAAATTCTCAAACTTCCTGAAGTCAACATCAAAAACTTTCTTTGAATCAATGCGTTGCTCGCACATCAATTCAAAGATGGGCAAATGTAACCACCCTAATTTGGTTTTCTCTTACCATAGACCCTATTTTCCCTAAGTGTGATCATACCCCTAATTACGTCAAGACAATTCTTCAATTTATTGGCATGATTCATTTAAATCAAATTTAATCTCCTAAGTGATTTAATCACTAAATCAGATTAATTGCCTTAGCCAATTAAATCAAAATAAACCAATTAAATCAAAACAATTCAAATCAATCAAAACATGGCTAAAGTAATTAATAAAAGGAATTCAATAAATCCTAAATTACATTTCCATTTGCAAAAATGGAAATTCAATTCCCTGACCAATGGGAGTTAAATCACTTGGATCACCTCACATGGATCACCAAAGATTCAATCTCCACCTCTCTTCCACTTTCAATCCTAACCTCTCATTCACCAAATTATTTTATAAATAGAATGAATTTTAAGCTCAGTGGGCCCCTAATTCTTAATTGTTGAAAGCATCCTTGTGCTGCCCCTAATTTTAGAAGTAAACTTAGGCTACTAGTATTCTTAGAAGTCTTTATGCATTTTAGCTCATCTTTCATTTGCATTGTTATAATCTTCAATTTTAGAGTTAAAATGAACATTTCTTGAGCATATTAGACTAGTTTCATTTGAATCTTCCATTCTAAGTTGTATATGTCACTGATAAATGCGTAATATGAGGGAAATTATAGCATTATTCACACTCCTCTTAGGTAGGAAGCAATAAGTCAGTTTTAGTGATTGATTTGCTTGCTCATTCCTTATTTTTCACTAATATAATGACTTATTGAAGTGTTGCGTTGCAGACGACATGTACACAAATAACACACACACCCTCATGTGGGAGGTGCATATCAAGATAATAACCAATACCATCTTCCAATGGTTCATCCCAAATAGGAGGATCATAGAAATAAGTGATATCTTCTTGCACCAATATGTCCTCATAGATAAGAGGGTCCTTAGGAAAGGGATAAAGTTATAAAAGGGAGGTTA
This sequence comes from Thuja plicata, assembly GCA_018584345.1. Lineage (NCBI taxonomy): Eukaryota > Viridiplantae > Streptophyta > Pinopsida > Cupressales > Cupressaceae > Thuja > Thuja plicata. The sequence continues at coordinate 2,563,953 of MU228503.1, forward strand.
AGCCACTATCACCTCTATGAAATATATGCATTATGAAAGTAAGCTAATACAAATGAAAACACGAGCAAAATGCACGAAGCAATATGAAACTTTTACATCAATTTTCCTTAATAAAAATAATAAAGGAAAATATATATGTGTGTATGTGTGCATACATACATACATACATACATACATATATCCCTTAATGCAAATAATAAAGAAAAATATATATGTACATACACACATATATATTTTTCTTTATTTTATATATATATATATATATATATATATATATATAACTAATAAAGAAAAATATATATGTACATACATACACACACACACATATACATATATACATGCACACATACACATACACACACACACACACACATGTATATGTATATGTATATATATATGTATATGTATATGTATATGTATATGTACATGTACATGTACATTTACGCACACACACACATGTATGTATGTATATGTCATGTATATATGAATGTGTGTGTGTTTGTGTGTGTGTGTGTGTGAGCGCATGAAATGGAACAACACAAATGAAATTATTACTATTAAGATACATACAAATTAGATTTAAACATATAAATCAGAAATGAGATGTAAGGAGTCAGGCTCACCAAAATCCAAACTAGGAACCATGGACCTATCTCCTCGTACACTGGAAGGAAGATGATCCACTAGGCTTGGGGTTCCCTAACTTAGCTAAAACATTTCACTTGGAAAGTCCCCATCACAAAAAATTGAGCTCGTGACATCATGACATGCATCTCTAATTATTACTACCCCACTACTGTTACCACCCCCAAATGATCACGTCTTTTGTCTCCCTATATGATATTAATCATTTATTGAGGGTGTCCTCAAATCATTTATTGCCTTCAAAAGTGGAGATAAAACTTATGCCACATATTGCTACCCTAGAAGATACTAATATAATATTTAACCCATTCCTTGATATTTCCTTCAAAGTGGCCAAACCATGGTCTCAAGGGTTTGTCATTGATCAAAGGGTGGTCTTATAGCCAATAGTATCCCCAAAAATAAATATTGTCCCTCTTACCTAGTTTTCACCTTATTTTGAGCAAAGTGAGGTTCTTACAGACTCCAAAATATTATAAATTCTTTAGTCCCTTAATATTTCAACCCTTTCACCAAAGAGACCTTCTAGACCCCTTGCCATGTATTTAACATGTAGTATGATATTTTAAAGCTTGTGATTCTCTTTATATACCTTCCATTTAATCTTCATTGCCAGAGTTTTATTCATCCCTTCACAATTTCTAAACCCACCACACCCTTCTTATTTGGTTTACAAAAATGGTGACACTTGACAAAATGTCACCTCTTCATGTCCTTTATGTCATTGTAGTGGAAGGTTATTTGGGTGGCTCTATTAATCTTTGTAATTCAACCAATGTTTGAAAGATGAACACAATACATACAAGTATGACTAACAAGAAGTCCCATATCGAAGTTATCATATTTATTAAAGACAACCACTCCCTCTTCTATGTGGTGAGTTTGTTTTGTATCCTCTCAACCACCCTATCCCATTCTAAGTTTCACATCTACTTTTCTATCTACTTCTCCATCAATAACATTCTAGAATATAAGCTCAGGAGTTTGTCCATTACAAAATAAAATATATCTTAAATATTAAAAATGCCCACACAACACTCCTTAGAAAATAATTTTAATTTTATAAATCTCTCAAAAAACTCTATTGTCACAAAAGGAGATTCTAAATTATCCTTTTACTTAATTATTCAATAAGGCATTATTTGTGGTAAAGCACCCACCAAAAATTTTAAGTCTCGCGCCATAGAATTCATGCCTGAAAAAAAATGTGGGAATGCAATGCTAAAAAGAATGAATCGTCTCCATAGGGTAAAAAATGAATGGACTACACAATTAACTGTGACATCTCTAACTCCAAACCACTACATTTGCCTCTTTTATGAGTATTACTATTGTACCAAATAAAGACATTAGCGGAGGGAGCATTTCTCGTCCCTACAAATGTTGGGTTTTCTTGGCATTTCTGGTTCTTTCAATTCACATTTTATTTTTCAACATACACTATCTTGGAACATTGTTTCCTTAGTTGCATTTAATTTTTCAAAGAGTCGGGTGCAATAAATCTGAATTATTTTGTTTGAAACTATCTCACATAGAATAATAATGCTTAAGATTCATCTACACATATATGAATAAATTCTAATAATTTTCCTTCCAATTGTACTAAGATGCGCCCCCTTCAAAACCTCTTCATATCGAACATCCCAGAAGCTAGGAAAAACATGGAACATAATGCACAATAGATTCATAAGAGGTAAACATATTGTGGTTTTTAGGTGTTATGTTGGTGGAAAATAGTTATTCACTAGCTCTTGCATGCAAACTAAGAACTAAACCTATTTCCCTCTTGATTACATTAAGGAGACTGTATCTACTTGGCTCAACCTCAACTCTGATTGAAATATTAGGAATAAGGTGATCTCAACACTCCTTGATTGAGTTGAAAATGACAATTAAAAGATGTGTATTTAATGCTAGATCTAGGGCCAAAGGTGTAAAATTAAGAGTAATTAGTGTGCACCTAAAGCATCATATCAAATATGTGGACATGAAGTATAGACCTAGAAAGAGGAGAAAGAGAGGAGCTTGTGTCTAAAATATACACCCATAAGTGGAGGTAAATGGTGGTCTTGAGTACCCCTGACCCAAGAATCTCAAATGTGAACAAATATTTTATTTCCCAAATCAAGATGCTACTCAGATTTGTCCCCAAAAGTTTCGTAAAAAAAGTGCCAAACACTGGTGAGAAAAAATACCACTAACCTTGCTTTTATGATTCCACAAAATCACAATTTGCAGGTCTTTTCCCACTCTTCTTGATTCCAAAATCATGTCTTTAGATCCTATCACTTGAAAATATAAAAGAGATAAATTACTAGGTTGATAGGGGTTTGCCTATGTCAAACCCTAGCTTTAGAATTAACCTTGAAATTTATTTGAAAGCATGTCTTGAAAGAGAAAAGGCTAGACCTGAAATTGTAATGTTGAAATGTGATATTAAATACCTTCATAAGTATCTTTTGTGTTGAAATCTTGATGAAATAGTTTGGTTGATGTTGACTTTCACAATTAACTTTACAATCTCTTGATCATGGATGTCATCTTGAATGCTTGAGATCTGAACTTTACTTCTTCAATGCACTAACAATGCTTGATTTATTGCTCAATTATAGGACATGTTATATTTCTTGAATTGATTAACAAGATTAGAATTTGATATATTCCCAAATTAGGGGGTAAGGGTTTCTTTTATACCTCTCCTCATGAAATATATTTGAATTTCTGAAGAAAGCCGACACAGAAGAAAGATTTATGCCTATAAATTTTGACTATTGGAGGCTCCAAAATTGGGCCCTTTTAGTGTTTCAATGGTGCCCAAAAATACAGTTGAATAGGTTAAGGGTGCCCACAGGCACCATTGACCAACCATTCAGGGCTAAGTTAAGGACCAACATCCAAAAGGTAGATAAAGTTGCCAAAGTTAAGTTGGTGCAAGTAGAATGAAACATGATAAGGAATGGAAGACCAAAATCCCTAAAATGAGGCTTTAATGCACATGAAATCATCTAGGGATACATTTTACAAGGCTATAATAGGTAATAAATATTTATTTCTTTGTGCATGCTCCAAGAGGTACATATGATGATCTGAGTAGGTTTCATAGGTTTTTTTTCAACTTCATTTATATACATGATATTCTTTATAGCTTTACACTTAATATTATTTTTAGATTGTATGTTTTTGTTAGATTAATACTTGGTTATGGGGCAACTCCCTTTGAATTAAATCAGAACAAGAAAATAAATTTACCCTGACTATACTATAAAGGGTGACCTCGTCCCAAAAACAAAAACACCCTAAAAATTATATTTGAATTCCCATTAACAATTTTTTTTAGAATTGTTTTTTGGGTCGATAAAAGGCCTAGGCCAAATATTTTTATTCATGAAAATTTATTTTTATATTTATACAACTTTGTTCATGTGGGCACTGGTAAGAAAGAACGGAGTGAAGAAAACCTTCAGTCTTGCTCAGGACGTTGAGTCTTATACATATTCAAGTTTTACAAAGCTCGCATGGGACTTGAGAGATAGTATGGTGTGAGTATGTCCTCACTTACAAGAATTATTTTATTTTGTACTACCCTTATTTTTACAAATGTGCCAATGATTACGGCCTTTTACAATTTTACAAATGGTGATCCGTGGATTTTTACATATGGGATTTTCTCTTTGACAATCATATTTGTTTTAGTATTTTTCTCCCCCAAAAGTGGACAATTTGTGTCTTTATCTTTGTTCTATTCTGGTGGCAGATCTTTACTTCCTTCAAATTTATTGTTCCTACAAACATCTCAAAAAACACAATTCTGCAAAATATGATAGCTCCACATGTTTGTTAGTTTTGGCAATGCCCTTATCTACTATTAGTAAATCAATCACCCATTGATTATGCTATCTACACTACATAACATTACTCTTCTCAGTGACTTTTCTGTAATTCTGACCTGTAGCAAGAAAATTGAGTGCCAAATACTTACTATACCGATGAGATTTGAAATTGATAACGAAGCTATAATTGTTTGAAACAAATTATAGAAATGATATTCAAATTGGATTAACTAATAAAGCCTTATTTTGTGACACACACACACACACACACACACACACACACACACACACACACACACACTTGTATTCAAATTGTTAAAATAAGGTTTAAATATATGTGCCTTCCTATATACATCTTTATCTTGATGTTGTTCAATTTTATATATATATATAATTTATGATAATGTATCAGTATCTTTCAGAAATATTGAGAATCTATTGGGTATATTATTCATTTCAAAACGTCTCAAATTGTCCTAATAATACTCATGAGCATAAGAATTTAATGAGTACATCTTGTTGTAATTTAACTTCAAGTGAATTTACCATATGGATTCTAATTGAATGTTACTCAAATGCTAGACGAGTTCAGTAATACAAAAGGAGCTAATAACAGATTGTCAAAGTGGTCACAAATTTCATACTAAAACATAATCCTTTATAGAAATCAAAAGTTGTACAATCCTTTATAGAAATGGAAAGTTGTACCATCAAATTTAATCGACTTTATTTACAGGTATAAAAATCATTTTAGTGCTTCGTAAACATAAGTGATTGTGATTAATTGCTAACCCATAAATATGATAATAAACAAAAGGGAGGAGCGTGATTGGTTATCTGTACTACCAAAGCATGTTCTAGTGTGCATTAATAATGAAGACCGCCCGTGTCATCTAGGGATCACCCGTGTCATCTAGGGATCACATTTCTTTCTTTTGAGATTAGGGTTTATCTTTGTTAAAGAATTATCACCTGACTCCTCAAAGTCTGAGTTATCCCAATCCTCCCAATCCATTGATCCTTCCTCATCTTCCACTAGGATGTTATCAAACCAGTCCTCGTCTGACGAGATTCTTACATGCATGAAGATAAACATAAAGTCTAAATTTCTACGTTTCGTGGGGGTCCAGTCCAAGAATGAATCTAAAACTTCTGTGACCAAAATAGGATACGTAGGAACAGGTTTGCCTTTGATCATCGGTATGTCATAGAATCTTGGCTCGGGGATAGTTAAATCACCCCTAATATTGTTAATCACTTTTTCCAGATCAGCCAGAATCTTCTTTTTGAAGATACGAGTACAGAGCCTTCCTATGACATGTTTGTCAGGATCAACTTGTATAGTAGATGCAATAAACATTGATGGTGTATCTGAATTGACTCTAAATCTGTCAATATTGATGATAAACTCCCTACCTAAGATCCTATACACTGCTTTCAATACAAGGTCATGGGTTGAGAGTATTATCTTATTTAATCTTACCACCTTTATTTCCTTGTCAAAGGCAATCTGCTTCTTGGAACTTTGGAGCTTGATTAGAGTAGACATGATATTAGGGCTCCACACTATATCTGAGGGAGGGATGTCGACCTGGTGGAGGAGTGTCAAATAGAGGTGGAAGGAAAGAGATACATGGGGAACAATATAAAGGGGAACCATTTTTAGAATCTATTTTACTAACTATTATACTTTCAATATATTTTTGAGAATATATTTTACTATTAGCACTAACAATTGCATCCCAACATGGTGTAATGGTTACACGAATATGAAGATATATTGAGGTAATATATTGAAGGGCGAGGAGAAAATTTCAAGTAATTTTAATCTGATGTAAGAGGAGAATTAACTTAAATATCACGGGACACGTTAATCATTAGTTTGATATATTGGTCATGTGTAATACATTTGTTGGTGTTCGTTGTCTTTAAGACCTAAAAAATTGAAGATATGTTTTTCCATTAGTATGAAAGGAAAATAGTTTTGAAACCGTCGGTAACACCAACACTGAAAGTTAGGTTTAGTGCAACCCAACAGACAAGTTCCAAGCAAACCCGACAACACAATGCAACCCAAAAATGTTACAAGGGAACCTGACAGAGTAACCCGACAGAGAAAACTTGACAGAGGAACCTGACAAGAAGAGTATAGTGCAACCTGATAGAATAGATGACAGAGGAATCTGACTGACCAAAGAGCAACCCAAGCACCAGTCTACCGAGAGACGGTTAGAATCCTGAGAAATGTGGATGACTTCCACATCAGATAAAATAATTTTGTTTTATCTTTAGCTTTTCTATTAGCTTTAAATCCATTTCTTGAGGGACAAGAAATGTAATTGTAATTGTTTTAATCAATCTAACTAATTGAAAACATGCATACTAGGAGATCAAGCTCAAGTTATAAACCTTCGATCATAGATTTATCATTTTAATACTTTAAACTCACTTAGGTCAAAATCATTGTATAAATAGATATGCAATCTATCAGAACACATGTGTGTGATGATGATTGTAGCCAAGGAGCACATCTATGGATCATACTAAGAGTTTTATGTAGAAGAAAAACCAAGGATAAAATCAGTTATCAAGAACAAGAACCAAGGCTACCGAGAAGAACAAAGGTATTAATCAATCACAATAGGTGATAAATATACTTATAATCTTTATTGGATTTGTAATCAACAATTGTAGATTGCACATACTCAGGTCATTGAATATTTTTGACTACATTCTAACAAGTGTAGCAAATAGAAGAAATCCTTGAGAAAGGTGGATTTAACAATCCTTTGTAAATATCTTAACCGAGTGCACACTAAACAGTGTTGCTAAAGCTCTTAACAGAGTAGATCTTAACCAGTCTCTACATAATACTCCTAACAGGGTAGATTATCAGAAGTGATCAAAATTGTAAGCCTTAATCGGCTCCTTCCATTCTGCAAATAGTGAAGCTTTGTGGGTTTCATCCCCACCACAATTTTTACCTTCTAACAGGGGTTTTCTGCATTACCAACTCTTGTGTCATGTGTGTATACATTTGATGAATGTTTTACATGTTAATTGAGTTAATGATTTGATATAACATACTCAAAGATAAGATAGCATATATGGTTGGTAATACAATTGATTACTAAAAAGATAAAGGTTAAGTGATAAAAATTTTGAGGGTACTGATTCACCCCTCCCCTCTTAGTACACCATTCCATTATTTCCAACAATTGGTATCAGAGCTAGATCTCTTATTTGGAAAAACTTTAAAGAATTGAGAGAAAAGATCATACAATGGAAAGGTACAAGCTAGATAAGAGTATTGAGAATCAGAAGTTAGAGATACAGATCTTCTATGAACAATATAAAGAAGCTAGAATCAAGATGAGACAGTTGTTGGATGAAAGAAAAATTATGGCATCTCATTGTAATGAAACAGACTATCATGAAGAAGAAATACCTGATTTATTTGAGTCTTCAGGATCTACAAAAAGCAATACATCAGATACATCTGAAGGCACCATTACAATCTTAAATGAAATCAATCAACATCTGGATGGACAAGTGAAATCAATGCAAATCGGTCAAGAGACACATATGGTAAGAATGATTGAGGTTATGAATAATGCTAGACAAGACGAGCAAGAGAGAACACTATCAATTGATGACATGAGGAAGATTACTAAAAAGCTACAAGATAAAGAGTCAGCAATACAAAGACTTACAAAACATCATCATGAGATCACCAATCAATTTATTCTTATGAGTCAGGAGGCAAACCGAATGAACATAGAACTGAATGGAAAGTTGGAAGCTATTGGTGAGATAAGAGAAAAAAATGAAAGATTAAAGCATGAAGTGAGAATTCAACAACAACACAATGACATGATCAAGAGAGCTGAAGAAAGCACCAAAAGGATGGATGATTTTTTGGATGGACAAAGAAGAGTCAACAATAATACTAGACTAGGGTATACCGAGAATGGAGAATCACCATACCAAGCTGATCCAAAGACACAAATCCCAGACCAAAAAAGAAGTCATGCAATCATTGTGGAAAACCAGGCCACACATCAAATGTATGCAGGAGAAAAATAAAAGGTACTCCTAAATCAACACCTTCATTCATAGGAAATTGTTATAAATGTAACAAGAATGGACATAAAGCATATGAATGTAAATCTGAGGTGAAACAACCAAATAAGGAAACATACCTAGAAAAATAATGTCCTACTTGAAAAATGCATGGGCACACATCTCTTGAATGCAGGAAGAAGAAAAAGCAAGCATGGAAGCCTAAAGAAAATTAAAATTCTTATCAATCGAAAAGAGTCAGTAACTCATATGCTTGGGATTACAACACATGGGAAAACTGCATAACATGTGGAAGATTTGGACACATAGCTACAAGCTGCATGAGAAAGTCTAGGAGTTGGACTAACCCCAGAATGACATGCTTACATTGTCATAAAGTTGGTCATCTAAGCAAGGACTGCAGAGACCGAGTGATAGAGACCAACACCTTTGCAAATGGAAACACCATTGAAGACATCAGGAAGATGAGAAACAAAATGTGGAGGAAAGCTACAAACACTAATGATGTTGGACCAAGCAATGCTAATGGTGAAACCTTATCCAATGGATCTAGTGACATCACCACCACCACCTAAGATGAACAAGTAAGTATGGAACTACAGTATACTAAGTTATACTTTACATTAGTTCCATTATACATAGTTAAAATGCCAAATCAGCATGATTAAAGATGCAACATGGTATTACTTTTTATGATTCTGTGGAAACAATGTTGTCGGTCAATGCATACCAAAGAGCATCAGTTAACATACAAAAGCTAAGTTGTCAAAAGCTTACTGAGAATCGTCGGTGTACATGTGAAAACCAAGTTAATCAATGTACCCCGAGACTCATCGGCAATCAAGTAAAAAGCACTGTTGTCTTCACCAGATACCGAGCTCCATCGGTAAACATGTGAAAATTTGAATGAGTTGACACTTTCCCCGAGCATTGTGTTTTCACCAAAAACAAAGTTGGCATGTAACCCGAGCAACTCTGTATTCAACACTCGACAAGTGGGTAAAGCATTAATTGCGCCAATTATGGCACCATCTATAAATAGGGTGACAAAAGAGCTCATTATTGACCAATGATTTTAGAGCAAAGAAGCAGAGAAAAGTAGAATGAAACCAGAGCGACCAGATTGCAGAGCACTCCAGGCAGATTCACGACATTCAGATTCTGAACAACAGCAGCCATAGAAGGTTAAAGTAAGTAACAAATATCACCGAGCTCACTGTTTTGTTTTATGAAAAAGCCCTAAATTCATGTAAATGATGACAACCACTTCTCATGCCACCAAGATCAAGAATGCAAAGGAAAAGAAGGTTAATCTGATCAAGAACTCCACTTGTGAAGAACCTAAATATAAAATATGTCCAGAGGTTGCTTCGCAACCCGACGATGCTAGTGCATTCTTCAAAATTCCACCTAGGGTTTTATTGATTGAAGATGTCCATTCCTACATACATTGCAAGATCGTCGAGATAGGAGATCTTGAAGTTGATCAAGCTTACAAGAAGCTTTGCACAGGCAAAACCTTTAAGGAGGAACACAAACACATTGAGGTCAAAGGGCTGATATGTGCCCTAATGTTCCCGAGAGAGTTCAAAACTGAGTGGATTCAGGTAGTGCTAAGCAGAGTGCACGACCAAAAGATGTGTCTAGATGAGACAAAATTGATCACCCAGAGATGTGATACATGTTGTTACCGATTATCCTATAACCGACAAGACAAAAGCACTTAAACATCCTCCTCGACCCAAAATTGAGAAGATGATAGGAGCAGTATGGGATAATTAAGGATTGAAGGTTAATACCATCACTGATCTAGACCTCAAGTTCAGTGCATGTGTACTAGGATATAAGATATATCAATCCAACAGGCTAAACAACATATCATGTGGAGCAGTTGACACTGCCCATAAGATTGTTAAGAAAGGTCTACAATTAGATCTATTCGAGCTTCTACTAAAGCAATTAGATGAAAACATGGGGACAATCAGGTCCACAAAGTCCAATTCATGTAAGTTCAGATCACTCTTAATGTGTACATTTTTCTACTTTCAGAACTTCTTTCCATCCATAGGAAATGTTAATTAGGATATCACCTAACCAGTGACTATACAAATCAGTGAATTCATCAAGTCACTAGGCGACAACTTTGTGTCAGTTATGGATGAATACTTCACTAGATTTAAGGAAAGAATGCAGAAAAGAATAAGAATACCATAACAACTAGTAGAAAATTATAAGACTAACATTTGCTTTATGGTGGACACTGATTACACATATATCAAACCAACTGTACTGAGAATATCATGGTTATCACCACTTGACTATGAAGTCAATATAGATCAATCCACCAATGCTATTGAAGCATTGATAAATGAGCCAGTGGACAAATCACAACCTAGGTTTGGAACCTATGAAGAAGCCAAGGAAATAATCAAAATAGGCTTAGTTATGAAGAAAATTGATAGAAAGAAAGTGAAAATGGTAAAGACACTGAAGAAAAAGTTGTCGATGAACGATGAAGAGTCTGAATAAAAGGATGACACTAAGGGAAAGTCACCCATCGGTGAAGAAGAAATATTGAGTGACTCAGAATCTATAGATTCCGATGCACCACCACCACCACCAGCAAGGAAACCTAGGAATACTGTTGCATCTAGGACCAGAAGTCATACAACAAAAGATGCAAGTCCTTCACCGCTCAAGAAAGGACAAGTAAGGACATACAAAAGGAAGCCTCAAATAGGGAAAAAGGCACCAAAAAAAAGAAGAAAGTTCCTCAGAAATAAGGAAGACATAGAGGACACTGAACATGATGAACACATTGTTAAGAATAAGTTACCTACCACTATTGATGAGGTATGTGCATCAATTATTAAGTCAGGTTCAATAACTGACCCCGAGATTAGAAAATGGCTAACTCTAGACCTCAAGGACCAGGATAAGTTAGAAGAGACAATAATTACAACAATATTCCTATTCAAACATGTACCAATACAATTTGAAGATAAGATGCCACAATAAATTATGAATAGATTGTCGGCAAGGTGGACATATGCACTAAAGGAAGAGAAAAAAATATGGGAAAGAGCCCTAGTTTCAGTTATGCCACCTGAATCTAAGATGGAAGAGATTGAAGAAATGATGAAGCAACATTCCAACAGGTTCACACCAAAATTAAGAGCCTACAAAGTGATATAGGGACATCTAATTGAGCTTGATAGAAAAAGTGAGGATGAATGGAGAAAGATACTTGATGTACCTAAAAAGGACATAAGCCTCAAGCCACAATTAGCTCTTATCAACAAGGCATAAAATGAAGAAGATAGGGCCAAACCGAGCCCAAAGCATATTCTTATAACTGATAGTGAGGATGTAAATGAAGAATCGTTGAACACAACAACTAACAAGGATAAGGACACTGTAGATGAAACATGGCCCGATAATACTATCATTGACATTACCAAAGAAGATCCTACAGATGAGATAAAGAAAGATGAAGAAGATGTCACTGTTGCCCAGACCAAACCGAGGAACATGACACAACAACAGATACTGCTCAAATAGATACACCGGGACAAATACCACTATTGATACAAGCTATCAATATCATCTCAGAGAAGGAGAAATCACCCGACAAGGATGCAAGCATACTCAAGGACAAGGGTGAGGAGATACTGAAAGACACACCTGATGAGCAAAATAAAGATGGAGAGCCAAAAGAAACCAATGAAGCACAAAAGGAAACAAATGGAGGAAAAAAAGAAGACAGAGGTAAAGAATAAAAGAAGGAAGAAGATACAACTCCTAAGGATACTGAAGGAGATGCTGCAGATAAGGCTAAGATTGATGTGGAGATGTCAACTCCCAACCGACAGGAAGAGATCAAGAAACATGATACAGGTTCACATACACCAAAGCCTTCACCAAGAACTTCAGACCAAGCAAAGGAACTTGCTATGGTACTACATATAGGTCCCTCCATAACACTTTCCAAGAAGAAGAAGAATAAGAACAAGAATCCAGTTACACTGGAAGAGATAATTGAGATACCAGCCTGTGATCCAAGGACATTGGATCCAGAGGCACTAACAAACTATGCAGAACTTTGCAGAAGAAAATATTTCCAAGATAAGCTGAAGAAGGAAACAAAAGACACTCGGGTACTTGAGACAGTAAGGGATATTCTTCAACAAATAGTACTTGATATAGAAATTGATCAAAATGCATCAATTATTGATCAACTAGCCATTCTTACCGACATAATCCAATCACAAAATGTGGATGCAGAAAAGGCAATTGAAGAACGATTTGACCAAAAGTATCAGTATAAATTAACAGAGAAAATTAGCCAAGAAGTAGAAGAGAACAAGGTGAAGTTGTTTGAACAAGTAAGTGAATTAGAACCTATCATATCATAAAAAATAGCCTTAGTTCAAAAGTTAAGCACATTAGAGAAATTCACTAAGGAGAATAGTGAAAAGATTGCACAACTATATGTAGATATAAATTCTAGTGCTCAAAGTCTCTCAACAACAGACAATGCAATACAATTGCATTATGCAAAGGTAATGGAATCTAAGAAGTTGAGACTTCAAATCCAAGAGGCAGAATCAAAGTTTATGGATGAGGTAACCGAGCTACAGGCTCTACTCTTACCAAATCTGACACTACTGCAGCAACATATGACAATGGCAAGGCAATTAATAGCCACCCCGAAGATGTCTGTCACCAACAATATCTATGATATGCACGCTAGGATCACATTAGAGAAAATGGCACTTGAACACCTTCAATAGAAATGGGAAAAGATGATGGAGGACATGAACAACTCTCACTCCCACATTTTTGAAAATTTGTAAGTGATTACACCTTTTCCCTTACTATCAAAAAAGGGAGAAATTGATATGTTACAAAAGGGGAAATTGATAGGATACAAAAGGGAAAATGATATGATAAAGATGATAAGTTGAACAAGGAGGATAATATATAAGCAAGTGTATGTATACATATACTTATACTATACTGACATATACATAGGGGGAGTCATAAATGACAAGGTAGACACATGGTGTACATTACTAAACATTTTAGTATTTTGCACATATCACTTTTTGATACTAATGTCAAAGGGGGAGATTGAAGACATGTTTTTCCATTAGTATGAAAGGAAAATAGTTTTGAAACCGTTGGTAACACCAACATCGAAAGTCAGGTTTAGTGCAACCCTACAGACGAGTTCCAAGCAAACTCGACGAAACAGTGCAACCCAAAAATGTTACAAGGGAACCCGATAGAGTAACTCGACAGAGCGAACCCGACAAAGGAACCTGAAAAGTAGAGTACAATGCAACTCGACAAAACAGATGATAGAGGAACTGACAAACCAAAGAGCAACCCGAGCACCAGTCTACGGAGAGACAGTTAGAATCCTGAGAAATGTGGATCTGAGTTCCACATCAGATAAAACAATTGTGTTTTGTCTTTAGCTTTTCTATTAGCTTTAAATCTATTTCTTGAGGGACAAGCAATGTAATTGTAATTGTTTTAATCGGTCTAACTGATTGAAAACATGAAAATTAGGAGATCAAGGTCAAGTTTTAAACCTTCGATCATAGAGTTATCATTGTAATATGTGAAACTCACTTAGGTCAAAATCATTGTATAAATAGATATGATATCTATCAGAACACATGTGTGTGATGATGATTGTAGCCGAGGAGCACATCTATGGATCAGACTAAGAGTTTTATGTAGAAGAACAACCAAGGATGAAATTAGTTATCAAGAACAAGAACCAAGGCTACCGAGCAGAACAAAGGTATTGATCAATCATAATAGGTGATAAATATACTTGTAATATTTATTGGATCTGTAATCAGCAATTATAGATTGTACATACTCAGGTCATTGAATATTTTTGACAACATTCTAACAAGTGTAGCAAATAGAAGAAATCCTTGAGAAAGATGGATTTAACAATCCTTTGTAAATATCTTAACCGAGTGCACACTAAACAGTGTTGCTAAAGCTCTTAACAGAGTAGACCTTAATCGGTCTCTACATAATACTCCTAACAGGGTAGATCATCAGAAGTGATCAAAATTGTATGCCTCAACCGACCCCTTCCATTATGCAGATAGTGAAGCTTTGTGGGTTTCATCCCCACCACAGTTTTTACCTTCTAACAGGGGTTTTCTGTGTTACCAAAGATTGTGTCACGTGTCTATACATTTCATGAATGTTTATATGAATGTTTTACATGCTAATTGAGTTAATGATTTGATATAAGATACACAAAGATAAGATAACATATATGGTTGGTAATACAATTGATTACTAAAAGGATAAAGGTTAAGTGATAAAAGTTTTGAGGGCACTGAATCACCCCTCCCCTCTCAGTACACCATCCATTATTTCCAACAAGAATAATAGGAAAATGATGTCTTCATATTGTTGAATCGATTGCAGACAACGTTGTTGATCAATATGGGGTGGAGTAGATTTCTGCAGAAGAGAAATTTGTAACAATGGAATTAATTCTTCAAGAATGATTGAGGTGTGAGGTTGTAGGGATTTAGAGTTGCACACCTTATTTCGTTGAGAAATAGTTGTTGTAACAAAGCTCCCTCCTTTTTCGCTTATTATTTTGTATGAATAGTTTTATATTTTAGAGTATACCTTGCAGGAGAACATTAGTTGAATAAATGACATTGAATAGTTTTGTTATTTGCTATTTACAAAAATATGGTCATTAACACTATGGTAGCATTGTAGTTAAAGAATACTTGTATAAAAAAATGAACAAATGTAAAATTTAAATCCTAACAAGTATAACCCTAACCTAGCCTTAAACCCTAACCAAACCCTAGCCCTATTTTAAATATAAACCTAATTTTCCTATAACTCTAATTTTATCTCTAAATGTAATTCTAATTTTGACCTTAACACTAACCTAACAATAAATCTAACCCTAATTGAGCCTTAATGCTAATTAACTAACTCTATTTATAACCCTAAATCTAATGCTAATCTTAACCTCATCCAAAACCTAACCCTGACGATAATTCCAAGGAATTAAAAATAAACTCAAATTTCAAGTGTCTTGAATAATATTTTTAACTCTATCGAATAATAGAAGGTTACATTTACAATCTATAATTTTAGGTATATAACTAAAGTAATTAATTCTAATCTTAATATAATAAATATATATTGTTGTGTACTCTACCTTATCTTATTTATGTACATGTACCTTATTCATTTTGTCTATGTGTTCACATATTTTAAGAATCACTTTCTACCTACTAGTAGATTAATGTCACGCATAAAGATCAATCTTTATTTTCATCTATGTTATTTGAGTTAAAACATTATTTCCATCTATGTTATTTGAATTGAAACATTTAAACACCGTACCTTCTAATTCATAATTTTTTAAAAAATGTCAATAATTTTTAATTAAATATATTTCAACGTATTTAAGACATAAAGAAAAAATTAGTTTTTTAAATTTAATTAACCTTTTTAAGTAAAATTTGCATGTAAATTTTTTTAAAAAAAATTTAAAAATAAATATATTTAAAAAATATGCTATATTGTCAATCTTCACATCTTTTTTTATTGAAAAGAGGGTAAAAATTTATTCAAATTAAATCAGAGAGTATACAGCAAAAGGCCCAAGCCCAGATCAAGAACATCAAAACAACCAAGAAGAGGCTCCAAAAGGAGTCCCACTGAGAAATCAACTACACAACTTTGTCCTCCACAATTAACCTTTCCAAAGTTTCTGTGTACTCTGGCCTCAAGAGGCCCCAATCATCCACATCCCACCTATCTAGCTTCTCAGAAGCCCACTTTGCCGGATAATCAGCTACTCTATTCCATTCATGAGGAATATGACAAAATGAAATATGATCCAACAAAGAACACAAATTCTAGATTTGTTTAACCACGAAGACTAATTTCCAATTAGCTTCATTCAAATCTTGTGTGTTCAACATATAAATCACAATCAGATAATCAGGCTCACAAATGATCTTCTTCCAACCAAGAGAACACCGTTGCTCAATAGCCTAGAGAATAACTATGTCCTCCATAAGGTTATTAGAGTAATGTCCCTTATAAGTAGAGAATAAAAATACAACATTACCATCGTTATCTCTGCCAATACCACCAAATCCCACATATCTAGGATTGACCCTAGAAGACCCATCAAATTATCTTTTAAGACTCCCTTAGGAGGAGGGAGCCACCTCCCCTCTCTATGAATTTTCTTTTTGGTATGCCTCAATCTCCTCCTGATAGAGGGACCCACTCCAATGCCAACTATACTCAAGTTTTTATCACAATCAAATCATTAGGGTTGATAGGTCTATAAACATCATATTTTGCATAAATAGTTTCTTGAAACCGTCACATGATCTTTCTCCATAAAAGAACACCTATCATCTCTACATCTCAAAAGATCATTGTATTCCTTTCTAGCCATAGATTCTAGATGATAAAGGTCGATCCAAGAACCCAAGCAACTTCTAAAAAGAGGTCTTGGATGGAGGGCAGCCCAAACTTTCCCAAAATTCAACTAAAGAGGTGGCATGAACACAAGCATGATTCCTCACTCCTCACCACAAGTGTCAAATCTCTCTAGAGTAAGAACACTGAAAGAATAGATGAGAAACATAGTTATCACTCCTCTTACAAAGGACACATCTAGAAGGGCCTTGTAAGCCTCTCTCTGTATATTCTCCCAAGTGAGGCATTTACTTTGGGCAACTAGCTAAAGAAAAAAGTTACATTTAGGCCAAGAGAAACTATTCCAAACCTGTTTCCACCAAGGCACACCGCCCTAACCATGAAATAAAGATACCCAAAGGTAATAGAATTTTTTTCCTTTGGATCTAGAAACCCAAGCCAAAACATCTCTTTCCTTAAGAGAATTGCATAATCTACTTGCTAAAATTCTGGCTAACTCTTGAAAATTGTCTTTAATGCCACCCATTGGCCAATCCTAAGGATCCTTCCAAAAATTCACATGCACATGCCCCTTGAGAATGAAGTTTTAAAATTTTCTAGCATGCTCCAACTAGCATCAATAAAAATGTTACAAAATCTACTTGCTAAAATTCCAGCAAACTCTTAACAATTCTCTTCAGTGCCACCTATTGGCCAATCCTAAGGATCCTTCCAAAAATTCACTTGCACATGCCCCTTGAGAATGACAATCTTAAAATCTTCCACCCTACAACTAGCATAAATAGATATGTTACAAAGGGTTGATGTTGAAGGAACTGAGACATAATCGGGGAATGACCATCCCAAGGATCATGCCAAAAAAGAGGATCAAATCCTCCATTAAAGATCCAAAAAAGACCCTCCTTAATGAGCTTCGCCCCTCCTTTGAGAGTGTCCCAAATCATGAAACCCTTCCCCATAAAAATCACACCAAGGCTCATCTGCACTGTCAACTCCCCTAAGGTACTTATGAGTTATGATTTTAGCCCAGTTTGGATCTTGACAAGTACAACATCTCCAATATAATTTAGCTGCTTAAAATTGACCAATCAAACATGCTAGCCAAATACCCAATCTAACCTCTTTCCTTGGCTTGCATACTGAATCCTATCTAATCAGGTTCCATTTTGAAAAGAGAAAATTACCAGACCAAATAAATTTGCGAGAGAGAGCATCAAACTCTTTCACAAATCTAGAGGGAGAAAATTGCACAAAGCATCTATAAATAGGAAGAGCATGCACCATTGACTTAAAAAAAAAGTAAAACTTCCTATAGATGGGAGCCATCTACAACTTCAGTGGATAACCCTCGTATGAAACTTATCCATGATCACTTGCTAAAACACTCTGTTTTGAAATCCTACACCAAGTGGAATTCCAAGATAAATAAAAGGAAGGGATCCAATTTAATTCTAAGAATCTAAGCATCCCATTCTGAATAAGTTGAGGAGTATTAAATAAATGGATATAAGACATAGTATCATTAATTTTATGTCCTGAGGTAGCTAAATAAGTACCCAACATTTTCCTAGAATTTATAACTTCATTAATTTTAGCCACACCCATCAAAGAAGTATCATCAACAAACTACAGGTGAGAATAAGGAGGCAAAGTATTGCACCAACTCCAACCCTGAATTAGGCCTTGACTAACCTTGGATTTAATGAATCTACCAAGCCCTTTTATCATGATGATGAGAAAATAAGGAGAAAGAGGGTCCCTTGCTAGATACCCCTAAAAGATCTGAATATCTTAGAAGGTTCTCCATTAACTGGAATTGAGAAGGGAGTAGAGGAGACACAACTCATTACCCAATTAACCCAATCATCGCTAAATCCAAAATCTAGAAGAACCTTTTATAAAAATTCCCATTTAACTCTGTCATAAGCCTTTTCCATTTGAAGTTTGATAAACATGGCCTTCTCTTTAGAAGCTTCCATATAATGAATGACCTCTATGACAATCACGATCCCATCAAGAATATATCTACCAGCAACATATCCACCTTTCTCATTAGAAATTTGAGCTCTGAGACACAACTTGATTCTTTCAACAATCAATTTAGTGATGATCTTATAAACCACATTACAGAGAGCAATGGGTCTAAAATGGTCAAGTCTACTCACATTATCCTTTCAAGGAATAAGGGCTAAAAAAGTGGCATTGAGGGCTTTTAACATCTTATTTCTATGTGAATCCTAAACAACCTCTAAAAGGTCCCCTACGACCACTTCCCAAAACTCTTGAAAAAAATCAACTAGGAAGCCATCAAGGCTTGGGGCTTTACCTTTTTCATATGAAAGAGAACATCCTCCACTTCTTGCATCGAGATAGGGCGGATGAGGGCCTCATTCATATCATCAGAAACTAGAGGGGGAATGCACTCAAGAATAGAGATTTCATGGCAAAAAAATGTTGACAAGCTTCTTAAAAGATGTCCCTCACTAAGGAGAGTTGGGCACCTTCTGAAGACACTGGAGAATTAATTGGATTGCTAGATCTTCTTGCCTTAATAGAATAATGGAAAATACAATATTCCTACCTCCTTCCTATAGCCAATCAATTCTAGACTTCTTCTTTCAAAAAATCTCCTCATGAAGTTCCTATTACTTCCATTCCTTAACAACTATAGCCTCCTCCCAATTCACCTGAAAAGTAAGCCTATGCTCTCAAATGAATCCAGTGATAGAATTTAGCCAAGCTTGGCCTGTCTTTTTATTGAAGTGCAAGTTTCCAAAACATTGCATGTTCCACCTCTTGAGCTTATATTTCACATATTGTAATATTTTAACAAAAGAGTACACAGCCTTGCCATGGGAAGGTTTCTCTTCATACCACCAATCAATGACTAAATCCTCGAGGGAAAGATATCACAACCACATAAGTTGAAATTTAAATAAGGGAATTCTTTGAAGTTTTGGAAGAGGCCATTGAAATTTTAATTAGCCAATGACCAGAGCCTCTCCAATCCAATATCTCTAAGCTAGTATTCCATATACCTTCCATCTAGACAATAAATCTATCAAACTATTTGAGATTCATCCACTCTAGTTGTCCTGTTGTTCCAACTAAATATGCCATTTTTTGGCTTCACTTCAATAACATTCAAGATTTCAATATTATCATTAAGGAGAATGCAAGAAGGGTATAATCTAGCCACACTCCCTCCTTTTTCCTCCAAGATGCAAGTTGCATTGAGGTCACCATCTGTAATCTAAGGGAGAAAGGGAGAAAGAGACCAGATAAATCTAATGTGGTCCCAAAGTTGCAATTTACCGACAAGATCAGTAGGAACATAAACATTGGTAAAAAGACAAGTTTCTCCTGAATCCAAACAAGAGACAAGCACAGAAATAGAAGAGCAAATTGAAATCCACCATTGAGGGACAACCTTCATAGGATGCCAAAAAAAATCCATTCCACTCAAACTACCATGGGCTCCAACACACCGACAAGAACCACAAGACCAAATCCTAGAAGCTCTATTCTCCATACCTTCCACTAACAATTTAGTTTCTTGAATAAAGACAATGTTAGGAAACTGAGCAGAAATAAAGTCCCGAACACTATTTTGTCTAGAGGTGTTGTTCAAACCCCTCACATTCCATGATAAAATAATCACTTATGAGAATGAGAAAAATGAGAATCAATGGGTTTTATTGACCAAAACTCAACTAATGTATCTCCAATAATCATCACCTTCTCTTGGTCAATATTTTGCCTACTCCTTGAAGGTTTCTCCAAAGAGCCATTTTTAAGGAGTTTTTTATGAATACCTAAGACTCTAGAAGCCCTATTTCTCTTTCTAGATTCCAAGGTCTCCTTCATTCGAGGAGAAGCTGAAGTCGTCAAAGCTACAACATCTTTCAAGAATAAAGCTCCACTAGGTTATGACCCAATTGGAATTTTGGGAGGAAGATCTATATCCATCTCCCCATCCTTCTGATCCCCTATAGACAAGTTCTGATTATCATTCCCATTGTCCTCTTCCAATATCACTCCCAGAAGTTTAGCACCCGAGGATAACTCAAATGGAATTCCTTCCTCCTGAACCAAGTCATCTAATATCTCAAACTGATTAAAAATTCCATCATTTTGTCTGTCTATCAGAGTTATCTTCTGACCTCTCCCCTTATTGCGAGGTTTAATAGGAATGAAGCCCTCCTTGTCAATAGTACCTTTAGACACAAGAGCCTTCACTTTATCCACTTTAAGGTCTGAATTGGAAGGGTCATTAGTTGATGTAGATGATGACTTAGATATTGGGAACCTCCTTTGCAAATGACCATACTCATGATAGATTCTACATCAAAATGACAATGTCTCGTAATCTAGATGTTGAATCCAAGATAAGGATTTGATACATATTTCTACAAAATCTGGTAACAGTTATTTAAGTCAACTTTAATATAGATTCGAGCATAAGAGATTACCTTTCTGTCCCGAGTTTGAGTGGTAGGACCAACATGGCTTCCCAATTGAAGACCAACGGAGTGAAGAATGTCATCCCTTTAGAACTCTAAGGGAAGCCTTGGAAGATGGACCCAAACAAGCACTCTCGAAGGAAGCTTCTCTATAGAGTTGAAACCCACATGCCAAGGTTTGTCAAAGAGCCCAACCTAGTTATAAAAATATGGGCCCCCTTTAAAAGCTTTATTTCTGTCCACCATGCATGAGAAACCAACCAAAAAATAACTATTGGCCGCTAACATTATTTCCATGTCCCCTTCAAGGTTCCAAACCCGTCTCGCCCAAGATTCTAGGACAAATAAGAGCAAGATTGCTTTAATATAAAATATCACCCGGAACTATTTTTGGCTGAATCAATAGGACATGCCACTCTTGACATCTCTCCAAACCTCCATTCACTTTCTTGATTTTTGAAACTCCCTTTGAAGAGGCAATACCATTACCAGAATTCTCGTTCAAATCCTTAACACTTGCATGTAGAGAAGAAGATGGATCTGAAACATCCACAACTTTAGTGATCACCAAACTTGGGGGAAACTCCAGGATCAACCATGCAAACCCACCAAGCAAAGAACCTTACTCCCACCGCCCCAACCCACAAATTCTCAAGAGGAACCGAGATACATGAAAAGACAAACCATTGAAGACATACACAAAAGCCCCTCACTTGTAAAAGAACAATGTTGCAAAGGAAAATCCTTAGCCAAAATGGTAGAAACATCAATTAAAAAAAGGGAGGACCCACGTCCCCAAGTTGCGCTCCCCTACAACAACACCCGTCGTCCAAATAGACATGCATGCATCAACAAACAAGACTGGAGCATGGATGCCCTAGCCAATGTGCATCCAACAAAGACCTCTGTTCCCAACATCACTCTCATCCTTTCCCAAAACTCTAATTAAAGGTCTCACTTCTTCTAGGTTATTCTATTCTTGATGTTTAAATTAATATGTTCAACTCTTTTTTTTTTTAAAATTTATAATAAATTTTCTCTATTTAATTAATTCTCTTTACCTAAAATTTTAAACATAAATATATTTTATAAAATATTCCCTTGAATTTTTTATCACATTAAATGGTATAGATGGTTGATTGAGTTAGTATCTACAAAACTTGCTCCATTTTCAATCTTTAAATTCTCATTATGTTGATTTAATAATATAGAAGAGTTGGTTTTTTAGTGTTATAATTTGTTAATAAAGATATTGCGAATTAAAGATGTATAAATAATTGATATTTTTAGCTAATGTTTGTAATCGATGGATTGAGAAATATCTTGACCTCATCTAATATAACTCACCTTACAGTTAAGAAAAGATATTTTATAAATCATTCAATTTTATTTTCCTTTTGTTGATCTCATTTTCACAAGGTAAAAATTAATGGGACAATAATTAGATAAACCTAAGTCAACAATAAAATTACAAATCATTCCCTTTTTATGTGGAGTTTCTATTTGAATTTTTTAAATATAGAAGACCCACATCCTCTATGCAATAGTAAGTATACATTTAATATTTACTATAAAGGTGAGTATATATTTGGTATTCATATTTTTTTTTTTATATTTTGAATTTTTTGTATGTTTAGTATATTTATCAAAATAAATTTGACTAAAGGAGAACCTCATCCCCAAAGAAAAACGCCCCACAAATCATATTTGCATTCCTTTGGTCTCTAAGGCGGCCCCTAGACGTCATTAAAACCATATATATATATATATATATATATATATATATATATATATATATGGCAATTCTATTTGAATTAAATTAAAACACGAAAATAAATTTATCCTCACTATATCAGGGGAGGTCATAAATGGAGAACCTCATCCCCAAAGCAAAACGCCCCAAAAATCATATTTGCATTCCTTTGATATCTAAGACAGCCCCTACACTTCATTAAAACCATTCATTCATTCATATTAACAAAGCTTTTTTCAGAATATATTATTTTTTCCAAATTTTCAAATATATTTTACTAACTATTGTACTTTCAATATATGTTTGAGAATATATTTTAGCATTTTTTATTATTATAAATCTAATAGCCAAAAAGCACAAGGAAAGAAGGGCATGTTAAACCTTTTCCTTCACCTTCATACGAAGTAACCATCTTTTACCGAAGTATAGCTAAGTTCCAAATAACATTCACCAGCATCTCCTGATCGGTGTTTGTTGGCGACAGATAGTACTCGCTAGCTTAAAAACCTCCAGAATCTACATCCTTACCTCAATGGATGGAACCCAAATCCAAATAAACCTCTAAATAAAGTGGTATCCCCTGCCCCACCAATCGCTACAATCCTAGGGCTACCCATCATCTCCATTTTCAGTTTTTCTCTTCTTTCTCCCCCTCCCAGTCTCCTCGCAATTTATCTTTCTGGGATTGTTGAAATTTTTGGTTCTCCACCATCTACACGTTGCAAAATCCAAATCAAGTGTATTGAAGAAAAAAATTCGCATTAAAGAAAAAAGAATTTTCAGGACGAGGAGATAAACTTCATTCCTCTGACCGACTCTCTGATCAATTTTTGTATTCAGACAACATGAGTTCAGAGAAGGCGAGGGCATCCCACTTGCTTATCAAGCACCAGGGATCGAGGAGGCCCGAATCATGGAGGGATCCAGATGGTGCCAGGATTAAGAACACTACTAAAGAAGCCGCTATTGCTCAGCTCAGAGGGCTGAGGGAAGAAATTGTATCAGGACGATCAAGTTTTGGAGACCTGGCATCACAATATTCTGACTGTAGTTCTGCTAAAAGGCTTGGAGATTTAGGTATTCCTATAATTTCTTTGCCTATTGAATGTTTTAATCCGATTTAATTTGGATTTGGTTGTTTCTGTGTGAATTTTCTTGAATTGGGTCATATTAAATACCTAAGTAAGCTGCATCGAGATGAGGGGCTTTTTTTTCTGTTTCAGTTTCATTTGGGTTATCTCTGTTTGCAATATTGAGGATTGGATCGTGTTATATACGTAATATATACATCGCTTGCGACTGATAAAGCAAAACCTTTATATTACCTATCATCTGTCTATCCTTCTCACAAGATTTCGGCATATTTTTCTGTTTTACCTTCTGTTTTTCTGCAGTTGGTTAGTATATCTGTCCAGTGCGTATCTGCTTGGGGTACCTTTTTTAAGGATTTTTTTGAAGTAATGGTATTTATTAGTTTATTTGTTTTCCGAAATATGAGACTTATCTTTTGTGTGGGTATGTGAAGTGTACCGTTTTCTGAATTGGATTATAAGGTTATTGATTTTTTGAAGTAATTGGATATATTTTCGCCTTGGCCAGTACGTTCTACTGTTTTCTGTGATGGGTTCTATTTGGGTTTTGTTTTAGTTTATTTTTTTTACATTTTTGTTTGTGAGGGCGTTTAAATCGGGAGCGCATATTATCAGATTCAGATTCAGTGGTTACATCTTTACTTTTTCCCATCAATTGCGGAAGAGAGAGTTCATGGAACTTTGTTTGGCCAGTAGGCTAATTTTTGAATCCCTCTCCTTCCAAAAAATGGATTTATGAGCTTGTAAGATGTTAAAAAATGAACCTTTATTTTTTTTCTTTTTCTCTGTTTTAAACAATGACAACTTCTATTAAAGGTGAGTTTGTTTTTAGTTGTAGCGAATCCTTCTTGTAATGCCTGTTTGTCTTAAAATATTTAGCCGAGAGAGAGGAAGACGATTTGATAGCAGAGTAGAAATAGAGATAGAGACGCATGCAGTGTGTACAAAATGGAAAGATATTGAAAAACTATGGATTATTTTGTAAGAGAAGGTAACAAGAATTTGCGTGTTTTTCAAGAATAAAGAAAAGGAATATGATTTATCATATAATGATTTTACATGGATGGAATGTTGAGAATATTCTCATGCATGTTTTTCCTAAAACCCATTGACATGTTGCCAAGGGTGTTGCAAGTCAGTGATGAGTTTGGCAGAGTTCCATAGCAACCAACAGGGGTTCGTCCTGGTTGAAATATACTACACGTAAAAGTACCCTCTGATCATGGAGAATGAGGGTGGGTGGGTGCAAATTAATGGAAAATTTGGCATAATATACACACCCCTTGAACCTGGCATCCATGTCAAAAGGAAGTCTTTTTTACGTGTTGCATCCTTTCAGGGGTGCTTTTCAATTTTTTTTGAATACATACAAAAGAAATGGTGTACACTCTTTAATAACTTAGAAAGAAATTTAACTGTTTACAAATTATGCAACACTTCTCCAGTTTTCAGCTCTGCATGCACAGTTTTTCTTTTCTACCTCATTTAACAGGATTAAACAGGACTATACTTTTTGATTTGAATTCTATGTGATTATGTTAGCTGTAGTCAAACATTTTAGGCATGGAGTACTCGGAAGAGTAAGCATTTGAGTACTAAAAATAATGCAGGATGCAATTGTAGAGGGAACTAACTGTGACTACAGCTACAAAAAATGGTGGATTTACATCATTTAAAACATGGTCAGAATGTAAAAATGAGGAGTGATCTGTAATCGGCAAGTTTAAATTGTCATTGACATGCCATAAATATCTATTTGGTCACATTGAAGAATGTGCAAATTGGTCGTGTTGGCAATGTCACACAATTCATTGTATGTCTAAAGGAGGTACGGGAATTGCAAAACACCATTCAATAGGTGCCATATTTTTTCTGCTGGCAGTCTTGGAACTACTCAACATATCTGTTTTGGATAAGTTTAAAATTGATTAATGTTTCAAGTTTTTTTTATCATTATCATGTGGAAACTAAATTTAAAACTGATCATTTACCACAGTTGATTGTTGTTTATGCTGGCAAATTGTCATAGTATTGTTTTCTCCCTAAGTTCAACTGTACTTTGCTTTTTGATCTAGAAGTTTATTGTCTAGTGGTAGTGTCATTATGGCATATAACTACTTTTTTGTCAGCTTATGAGCAATGTATCTTGGAGATTAGCAGTCAGCTAATTTTAAATATAATAAAAAAAATAATGCTGTAAGGACATATTGGAAGCACAGTTTTATCGTAGCATTTATTAAGACAAATGAACTGTTTATGCATATAGTTTGACCTGCAATATTAAGAAAAGTCACAAGTTGAACAATTCATGTAAAAGTTCAGTATTTTGTTGATGGTCACAGGGTAGCATTTCCCAGGCCTTGAATATATTTTAAACTTCAAGGAGTGATTGTTGCATCCACATACATAAGGTGCAGTTTGAAAGTCATAGATGATGGTTTTATCGGGTTTATGCTACAATTTTTCTGTATTTTCTGTCTTTCGGGATGCCCCTTCTTTTTTACAACTTATAATGGCAAAAACTTCATAAAAATAAATGAGAAACAATAGACAAAAAAATGTGTTTATTCAGCGACTTGATCGCCCAAAATGTGAGATGATACAATGATTCTGGCAAAACAATTCGAAATGTCTACCTGTGGAAATTTCAAAAATCTAATTTAATTATTTAAGCCATTGCCAAAGTTTGAGAACTTCAATCCTTGCAACCTGAAACCCTCAGTCACAGAGATTGCAGGATTCTATCGTAGAAATTTGTAATCTGGTGAGCATTAGCAAACATTAAAAGTCAAAATCTGTTTGAAATTGTCATTAGATTTGTCTATATGTGGTTCTATAGTCTGCGACAGGAAAATACAACAGTGTAGTGTCAAAGTTGCTACCGGGAAAGATATGCAAATGAAAAAGTTTTTATTTTTTCTGCGAATGCAAACATATTGAGCGCTGGAAAGAAAAATGGATTAGCAGTTGCCGAGTGCTGTAAAAAAATGTGGAATATTGTGTATCAAGTGCTGAAAAATGTCGAAAGAAACCTTTCCAAAAGTTCACTCAGGATCCCAAATCTCAGAAGCTGTGTGCTGTGTGCTGTGTGGAGGAGAGGATATCTGAATATGAGAAGGGGTGATGCCCTGGCCAATGTAAGCTGCCAAGGTAATTTTCCCATTAATTACAACTATCTGAAGTAAGCAGTGTTCCAAATGTGATCTGTTACTCAGATTGCAAGGCTGCTACAATTAACTTCACAACTGAGATCGGAAAAAGGGGATTCTGATGTGGTTTTCCAGTGGATGCTAATGAATGGGGAAAAGTTCCTGTTAAATGCCTGCACAGAACTGAGGGGCATGGAGGAATTTGTTGCAGAAGCGTAGGCCCTGCTATGCTCAGCAATAGTTGTGTGTGGTACACACTTTCTCAATTGAATGTGGTATGCACACAATGGTACAATTTAGCTCTAGGTTTGGTTTCAATTTTATGTTTAGCTTTGACTCTTAGGTTTAGTTTGAACTTTTGCAACTTTTTATTGGTTTTCAATTAAATATGGAAGAGTTCATCAGTAATTTTATTTATTAATTTTGTAAATTAAAAAGCATTTTATATAACATTTTGGAAGAGTTTGTTAACCATTTTAAATTTTATGTTTAACTTAATAGTTAATATTAAAAACAATTATTATTTTTTATAATTTTATCAACTATTATTAATATTTAGCTTGGATTTTAATTTTGATATTCCTTTAATTAATCTATTTTTTGATAGATAAAGTGAGCGCAAGGGCCCTCTCCCTTTGTATTAATTTGCAGAAAAAGATTCGTACTGTTTATGAAATAAGATTACAAAACAGGAAATATCAACACTGAGTATGATGACGACAACCTTTGAAGACTGCCATTATAAACATAATTATCACCATAACAAACTATTATACAGACCATGGTAGACAAAAAATACAAGCACCAGACAATAAAACCCAGCTAATGGTACAAACAACAATTAACAGTATGCAGTCTTAAATAAATACAATCCAGAACAAAATCCAACCACATGGAGTAGAGCATTTGACAACATTTACATCAGCAACAAAAGGCCCAGAGACATGACCATGTAATTTCAGTATGAAAGACTGGACCAACTGACCTCAGGAATCACCCTCCAAGCGAAAAGAGCTGTTCTCCAGCTTCACCAGAGTTGCCTGCTGAGCAAGGAATCTAATTGCTTATTAAGTCTTGTTGACCAAGAATCTTTCTATGAGGAAGAAGAGATATCTAGATGAAGAAGATTTGCCATTTCCACCGCAGGTTGGGACCCTTCCAGCCAGCATCCTTCCCTCAGAAATTGCTCGATAAAAGCTGATTCTTAATGATTCCATTCAAATGAGCTTTTACAGTCCTCACCATTTGAAAAGAAGCAAGGCTGCAGAATTTGAACCCCAAACGTGGCAATGAGGAAAGCTTTTCTGGATTTGCTTTGTCAACTGCATCCTCCAGGCCCAAACAGAGCTTCTCCCAAATGTAAATGCAACCCAAAGCTTATTTTAACACTTTGCCCCTTGTGATCATGAGAATAATAAATGATAAAATCCGCACACATGTAGCATCCTTGAGAAAATCTTGCTGAAGAATTTCAGCAATTGCTTCTGGCACATTTTCCCTTGGAAGAAAAGTACTTTCCTAAAGCCTTGCGGTAGAATTCCCCACTATAAAAGCCATTTGCCTCATTTTTTTTTAAAGAGGGCTAAATGCTTTGATCCAGAGCTATGAGCCAGTGAGGCCACAAATGGGGGACCTCATCCCCAATGGGATTTCAACCTTGATGGCAAGAACAACAACACAACAAGTTAACCATCACAACATGCCACTATTATCTTTGACTCATTGTTGCATCCAACACCATATTTCCATATTACTAGGTGGCTATGCGAATGAAGAGTAAATGCTATCTAGTGGAGTGTAATGGAATAATTGCAATAACCTTTTGTTGACACCTTGTATCTGTTGATGTTAGCCTCACCTTCATTACTTGACAGATGATCCAAACATTGCCACATTCCAATATGGTTGCTGGTAATGATTGCCTTTTGTAGTTCAATGCCACGTTTGGATGGAAAGTCAGCCATCATGTTACCTTTGTATTGACAATGTGAAATGGAGAAATCCTCTAAAGAAACAAGGATTATAAAAATTTCCTTTAAATATTTTGTATTTTCCAATTTAACAAGAATTTCCTCATCAAATAATGAAGTATGACCAATGAATCTCCTTCTGTACTTACCTTGGATGGGAACAAGAGTTATTGAGGCCATTTTGATTATAAAACTGTTTTAGTCTCTAATAAGACAACTGCCTCCAAGGGGCTTGGGTTCCCTTTCGAAGCCCCATTGAAATTCATTTTCCAAGTTATCAACAGGGGGGGGGGGGGGAATCCATTTGACAATTGATATGTTTGAAGGTAGTTAACTTTTAAGAAAATAGATTTAAATAAAATAAAATTCAAAATTGATCACATCTTTTTCCCCAATTTTTTTCTGATGATGAACTTGTTTCAAATTTTTTCTTTGCTGAACTTGAACACGAACAGAAACCCTGTGACAGCTGAAAATAAAGGACTTGAGGTCATAATGGAAACTACAAAGGGTTTCCTAGTTGTGTAAGAGCAATGAACAGTTGGTGAGGTTCTATAAATTTTAATAGGAAGCTATAGGATGATTAAAAATCAAATATCTACATGCGTGTATAAGGGTACAAAGGGGTGAGGGCTGGGTTCCAGGTGGATATTTCCATGTACTGTTAACTCCAGAATACTTCTTTTTATGTTCCTTTAGTTTCAGTCATGATTCATGAACTCAAATATTCACTTTGAATTTGCTTTTTCTTTGTTGTCATTTGGCATTAGTGCATTTGTAATATTTGTTTTGTTTTTTGACTTATCCATGCATGACAGCTCTCTGTTTTACTTCCATGTTTGTGCATGTATATTTACAGCCTATATGCATGTCTTCAGAAATGATCAACTCTTTATTTAATGTCACTTGTTAAATACTTGTATCATTTAAGCTATTTTCACTCATCAAATACTTGGGTGACATCTGGCACTTGCCTCCCCTGGGCTTCTGCCCCAATATCTCGAAGGATAATGTTTAAGAGGTTCCATCATCCATGACCTGGGGTTTATGGAAGGAGTCTGCACAAGTATGTGTGATATATCCCAAGATAACTTGTCTCTACGAGGATGCAGTGGATGTTGGGATGCTTCCCTGCATAACTCTTCCTTTTGAAAATTGGCTTTCAAGATATTCTTCTAATGTTGTGTGCTATGTACATAGATAGTTTCTAATTTCCACCAGATACTATTTTGTTCGTTTTTTTAAATTTTTTTGGTTTTAGTATTTTATTGTATTGCAAACTTTATATTATTGCCAATGAATGTCTTTTTTCAAAATTATCTCAAATTTCTGTTAGCTAAATTTAATATGCCTTCTTACTTCTTAGGTATGATATGAGTTTTAGAGTACAAATTCAATGCATATAAGCTCAGCTAAAGAGCAGAGGTGTGATGACAATATTGTCTGTACCTTAAGAACAATTAGGCTTTGGAGGGCTGATAGCCTGATACATAACACCAAAGAAAGAAAAACAAACCAGCTGGAAGGAAGTGTAGACAGCTGTCTATTGAGCATAGGGACCAACAAGCAAGTCTCGAGAAAGGTCCTGGAAGGATGCTGATCTCAAATTGGATCAGTTAGGTTAGCGAAGTAGGCCAACTTAGCCACTTATGCACTCATCAAAGCTAATCACTTATGCCTAACACAAATTGAAAGCTGATTCTTGAGCAGTGGCAGATAAGTTGAATTGCGGAAGCTGTTTGTCAAAAAATAAAGAGGAGAAAGTTGTAGGAGTGTTAGAATTCGCAAAACAGATGATAACCCAAGGTCTAATGTGAGAAAAAAGTTATTAGATTGTAAATACAGATGATTGATAAAATCAAGATAGAATTACGAAGTCTCCAAGAGAGTAATGCAAATGTTCAAGAACCAAAATAGCATTAGGAAAGCATAACAACATGAAGCTACAAGATGCAAAAGTGATGTTGAGAAGGAACAATAAGAAGAGTTTGATGATGATATTCCAATTCAAAATGCCCTCTTTGCCATATTTCTAATATGTTATTACCTATTTGATTGAAACCCATTAGCTCGCAACTTGAAAAACTGCTACCGTCTCTCAAAAAGATACCTCATGTTTTTCTTTTAGGTGGTATTAAGCTGGTGGCAAGGAGCAGGGATCCCCACACACAAGTATGTGGGGCCAGCATGTGAACCTTCTTGATCTGCTTCCACCTAGTTTCACATAACTATGACGGGAGTCACGGTCAAAACAAATCATATCTGCTATTTTTTAGCTGTATTATGTTGTAAAGAAAAAGCATAAATTTATTATAATTTACAGTCTTGAAGATCTTCATCTAATCATGTTTTTTATTTACAGATTACAATGTATATTATATTTATTATTAATATTAATCGATTAATTATATAATTATTATTTCTTAAATACTAAATACTTTTATTAATGTTAATATGGCTAGATCCAGCAGCAAGAGAAAAAGATGCTGTACTGGCAAACTGAACCCTGAACTACCTTGTACCTGAAGTATCAACTCAAGCAACAAACCTTTGTAACAGCTCGTGCAGTGGTTTGAGAAGGAAGAATACCTCACTCTTCTGAAAGTTTTCCTGCAGTTGGGTTTGTCTAGGCCATATTGCTGGTATTTTCTCATTTTTAGTGTTGTTCATGCTCTTTGCTTGAATTCACATACTAAAGGTACCTTGTTCTTTGCATTAAGATACAAGTGCGGGGACTACCTTTTTCCTCATTAGGAACAAAAACTTATACAACCAGGTTTTGTTAGGGAAGAATAGGATCTTTTGTGAGGAGCTGCATAGTGGAATATTCACAGTAGTTTATATAATAAATGTACCTTGTTCTATGCTTTAAGATGAAAAGTGTGGGGACTGTTTTCGATATTCTGCTTTAGGAATAACAACTTATTGAATCGGGTTACATTAGGGAAGAATAGGGTCTATTGTGAGGAGCTGCATAGTGGAACAAACTTGCCAAGCTGCTTATTGAATACCCTGTTCATACAAGAGTAAAAGGTAGCTAGAGAATTAGTCAATCCAAATGGGATGACTAAAAACTTGTAGTGTCCATAGTGGCACCTGGCAACGAAAATTCACACTAGTTTATTGCTGAAATGCAACATCTTTTTTGATTTGGAAGAACATTGACATCAGGGACGATCAGGATCTGTTGTAATGAGCTACATGGTGTCATATTCACAATAGTTAATGGCATAGTTGAAAACTAAGATTCGCCTCAGACTCGGCAAACCAAAAACTCGGACTCGGACTCGGACTCGGACTCGGGAAAGGACTCGGCAAAAGGAAAAAACCGTAGTCTTACATAAAAACAAAAAGAAAGTAAAGCATTTAGAGAACATAAGAGCCATAATTGATACATTACACATGTCATATGAATCTCAAACACTCAATATTTGAAATTTCATCATAGTTGCAAACTTTAAAATGTATAACAGCAGCAGAGTGGGGGCGTGTTAACTGGGCGATGTGAGTCTATGCTGCAGACTCGTGAGTCCCAATGTCGGAATCGTGTGAGTCCATGCCTCTGGACTTGCGCAAGTCCAGAGGCAGTGACTCCCCTGGACTCGGCTTGTGAGTCCATGGCGAGTAGACTCGGCTTGCCATTGGACTCGAAAGTCCAGACGAGTCCATGGTGAGTCCTGTGATTTTTTAAACTATGGTTTATGGTTCTACCGTTCTGATGCAATAGTACTGCAGATACCAACCTATAAGGATTGCTATGTGCTTAGGGATGCAGTAGTGAACTTGCCTGTGCAACACTGCCTTTGAGAATTGAGCTTGAGGATAATGCTCAAATGTTTTATTCTATTTGCATGGTCAGTTCCTAATTCCAAACATGATCATTGT
Source organism: Thuja plicata (assembly GCA_018584345.1). Classification (NCBI taxonomy): domain Eukaryota; kingdom Viridiplantae; phylum Streptophyta; class Pinopsida; order Cupressales; family Cupressaceae; genus Thuja; species Thuja plicata. The sequence continues at coordinate 2,597,291 of MU228503.1, forward strand.
TGGTTGCTTTGTTGTTTTATTTGTAGAATTTTATTTCTTGAAAACATTATGTTATTGTGTCAACTTAAATTAGTCCCTTCATTAAGCTGTGTGTTGAGTTTAAGCGTATACCATGCAAGGGCAATCTGTCAACTAGTGGAACTAGACTAAGAGGATATTATAAAGAGCTTTGAAGAGAATGAAACTTACCATTAGCAATGTCAAATTGCCCACAACTCAGGGTAAAACAAACTTGAATCTATATAATACTACCACCATAGGCCAAAAGGAACCTGGAAGGCTTCATTCTAAGAGGCTTCATTCTAAGCATTCGGACAACTGTCCATTACAAGAGAACTAGAGACTTATAGTCGTGCTGGACCTCTGTTACTGCTTTAAGCTGCTTAACTGCCACCCAACCTGCTCAGCTTCTCCAGCTGTTGCAATGAAGAAGAAACAAGACGTTGACTGCTAAGAAATTTGCAGAATATAGCCAAACACCTGAAATTAAGGAGTAAGAGGAGACAGGTTGCATTTTGCTAAATTCATATTCTTATCAATTTTGTTGCCTCACTTAAGGAATTTCTACAGGAAAGTATTTTTTCTTCCATTCTTGTTTACTATTCATATGATTTTACTTATTAAGTATTGTATATTGATTCTCTACTTTTTGTATTGCTATATGCTTTATTAAGGGGTAGTTATATAACATAATAACTATCATACACTAAATTCTGAGTTCCAAGACTTCCCCAATTGTGCGTTCTTATGTTTGTGTTTTATTTCAATTATAGAATATGATTTCTTCTATCAAATTCTGGATATCAACAAGATCATTTCAGTCGTAACTAATACTTTTTTGACAAGATTAGAAATCACAAATATAGATGGCTTCCTCTTGCAAAGAATATCACAGGACTGAGTGTTAGAGTCTTGTGTGTAAGTTCATATTGAGTTGTATGCTGAAATTTGTATCAATAGAAAAAGACCATTTCCTTCATTAGACTTTTGAGATGGACGAGTTCAACAAATTTTGTCAACTCATCCTTTACATAGAGTTTACCAACCCAATGACTACTCTTGTCTTCAGCTAGACTCAATCCTTAATAGGTTTACAGAAATGTTTTTCTATAATTACATGATATTTTGTTGATTTTTTGCCCCTTGGAGCAAGTTAACATGGTATCAAACCATCTTATAAAAATATGAAAAGACAATTTTCTTTTGAAGGAGGCCAAGGTTGAGCAACCTGAAAGGTTTGCAAGAATATTATACTTGGGATAGAAAGTGTTTTCTTTAGAGGGTTGATATTATACTTGGAGTAGTAAGTGATGATGGTGAATTTGAAGCAACTATTTGCAAACCTATCTAGCCGAACCATAAGCCAAAGCATAGTTGCAAGACTCGCCAAGTAATCACAGAGTGGCGATTAATCGCTGAGTTTTATAGCTCGACGAGTTTTCCAGAGCTCCCAGGGGAAACTCGACAAGTTTTTCGGAAACTTGTGAGTTTTAAAAGAAAACTCGCAGGCACCTGTGCAATAGCATTAAAACGCTAAAAACAGCATTCTCATTTTGTTTTTTGTTTGCATAACCACATAAAGCAAAAAACACAGTACAGTCAAGTTCATTTTTATGCTGAGAGGGGGAAAAAAATCTCTCGGCGCCTTTGTACAATTATATAAGTCATTTTTGGCTTCGCAGGGCGCTGCCCCTCAGCCCCGCCCTGTATTGCGTGCCCCTTGACCCCATCTTGGGGGCGCTGCCCCCAAACCCCTGTTGAAAAAATTTGGGGGGAAACCACGCTGATAGAAGTGCGGAAAAATTAACCTCCGAGTCTAATTAGGCTCCATATAATAACAGAGTCACGCCCAGTGCAGGCTTCTAGGACTAGACCCTCTAGTTCCAACTCTCCCTTAGTTTTTACTAGAGCTGGGAAGAAGATGTAATTGTAAATTTGTAATGATGTATTTACTTTTAGTTTTACTGGAAGTATTTACTATTTTGCTTCAAGCCATCAAAATTCCTCATGAGAATGCGATTTTGTACCCACTTTGCGTTTAAATATATCTAGACTCAGCTTGATTCTTTTGTGTTCTCATTAATTGACTCATTGGATGCATCTTCTCATTGAATTTTGCAAAAAAATGCATTTCTAATTAAATTTTAAGCAGTTTTTTCAGTTCCCGAGCTTTTCCAAAAATTAGCCAAGTTTTTACCCATTTTTTTTTTCAGGCCTTGGCGAGTTTTTGCCGATTCCGAGTTTTCCAACTATGAGCCAAAGATCTACAAACTAAATGCAACATCATATCAATGGAGTACTTTCTTCATGAATGCATAGCATAAAGTAAAGCAAAACTATACCAAATACAATCACGAAACACTTGATTCCATTATTCTCCTATCCTTTAAGATCTTGAATGAAATGGTGTTTGATCTCAGATTTTCTTAAGCACATGCACATGAAGGCATTAAAGGAATGGAGTGTGGTTGATTGATGTAAGATGATGAAGATATGAGGGTACGATGATGATAGTAAGACGATAGCTAGGATGCAAGAGTTCTCCAAAATCGCAAGTAGGCTAGTATGCATAAGATCACAATAGCAGTAGCTTTTAGGCATTAGGATTCAAATGAAAGGAGAAACTGTTGTTTTATAGAAGTCCTCATGAAAATCAAGGGTTGAGATTAAGAGGTGGAAGAATGAATGGCAAGATTAGAGGGTACGTAAGTAATATTGAGAATAAAGGAAATTAAGAGTTCAATGCAAATGAATGGTTGAGATTGAGTGGTAGTTAAGAGATATTGGCTTTTAGTAATACATCACAAGATACATTGTATCTAGACATGTTTGGAGATGTGAAATGGTGAAGGCCAAAATGAAGAGACAAGTGACATTTATCACATGCCTACGAATTTAAAGTTGATTCATGTGAATGGAAATGATTGGTTGAAATTAGAAAACAAGGATCATGAATCAATTAAATAAATAAAACTATTTATTTAATTAATAGTAGAAAGGAGGATTGAAATTAGATAATTAAATAAATAAAATTTATTTAATCATGGGATAGAAAAAGTTAATGAATTAAATAAATAAATAAAAATATCTATTTGAATAATAGAGGAAGAGGTTAACGAATAAATTAAATAAATAAGAAATACCTATTTAATTAATAGAGAATATTATGGTAAAATATTTAAATAAATAAAAATATTTATTTAATTAATTGAGGACATTTGTAGGTGTCTACAGCAAGTCGTGTTTTGTGTTTCCTCTCCCAACTACCAGAACAAGAGGAAATTATTTTCTTTATAGGGTAAATATGTTCATGTTTTGTGTTTCCTCTTTCAGCTATCAGAATAAAAGATCACATTGAAATTGGTCCTTATTTTGTGTTTATTTTACTTCATCCACCCTGTTGTAGATTTTATTCACTTGAAATTCATGCTGGAATTCATTAAGAGTCATGCCTTCTAGGTGTCACTAGTCTCTGATTTATGAGGCATTCAAGATCTTTTGAGCATGTAGCTCTTTAATGCTGGAATATTATTGTACTTTCAACTCCACATTTTACTTGACTGTTCTGCCAAGGAATTTGCCTTGGGAAAGTGATGTCAATGACTGTCTGATTTGTATGCCTAGAATTTGAACATATTACTCGTGTTATAGTTTGTGTTTTAAGCATTACTTGGACGGGCAAGGGATGTACGGGTGTCAAAAGAATAGGAGGCTTGTGCTGTCTTTTTTATTTGTATCAGATTTTGTCGAATTGTGAAATTTCATTTCTTTTTCATAAATAATTCTTTTCAGTTAAACTTGTTTCACTACTTTTACCATATTACTATTCAGTTACCATGGCAGCTTCCTGATTTTCTGTTAAATAATTGCTGGAAAATTTTGCCATTTTACCAGAAAAAGATATTTTAATCAATTTGCCAAATAATTCATTTGTTTACCTATTCTTTGTAGTACTGTTTATTCAAAAGTATAAGCATTTTATTGTTTTGTCAGCTTGTTTTGTTTTTGTATTTTTTGTCAATTGAAAGTGACAGCTTCTTGAGTTCACTTGAAGCTTATTTTCGTGGAAAAAGAAACATTGGAGCTGATCTCTTTTTTTCTGAACTTTTACAGGGTCATTTACTCGAGGCAGAATGCAGAAGCCTTTTGAAGATGCTACATTTGCCTTGAAAGTTGGTGAGATTAGTGGTATTGTGGAAACTGACAGTGGGGTGCACATTATCCTAAGAACAGGATAAAGATTGGAACAATCTTATTATTACATTACATACATAGGATACTGTATTGTTTATGCCTTATGATACTACAATTTTATGTGAACTAGCAAAATGGCGTGAAAGGATTGGCATTATGTGCGAGTGAACCTTTAACAGGCATATAGCCTACAGATGGATCATTCTTCTTGTGAGGAGAGTTTATGAGGGTTCTGTGGTTTCTATGCTCATGATTATCATAGGAAATCCAGTGTATGACCATATTAAATGGCAGATGTATCCAATTTATATTTCATATATATATACATCCAAAACATTGAAATTGTTTTCAACTATTACAGCTGTGTGCTCTCTTGTGTTTGGAGTGGTAACAATGTACTTCTGAGATATTTGCTTATATTGATGGCTTTAGATGAACTGCATATGAGATTCTGGGATGTTTAGACGGATGAATTTTTTTAACATTGAAATGCCTTTGTCACTTTTCCGTTTAAGGTGCAATTTCAAATCAGTTTTGCAAATAATTAAATGAGGACACACTGGTCAGACTTCTGTGTTAAAATTTAGTTACTAAAATCTTCTAATCTTTATCAGTTATATTCTTTTCCAAGTTTGAAATTGAATAGTTGATTGAACTTAGATTGCAAGGGATTTATGGCTACACACTATTATAGCTGCACTCCTCTCAAGGGATTATAGCTAGCTGTTGTGGCATTTATCATTTATGCTTGATTTTAGACGTTAACGGTGAAAGTAGTAGTTATTGCTAAGTGCATTGTATGGGATTTAAATGCGAATAGTCAACAGACTGCAAAACAAAACATTAGGTACTGTAAAGTGGAGATTTATAGGAATTACACAGAAATAAAAGATAATTTGAAATTGTTTCTTGGCTATTTGAGCGGTCAGTTGTCCAACACTTTGGCTGTCAGATGAATAGGCTCCCCAAGAGGGGAAGATAAGCCATCTTATCTTGATTCCTAGGCTATTGAGAGAGAAATTTGTTGTCATATTTTCCCATTCACCATTAAATGGTGAATTTCTTTTCTTTATAAGTTGCTTTTACATACATATCTTATTTCTATGGGATTTGAACTGGAGACTTATCTTTCAGGAATACGAGTTCTACACCTCTACACCTCTAATATTTACTTGAAATTTACAAATGCTTTATTTTTCGAAGTTATTCTTTTTAACATCGCAGCATTGTTTTCATCTTTAGAGACTAGTATATGCCAGCCAGACATACATATATATGATCGATAGAAAAAGTACACGTATTTGTTGCTGTTTTTCTTATTTTCTCAAACAAGCCCTAGAAACATCCTCTCTAAGCTTTGACATTTTTGACTCGAGTCAGGAGCATCACGAGTAATTTGCTGCTGTTTCCAATTTTATTTTCTTAACTTAGGAAGGTTCGACTTTCATGTGGATTGTGGAGTGATATTTTCTTTGACTTTGAGAGGTGGTTGTATTTGGATCAAATTACAAGTTTTTGTGGGAAATGATGTAAAAAAATTTTGGTTGCTGTAAACAAGATGTCAAGATTAATGAACCTTACCCTAGGTATGTGGATTATAAATTTTCATTGAAACTAAAGGCTCATTAAATATCCAACACTAGCTAAACTAGTGTCAATCCTAGTTTATTTCCTATTTATACGATTAGCTAATTAAGTTTGTCTTCTCTAGGAGAGTAAACTGCCAACTACCTTAAGCTAGGAGAGAGTCAATTATCATTCACCTTAGGATTTCATCCATTATTGCCCTATGAAAGTGTGTATATAATTCATTAAAGCACTTTCAGTTTCTTGTAATTATTTTAATGCTAAATTGTAATGTTTTTTTTGCTAGGTTCTTAATGTCTATGCTGTTCTTGATTGATTTTCTATTTACTACTACATTTTAATTAACTGATTAGTGTTAAGAATTGTATCTTTGCAAGTTTTCTTAGAGATGTAGATTGTGTAATAATTTATATCAAAGAATTGGTAGGAAGACTTGAATATTGATAAATTCAATGATATCAAATATGGAAGTTTAAGTGGTTATCTATTTCAAAAGAAAAAAAGTTGGTAGTGTGTTTGATGAAGATTGCTTAAAAATAAAGAAGAAGGCACATAAGAAGGCACAAGAATAGGTGATATATATCAAACCAAAAGTATTACTAACAAATATAATGTCAATATTCTTTTTATTTTTTATTTTTTATTTTTGTAATTGAGATAATTAGAAAACTTAGATTCTTTATTCTCTTCTTTAATCCAATAGAGCCTGACTTGATTTTTGACACCCTACCCTTTGGAGTGATCCAACTTAAGCAACTACATTTAAATATCAAACAATAGAATTATGAATCTTTGCATTTAAGTTGTTTCCTAGCATGTTCTAGTTGTCCTTGAATCCAAGACATTCTCCTACCAAATGATCCTAGAAAATCAATACAATGAGATAAGTTGAACCCTTCATGCAATCCATGATGTGCCTTCTTGAGGTTTAGGAATAGAGTTTTGAATTCCCACTAAAGTAGAAACACACTCATTGTGTTTAAAAACATCAAGCTTGAAAAGGAGTTGAGAAGAAGCCTCTTTTTGAGAAAAAGAGAAAATAATACAAAAGTTATTAGATATTGGTACAATTATCTACTCGCACACACCAACTAGAGGTAGAATTTTCCAAATGGATATTATGAGAAATATTAAATTGATACAATCTACCCAATTTCTTATCATTTTGTGATCTACAATTGGTTCAAGTAAACCAATTGTTATTATAGCTGGGGAATTTGACATGAAAGAGGTTGATAATTCCAATTAAATTCTAGCTTTATATCCAACTTTTGAATTCACCATGGTTGAGCTTAAAATTAATGAAACAAGCTGTGGTCCTCATGATGTTCAACCAACATTATTAAAATCACTTCCAGCCACCCCATCAACATTAGGAAGGCTTCTAGACATCTAGTCCCACACAATTGATCTCTCTTTTGACTTGGTAGGAGTATAGATAGAATAAAACCAATAGGTTGTCCACTAATAAAAGAGAGCACCTAGAGACAATTATGTGTTGAATTGTTTCCTTTATCACTTAACATTTAAAAATGAGTACTTCATGTTTTAATCTTTTTTGTTGCTCAATATTAGAGGACGTCATATAATTTTCACTAACTAGTTATACCATTGTATACTAGCAACTTAATAATATTGTGCAATATTATATAAATTTATTGTTGGTATCTTATTTTTAAGGTCATATTCTATATTTTTTCTTAGAGAAGTAATATTTATTATGCATCATCCTTTGAGTAGTCTCACCACAGACTTATCTATTGTATAGGAAAAGCACCATATTCACCACTTTGTAGAGGACTATTCTAGTTGTGATGCTAGCTGAAGAAAATCTCAATAGGTCGTACCTATAACAAATTTTACTGGTAGGCATCAAATGTTTATATACATATCATATGGACTAAGCCTATTGGATCAATACAAAGTTTGAGGCTATGCTTAAATAGGGGATGTTGTGTGATAATCTATGGCTACTTCATTAAAAAGCGAGTCATAGTAACCTAATATTTTGTTAAAGCATGCCATGCCATCAATTATTATATTAATCATAGAGATATGCAATCTTAGGATGCATATTAAAAATTTATTTGGGAATATTGTTGATATTAGAGCTATGATCTTGCCAACTTGTGGAGAAACTAACAAATTAACGCAAATAATATCACATGCATGTTAGGGTTAGGAAAGTATCCAATACAAAAAAAAAAGGAGAATTACAAGGATCTTTATCAAATATTACAATATTTGTATAACTTGAGTAAATAAATGAATTATTTTATTGTTCTAATGAAACAAAGGGAGAAAGTAATATAAGGCAAACCATGTGCAAATAATCAATCTATGTTGAACACACCAAATCTATTTTTTCCATTTTCTTTAAAAAAGTGGGAAAAATGTCTTGTCTCATTTATAGTCAATCTAAGTATATACGTATTAGGTTTGTAGTTATTTCTTCCATGTTTCCATTTGTTGTGTGTTTTCCCTTCCCATGTATGCTTTTTCTTCCAACTCTACTCTTGCCTTGTCATATTTTTAAAAAAATTCCTTAATACTGTACCCATTGCTAGATCCTTGATACTCCAACTTATAGTTCGAGTCTTGTGATATGGTTGACCCCAAATCCTCTATTTTTTCCTATGTTTATTTTGCTCTCACATCTTCACGATAGACATTGTATTGGTTTTAATAGTATGTTGTTTATACCATTTCTTTCAAAATGGAATATTTCTTCAGATAATGTTAAGACAATTAATTAAATATGAGTAATTTGAGATCTAATTAATGGTAGGGGTTAGATAATGTTTTTATTCAAGTAGTAAGTATTGTCTCAGATCTCCTCTATAATTAAAATTTTGATGTATAAACAATAATTTAAATATGAATTGTTTAAGACTTGATTAAATAGCAAGGCTCAATAGAGTTGTTATTCAACTTGTAGGAGTTATCAACCTTCCAAGAGCACACACAATCATAAACCTTCAAAAACAGATAAACAAGTTATCACAACGATAAAATATCGAGATACACAATAATGTACAATATCCTTTCTTACAAAGGCAAGAGCTTAGACAAGTAGATGCAATTACCTCAACATAAACTAAAAACTACTTAGGTTATTAAATATTCATTAGCCCAAGTAAGCTTAAGCTAGGAGTAAATATTAATTTACACCAACACCTCCCATTTAACTGCAACTTAGGGAGAAGATTATTATGCAAAATGAACAAGATGCAAGATGGGCCTTGACAACTAGGCCATGTTAGGTACTCAAGTACAATGCAAATAGAAATCTCTCACAAAGCGGAGAAAGGAGAAAACCACATGGGAAAAAACTCCGCTCCAAAAGAGAGAAAAAACAAGATCCATAAATAGATTGTATGGATGGAAGTGTGTGTGTGTGTATAAATGTATTCACAAACCTATTATGAAACATTAGTATAGGTTTTCAAAGAAAAACAAGAAGATAATAACTAGATTTAAGCAATGAATTGAAAACCCATGAGCGTTCCATCACTTTCTAATTCCAAGGATTTGAAGATTGCTCTCAACTGCAAGTAATCCTCCTCAAATGACAACCTAGAATGTGAGATAATTAAAGGTACAAGCTAAATTTGAGATGTAATTAAGCTAAATGCTATACTAGATGAGAAGTGAAACTAGATTAAGATGCAATGCTTCAATTATGCTATGATATGCTACGATTCTATGATGAAAATACTATAATGCACTTGCTCTAAAAAGATGATGGATCTTTAACTCTATTTGTGCATCCTATTTATAGGATTTCCCAAGGTGTAGGATGTGAGTTTAAGTAACCAGAGTCAAGGCATGATTAGGATTAGGGGTTAGTAATGTGTCCCCTTTGGGTGGACAAGTTTGATTATCAAGATTGAGTGGTCATGATAGCAAAGCCTTTCGGTGATCCATGTGCTTTCTTTCCTCTTCTCTCATTGGTTGATTGATTTTTGTCATGTAGTGGTAGGTGAGAGATGTTAGGATTTAATTAATTCAAAAGAATTAATTACTTTATCGATGTATGATTTATTGAATTGGATTTAATTAATTGATGAACTATGTCATTAAATGATTAATTTAATTACCTAATTATTTGATTTCTTTTCTTTTGATTAATCCAAATGGCTTGTATTTAATTAACGTTTGCTTTGACCATTTTTAGGTGTATACATTTGCCCCTCTTTGAATCAATGTGCGAAGCACGTTGGTTCAAAGAAAATTTGATGTCCGATGTCTGATTGCAATGATTTGATGTCAAGGTACTGATATGCTTGTTTCGATGATATGATGCTGCCCTTGATGATGATAAAACTCTGATATGGATTCCATTTGAATTTTGATTGATTTTGTATTTTCGATGCTCTAATGTCTCTAATTTCAAAAAGTGTCCCACTTTTTGATGATTTCGCATCCTGACGACTCGGGAAAGGAATCAAAATGATTTCGAGTGATTTTCAATTTTTTTTTTTTCAAATTTTTTGTGAAATTGTGTTTTTGATTGGTTTCCCAATATTAATTTGCGAATTCGAATGATATTCAGGCCAAATATTTTGATAAAATGGCTCGTGCGATAAATTCTTTAAAAATACCCTTTTAAAAGTTCAAAATTTGATACATATAGGGTCAAAATTACTTTTTATTGCCCTTTTTACTCTCCCTTTTGACTTTTTCTCTTTGAGCCATTTTTACCTCCTTACAATGAAGATGGTCGTGCCGATTCAAGAGAACCATTTGGAGAAGGGGAGGAAATTCCAACGACCTCAGGCGTATGGAGCACCGATATGTGATCGATCTTGCCCTTATTTTTAAACATTTTAATGATTTTTAGGTCATTTTAATGAATTTTAGCATCATTTTTAGCTTTTTCTTTTATGTTTTTTGAGTTTCGTCGCCTAGGCCATTTTACTGTCACCTCTGCGTATTGTTTCGTCGCCTATATCACATAGTGTCACCTTTGAAGTCTTTTTCAGTCGCCTATGCTAGGGCATCATAGGGTTTGTTTTGTCGCTTGTGCACATTGTTTCACCCTGTGTAGATATTAACACACGTTTGCAAATTTTGATGTCGCCTCTGCTGCATATGGTTTCATCACCTATGCTGCGAAACATCGCCTATACCCTATTGTCTCGCCTACATACAATTGTTTATCGCGTTTTTTATTTCTTGCGTCGCCTAAGTTGTTTGTCGCCTATGCCCCAAAATTGCATTTTTACATTTTTTGGATTGCCAACTCAGTTTTGATGGTTGATTTCTTGAATCGAGTGATATTTGGTGATTTTTTTAGATATGTTTTTGATGTTGTGATGTTGTTTTGAGGTCATTTTGATAGATATCAGTCTAGATCACTTAGTTGATGTTGTATTGATGTCAATCTGGTAGGATAGATAGGTTGATGTTGATTTTGCATCTTCAAGATCTAGAGGAATGAAAATTGATGCGTTCTTAGACGAGAAAGTAGATGATAGGATAATTGATTGACCCATGATCAATTGGATGATGTTGAATGATTGATATATGTTTGACTTTAAAACAGGTTTCCTATCGAAAACTGAATATGTGAGGTCAGTTTCCTCCATCATTCGAGATGATTCCTGAGTTGTCCTAGGTTGATCATTGTGTTATTGGTAGATGTGGTCTCTGGTACTTGTTTGATATGCCCGAGTTCCGTGTGAACAGGGGATGATTGACAACAGTTGGTGAGAGATGACATTCTGACCATAACACACTCCATCTTGCGATGGGAGAGATGACCATCACTCTGGAGGATGTGTATCATATTTCACGGATTCCCGTGATGGGTGAGCCAATACATTATGATCAGGTTTATGATGGAGAGGCCTGTAGACGAGTGTTCGATGATGACACTATTAGTGATCAAACTTTTAGTGGAGGGTGATGAGCCAGTTATATCATCCACTTCCTTCAGTTATGGCAGTGTTTATTGGTTGGTGGGTTTTTGATGCCAAACAAGAGAGCCAAGGATTTTCGATTGGTTGGGGCAGGTTCATGGAGGATATGATTGCGCAACCACACATATTTGTATGGGGAGATTGTGTTTTGGCTCACATATATCATGATTTACATGGGGTAGTGTATAGGAAGAGTGCAACAGTGTTTACATGAGTAATGATATTAAAGGTATGTGCTTGGGAGCATTTCCCAGTGGCTAGACCAATTGGGGATAGAGTGTGTGTAGTGGGACAACCATATATTATGCATATCATGGGATTATTTTCCAACCTCACCTAGGAAAATTGGAGTATTGGAGGCACATACTTGATGACCAGGATGTAGTTTGATAGTGTCAATATATTGGGTGTGAGCCATGGTGGAGGATGGAGCAGAGATTCCTTTTATGTTTATGTCACGATGATTTATTGATCACACTCCTTTTATTATTGAGAGAATCCTTGTTATGCGGGTTTTGCGACAGTTTGGCCAAGCTCAAGGGATTCCACAGGGTCTTGCAGTATATGCCCGAGTGCAGGTAGAGAGATCGTTATGGGGGCCATGTGCTGATTATAGGATTGCATGTGATGATTTTGAGGGGATTCCTCCTATGTTACGAGACTATAGAGAAGATAATCTGGATGTTGGAATTATACATGACTATATATAGTGGTTTGTGATGCATCCCTTTCTGAGATTCACAGATCTGATAAAGCTAATTCTCGATATTGGTGATCCTGATTCAGATAACTCTGATGATGATGATGATGATGATGATGATGGGGGACCTCAACGACGGAGGGGACCTAGGGTCCGAGGAGGTAGAGCGGGAGGTCCTCTAGGTGGCAAGGTAGGTGGTAGGGTTACAGGTTGTAGGATGCTCCTAGAGTAGTTCGAGGGAGAGGTGGAGTGATTATAGCTTCTCCCAAAGGTGTGGGTGGTGGTGGCTAGGGTGGAGGTATGGTTGGTGGTAGAGATGGAGGTAGGGATGGTGGCAGAGTTGGAGGTTAGGTTCAAGCTCTTGCTAGACAAAGATTCATGGTAGTTCAAGGATGGGAAACCCGTAGGCCTCGTGCAGTGAGACAGGTCAAACAACCAGTTGCCTTAGCTGTGCCAGTTCCTCATGTTACTCCCGCTACTCCTAGTCAGGATGTTCATATGTTGTAGGCAGGGATGTCAACACTACATGGATAACTTTCAAATGACATGAGTGTTATAAAAGTTCAGCTACAATGGTATCCCAGATCCAGGCTGCTCAACAGGGTCAATCTAGTCATGTACCTACTCAAAAAGGGCTACAGGTACCTACAAATCCTTCACCGAGACCACCAAGTGATTCAGGTGCTAGCTCTAGTGGTGGTCCTCCTTCAGGTGTAGGTGTAAATGCATGTATAGTTGGTGGAAAGAGTTAGATTGCACCTTTGAGATCATATTTTTAGCATACACATTGATGTACTTGATTCTTGATGTATATTGATTTGAGACTTTTTATTGATGGATATTTATGACGTATCTTGATATGGACATTTGATATGGACTGTGATATGGAATTTGATATATCTCTCTCTCATCCTTCTTATTACTTATGATTTTATTCTTCTTTGATGTCATTATATACTAGACTCTATGATTTTGGATGCTCTATATACATGATGCAGCTGCATGCAGTTCTATATGCTTCTATTTATATGCATGTTTTTGTATTTTATATGCAAGATGTATGTATACACTTTACTTCATTCTTGATGCTTATGTATGGATGCATATGGATATTTACATGTATAGCTGCATATATATGTTGGATGATATCAGTTTTTGGTACTGATCATGCTGTTGATATTCATGTTTTGTCACTGATGTCAACGTATGTTTCTATGGAGAAAACATACTGGTTACTTGATTGGCAGAAGTGTACGGATGATTCAAAATGATCGAAGTTAGATATATGAAGAAGGATGTGTATTGACCTTATTCCTAAGGTCGCTTGGATTTATGTTGCATATTGCGGATGTTACAGTTGATTTGGTGAAGAATGGTTTCTGGACTATAGCTGTGATGCTTGACCAGGCAGGTCTCTGCGTTTCGTGTATATCTTACTGGTGAAGATATTTCAGATAAAGAGAGCTTACTGGTGGAAAGCTGACATATGTTGGAATAATGGGTTGAGATCGATTGTTGTGTGATTACTGGTGACGTCAACTGTGGCATGTATTCTGAAGAAGACCTATTTGGTGGCCAACTTCAGACATGTATCGTGTAAAATGAATTGTGAGCGTGGATTGCGGATCTGGGAGTATATGTGATAGATCATAACTAATGTTTGCTTGTTATAGATACCGTGTGTATCTTAGCAAGGGTTTATATAATTATTTGTATATTGGAAAGCCTTAATTGACCGACCTAATTAATTAATTATGTATTGGGAAAGCTTAATTGGCCGACTTGATGAATTATTGTAAAGGGGTATATATGAGAGATCTTTTCTTTTGGAAAGATGTGGTAGAGATTGAAAAGGCAGAGAAGAGTGGAAGCTGCGAGGCTTGTTGGCTGTTGGATGTAGAGCAGAGTTGATGATTGTTATACTTCATTAGAACTGACCAAGCAAAGATAGTTGCTATCAGATAGTTCACTGGATTGTATATTCTCTATATACACTTGTTCGGATTGTGAATCCTTGAGGGTGGCTTTATTCCTTCTTTGGGGAGTGTGCATGGGCAGTGAGCTTACTATTTTTCTTGACTCCTAATAGGGTCTGTCTCCTAACATGGACTGTGTACTGTAATGTTGTAATAAGCTCCTAACAGGGCTAAATCTTTTAACAGGGATACTATATTCTCAGTACATTATTTGTGGGTGCTAATTCCCACTGGGGTTTTACATTTAACAAGGTTTCCTCAACAACAAGTATTGTGTTATTGTGTTGGAATTTACTGTGTTATCATTTATACTGCAGATTTGGTTTACAAAGTTTAAAGTTTAATAATCTATATCACAACTGATTCACCCCCCCTCTCAGTTGTCTTGTGGACTGTTATTCCTAACAATTGGTATCAGAGCTACTGGTCCTTAGAGAGAAATCTTAACAACTTGAGGTGATCTTGAAGATGACTTACTACAAGAAGGATAGTCCAAAATTTGATTGTGAAAACTTTGGCAGTTGGAAGAACAAGATGAGAACACATTTGCTATGTTTGGGAATTGACTACTGGATGATCACAAAGAAGAGCGAAAAGATAGCGACTGAGGATGAATTGGAAAAGGCTACTGAAGATGAAAAGAAGCTATTTTCATGTAATATGATCGCAAGGGAATCTTTGATCAACGCACTTTCTAAAGGTGAATTCATAGAAGTAAAAGAATTGGAATCTGCACATGAAATATGGACAAGACTGGAAGCATTATATATTGGAGATAAGTTTACTAAACAGGAAAAGCTACAGAACTAGAAGACAAAAATGGAATCAATGAAGATGAGAGAAGATGAAAACATTAGGGCATATGCACAAAAAATTATAGAAGTGGTTACTGGCATCAGAAACTCTGGAGGCACTTACAGTGAGGAAGACGTGATTGCGAAGATACTCAGATCTTTGACACCTATCTATAAAACCAAAGTAAAAGCTATAGAGGAGATTATACCTTTGACACTGAACTTTACTAGAGAGATTTTGATTGGAAAGCTAACTACTTTTGAGGCCGCAGAATTGGGAGATTCTTTACCTAAGGTTGAGTCAGCATTCAAGGTGACCATGCAGAAGAACAAAAAGACCTTATCTACAAATGCCAGCACCAGCAATGGTGACCTGAGAGAAGAGCTTGGAGAATATGTTGATGAATGGGAACAAATACATGAGGAAGAAAGAAAGCTAGATGAAGTGGTGGCATTGATTTCTAGAAGAGAAAAGAGAGGTAAGGGTAAATTTGAAGGCAAATTACCCTTGAAATGTTTTTCATGTAACAAGATTGGTCATTTTGCATCTAGATGTCCTACAAGGGTTCCTAAGCACAAACCTAAGTTTTACAAATCAAAGTATCCTAAAGACAAGCAATGTTATTATGCTAGTGAGGCTATTTCTGATGATGATGGTGACTATGATGAAATTGGATTTATTGCTATAAAGGATGATGAACCTATCCATGAGGTAAAAGCCTTAGTATCTTGTGTTGAAAAGAAATCTGAATGAGTTATAAATAGTGGTTGTTCACATCATATGATTGGAGATAAAAATAAGTTTGTGAGTTTGAAAAGACATGATGGTGGTGTTGTTAGATTTGGTGACAATACTCCTAAACTTATCATTGGAGTAGGATCTATTTCTCTGGATGGTAAGACAAATAATGACAATGTATTACTTGTTGATGGACTTAAGCATAATCTGTTGAGTGTTGGATAGTTAGCGGACAAGGATTATCAATTGAAATTCATTAATGAGAAATTCTCTATCAGAACTAAATTAGGAGATTTGATCGCATTTGGTACTAAGTCTAGAGGCAATGTATTCGAATTGAACACATCTGAAACTTCTTATTTTATTGTGAAGGTTGATGACAATTGGCTATGGCACAAAAGATTCTGTCATGTTAACTTTGATAACATTGTCAAGGCGAGTATGAAAAATGCAGTAAGAGATCTACCTAAGATTGTGAAGCCATCTAACACTATGTGTAGAGAGTGTGTTATGGGGAAGCAGACTAGAAGCACTTTTAAAAGCAAATCTTATTCAGCAAAAGGGAAGTTGGATTTGGTGCATACAAATCTGTGTGGTCATACAAGAGCTAGATCATACTATGGTGAAAGGTACTTTATACATTTTTTTGATGAATTTTCTAGGATGATGTGGGTTGCATAATTGAGAAAAAAATCTGAAGCATTTGACAAGTTCAAGTTATTTAAAGCCAAAGTTGAGAATGAATCTGGTTTGAAGATAAAATGTTTGAGATCAGCTAGAGGTGGTGAGTTTACATAAGAGTTATTTAATTCATACTGTGAAGAGCATGGAATATTCAGATAGACATCTGCACCTAGGACACCACAATAGAATGGGATTGCAGAGCGAAGAAACATAACTATATTGGATGCTGCAAGGACTATGTTGCTGGAAGGAAAGTTATTACATGTTCATTGGAGAGAAGCTATTGGCACTGCTGTGTACACCTTGAACAAAATTCAGATTAGAGAAGGTACAAGTAAAAATCCTTATGAATTATGGTTTGATCATACACCTACTATGAAATATTTTAGAATATTTGGATGTAAATTTTATATCAAGAGAGATGATGAGATAGGAAAGTTTGATGCTAGAAGTGATGAAGGAATTTTTCTTGGTTATTCTACTAAGTGTAAAGCATATAAATGTTACAATCTGAGATTGAGGAATTTGATTAAAAGCGTCAATGTGAAGATAGATGAAAAGTTTCAGATTTAGGAAAGAATATATGACTGTGGTCAGATTACAGAGATGAAAGAGGTTACTGCTGAACCTGAAGAACCTTTGATGATTGAAGATGTAACTGAAGATGACTGATTGAGGTTACTGAGACTCTAAAGACTCTAAATTATGTGAAGAAGAACCATCCTGAAGATCAAATAATTGGTGATGTAAGTAAAGGTATGATGACTAGATCTAAAGTTAGAGATAAAATTTGTTTGATTTCTCAAGTTGAACCTAAAACTACTAATTAAGCATGTAGAGATGAATCTTGGACTAAAGATATGGAAGAAAAACTTGAATAGATAAAGAAAAACAATACTTGGGAATTGGTTACAAGAACTAAGAACAAAAATGTGATTGGCACTAAATGGGTTTTCAGAAACAAAATGGATGAGGAAGGAACAATGGTAAGAAACAAGGCGAGACTAGTGTGTAAAGGCTACTCGCAACAAGAAGGCATAGACTATGAAGCAACATTTTCTCTTATTGCTAGATTGGAAGTTGTGAGATTATTTCTTGCTTATGCTACACATAAAGACTTTAAAGTTTATCAGATGGATGTGAAGTTAGCATTCTTGAATGGTGATCTGGAAGAGGAAGTTTACATTGAGCAACCTGATGGTTTTCCTTTGACAGACGATGAAGACATGGTTTGTAAGTTGAAGAAAGAACTGTATGGACTGAAACAAGCATCGAGGACATGGTATGCAAGGATGGACAAGTACTTACTTTGTCTTGGTTCGAGGAAAGGTAATGCAACCAATAATTTATGCTTAAGAACTGATGAAGATGGAATCTTGATTATAGAAGTTTTTGTTGATGATATCATTTTTGGAGGCAATGATAAGATGAGTAAGAAATTCTCTAAAGAAATGGAAAATGAATTTGAGATGTCAATGATTGGTGAAATAAAATTTTTTCTTGGTTTGTAAATTAATCAGAGTAAGAATGGCATTTTTATATCTCAAACCAATTATCTTAAGGAAATCTTGAAAAAGTTTAGAATGGAAGATTGTAAACCTATTGGAACACCTATGGTGATTGGACACAAAATGATTAGTAATGATGAGACACAAAGTGTTGTTTAGACAAAATATAGATCTATGATTGGTGGTCTACAATATCTAACTCACACTAGACTAGATATTACCAATACAGTTGGAATTGTGGCTAGATATTAGGCAGATCCTAAAGAGACACACTTTGCTGCTGTGAAAAGAATTTTTAGATATTTGAAAGGAATAATAGAATATGGATTGTGGTATGAAAAATTAGATGATTTTACTTTGCAGGCTTATACTGATGCTAATTGGGCAGGTAATGTGGATGATAGAAAGAGTACAAGTGGTGGTGCATTTTTCCTTGGGAAAAGGCTGGTTTCTTGGTTGAGCAAGAAGCAGAACTATATTTCTCAATCTACTGCTGAGTCAGAGTATGTTGCTACTGCAATAAATTTCACACAAGTTATTTGGATGAAGAAAATGCTGAAGGACATTGGAATAATTTTTGAAGAGCCAGTGGTTATCCATTGTGATAACACTAGCACAGTGAATATGTTGAATAATCTTGTAATGCATTCAAAGACTATGAACATTTCTATTAAGTATCATTTATTGAGGGAGAAGGTAGCAGAGAAAGAGATCAAATTGGAATACATTAGCATAAAGGAACATATAACATATACATTTACAAAATCTTTGCCAAAATATGCTTTTGAATACCTCAGAAGCATGCTTGGGGTGATGGCCCCTCCTTGTGGTAATTAATTGATGCAAATATGCATCAGTCTAGTGGCTTTCAGAGCTATATCATTTTTGGAATTGATGTATGGATCTACTCATCAGGGGGAGTGATTAAAGGAACACTAGAGCACACTTGGATGATTTTGAGCCTGGTTGATTGGACATGAAGATTTGAAAAAGCTACACCTTACAAAAGACTACTGATGAGTTATGACACCCTTTGCTAGTGCTTCCAAAGGGGGAAAGTGTCTATGTGAAAATCCCTACTATTTTGGGGAGATTTGTATTGAGGATATTGAGAAGATTGTATTGAGAGAGAGTACTTTTGGGTTGATGTATTTTTCCATATGTTGCCATTAATGCCAAAGGGGGAGATTGTTGGATGATATCAGTTTTTGGTACTGGTCATGCTGTTGATATTCACATTTTGTCACTAATGTCAACATATATTTCTATGGAGAAAACAGACTGGTTACTTGACTAACAGAAGTGTAAGAATAGTGTATGGATGATTCAGAATGATCGAAGTTGGATATATGAAGAAGGATGTGTGTTGACCTTATTCCTAAGGTCTCTTGGATTTATGTTGCATATTGCAGATGTTACAGTTGATTTGGTGAAGACTGGTTCCTGGACTGTAATTGTGATGCTTGACAAAGCACGTCTCTGTGTTTTGTATATCTTACTGGTGAAGATATTTCAGATAAAGTGAGCTTACTGGTGGACAACCAAAATATGTTGGAATAATGGGTTGAGTTTGATTGTCGTGTGATTACTAGTGACGTCAGCTATGGCATGTATTTTGAAGAAGACCTATTTGGTGGTCGAATTCAGATATGTAGCGTGTAAAATAAATTGTGAGCGTGGATTGCGGATCTGGGAGTATATGTGATGGATTGTAATTGATGTTTTATTGTTATAGGTATCGTGTGTATCTTAGCAAAGGGTTATATAATTTTGTATATTGGAAAGCCTTAACTGGCTGACCTAATTAATTAATTTTGCATTGGGAAAACTTAATTGGATGATCTGATGAATTATCGTAAAGGGGTATATATGAGAGATCTTTTCTTTTGGAAAGATGTGGTAGAGATTGAAAAGGCAGAGAAGAGTGGAAGCTGCGAGGCTTGTTTCTTGTTGGATGTAGAGAAGAGTTGATGATTGTTATACTTCATTGGAACTGACCAAGCAAAGATAGTTGCTATCAGACAATTCATTGGATTGTATATTCTCTATATACACTTGTTCAGATTTTGAATCCTTGAGGGTGGCTTTAACCTTCTTTGGGCAGTGGGCCTACTACTTTTATTGACTCCTAACAAGGTCTGTCTCGTAACAGGGACTGTGTAATGTAATGTTGTAATAAGATCCTAACATGGCTAAATATTTTAATAGGGATACTATACTCTCAGTTCATTATTTGTGGGTGCTAATTTCCATCGGGGTTTTACCTTTAATAGGGTTTCCTCGACAACACGTATTGTGTTATTGTGTTGGAATTTACCGTGTTATCATTTATATTTCAGATTTGGTTTACAAAGTTTAAAGTTTAATAATATATATCAAAACTTATTCACCCCCCTCTCAGTTGTCTTCTGGACTGTTATTCCTAACAATATATGGATGTACTTAGGAATCCTAGATGTTTAAATGGATGGATTACTTAGATGAATAATGTATAATTATAGGATGATTTATCTTGATGGATAATCTATGGATGATGTATGATTTTGATGTTTATCATGTAATGCTTATATACATGTAATGTTTATGCAATAATGATGTGATGCAATGGATAATGTTAACGAGCCTAATGATTTTAATGTATTTATGAAATGCAACTAAATAATTATGAGGTGCACCTAAATGATAATGACTAATGGATAATAAATGTACCTAAATGATAATGGTTAATGAATAATAAATGCATTTAAATGATTTATACTTATTTAATGATAATGAAAAATGATTAATGTAATGTACCTAATATGTAAGTGAAATGCACCTAATAAATGTACTTAATGCAATTGATTTAATGATTAATGAAATGATCTTAATATGCAAATGTACCTAAGTGAAATGCTCCTAAGGGAAATGCACCTAATGATACCGATTAATGAAGTGCCTAAATATATAATGAAATGCAATGACTTAAATGAATCTAAATGCAAATGATATGTATTATTTTTTAAAAATTCCAATATATTCCACCTAAAGAAGAATTTTGATGATTTGACTTGGATGATTGATCCCCCCTTTCCTTGAGAAATCCCATAACCATTATTAATGCAAGATTTAATCTAATCATGAAAGTAATATGAAAAATGCTACTACCAATGCGACTAGATTGTCATTTTTCATCGAATCAATTTTTGTTGCTATTATCATCATTGAGCTTTTTGGTGGATCATTGAAAGTGGTATAACCCTTAGTGGTTAGATTTTCAACCATGATGCTATGAATACCACTTTTGTCAGATTCAATGTTGCAAGTGGATCTTGACATTAAGGTATGAACAACCTGAATGGCCTAGGTCTCTGTTTCTGTAAATAAACAAATAATTAACCCCTTTCATATGCCAATGTCCTCGACGATTCTTTGATGATCACGTCTTTAGACAGATTTGCATACTTCTATGAATTAATCTTACATGCAGAAAACCAAGAAAATATCAGGCTTCATCATTGATCCTCTCATCCAAAGACATCCTTGAGTTGCTGAAAAGACATAATGTCAAAAATCAAGAAACACACATTTGAATCTCTTTTCCTTTGTTATTTGATCCATAGTTTCAAAAGAATATCATCCATTTTGATCTTGTTTTATGTCATTTGATTTGATGTTTTGAAATTGGATTTTGATGTGTCACTCTTTGATTGTGGTTGAAAGTTTGGATGCTTGAAATTTGATGATTTGGATTGATTGAAAAGTTCAAATGTCATGATTCTTGATCTTGGCTAAGTGTGTTTTTTTCTGCTTGTGTTTGTTTTAATGATGATCTCACAAAGTTTGGATTTTGATAATGATAACGGACTAAGACAATTTCCAAACCATGAAAAGCTTGCTTGGATGACTGTGCTTATGCAAATTTGAGGGTTTATTATGACTATGTACATGGAAGATGAAATACAACTGGATATATACAAGGATGGAAGAAATGCACATGCTTTATAGATAAATGAGCTTAACTTAAAGCAAGTAGCGCCTATTTACTAGGTTTTCACTACTTGGATTTATTGCATTTTTTTCTTATTTGATTTTTTTTTTCTATTATCAAGGCCCCTGTTTGCTAGGTTTTCACCAAGATAATGATTTTTTCAGGACTTTTTTCATTTTTTTTAGTTTCTTCAGGATCCATATTGACTATTTCTTACTTCTTTTTTTAGGTTCACTTTTTGGTGTACAAACAACTACTATCTTATCTGATAATTTTTCAATTGATCAGGTATAGAACCTCTTAAGATGAATGTTATTTATAGGTTCTTCACAATTCTTCTCCATCACATTTGGCTAACTTATAAGTCCCTATTCCATAAGATAATGTGATGAGAAAGGGTCCTAGTCAATTTGCTTCAAATTTGCCTTTCTTTTTTAAATTTTTTTTTTTGGGTTTTCTCGTAGAACTAGGTCACCAACATGAAACTCTCTAGGTTTGATCATTTTATTGTAGTTCCTTGTCATCCTATTTGATAGAATTTTAGGTGATCATATGCTTGGTGTTGACGTTCCTCAAGAAATTCTAATTCTTGCAACCTAGAAACTCTATAATATTCATCTATCAATATGCCCTGTAAGGAAACTCTAATTGATGGTATTTCTACCTCCAAAGGTAAAACTGCTCTAGCTCCATAAACTAGAGAAAAGGGTGTAGCTCCGATAGGTGTTCTGATGCTAGTTCTATAAGCCCATAGTGATGGATTTAACTGGATGTGCCAATCTTGACCTTAGTCATCAACTGTCTTTTTAAGGATTTTAAGGATGTTTGTATTGGAAGCTTCTGCTTGTCCATTCCCTTGTGGGTAATAAATTGAAGAGAAATGTTGAATGGTATGCAATTTATCACATAACTCTTTTACATTCTTGTTCTTGAATTGTCTCCCATTATCTGTTATAATGGCATGTGGGATACGATATCTACAAATTATTCAATTCAAGATAAACATTGAGATTTTTTTCTTGTAGCAGTTGATAAAGGTAGAACCTCAACCCATTTGGTGAAATATTCTGTTGCTATAATTATGTATTTTTATTATTTGAGGAAGGAGGATATATCATTCCAATCAAATCAAAACCCCATTTATAAAAGGGACAAGGTGTAGTCAATGGATGTAATTATTGTGCTGGCACATGTATCAGGTTCCCATGAAATTAACAATTTTGGAAAATCTTCACAAACTGGTATGAATCTTTTTTCATCATTCGTTAATAGTACCCAATCCTAATGAGTTTCTTATCTAAGGTAAACCCACTTGAGTGTGACCCACAAATACCCTGATGAACATATTACAAGTTTTTTTTAGATTTCTCACCCTCATACACCTAAGAAATGTCCCATCAAGATCCTTATGATACAATGTGTCATATATTAGGACATAATGTGAGGCTTGACGTATGAAGTTTCTCATTTCATTTTAGGATTGGTTCAAAGGTTAGGTGTTGTCATTTAGGTAAGTGTAGATAGGATCGTACCATGGGGATTAGGGACCAACAAGTAGACATATAATTTGAGATTATGGATGGTCATAGGAAGGGTTTACCAATTCTTCCACCAAGAACTCAAATCTTGCATTCTAATCAGGTACTTGTAGAAGTGAAGCCAATGTTACCATTGCGATTTCTTCTTTGTTCTCTACTCTTCCTCACTAGAGTAATCTTGAACATATTGTGGATCTAACTCTCGTGAGACATATCCTGAACTTTGTCCCTTTTGGAATGTAGGTACATAGAGATCTCCTACCCAATTATAACTTGAGATTTGTACTTCCATAGGTGTATGTGTATAGGAATGAATGACATCAACTTCTTTATCATGGAAAGACTCTTTGGATAATGAATCCCATTCCCACTTTGTTGAATCATCATCACTGTAGGATTCTCATGGATGTGAGGAAGATTATTTTTAGTATATCTAGTTTCAAGATAATCTACCCCAGTTTTGTCATTACTAGACCAGAAAGTAGTTTCTATAGGTTCTAGTATCCTTCATTTCTCCTCCCAAGAGGACCCAATCCTTGGTAACCCATTTTTGGATAATTTCAAATCCCTTCCCATATTGATGTGTGGGTGTATCATCTTAAAATGGAAGCACTTCCATGTTAAGATAGTTTATCCCTCCTTAGGGGGTGTTTTGGGCCATCATCATGTTGTCCTCTCATTTTTTCCCCTTCTGTATCTTTTGTGCCTGTCTAGGACCCTGATTGGGCCTCTTCGGGCACTGTTTATCCCACCTGGCATATTTTCCAGGGGTCATGACCCCCTGGGTCAAGGTCGACCTTGACCTTGAACTTGACCCAGGTCACCCTTTTCAATTGGAAAGTTTTTCGACTGTCGGGGGACACTAAAAAGTTCATTTTCCTGCTTCGGGGTTGACTATTTTGGTCTCCGAAGTAACGAATCTTGAAATTATATTTAATATAGGTCCACTTCTAGGGGTATAAGTCTAATTGGAATTTAATTCTCCTATGTAGGCCTCTCTAGAATACTATGCCCTATATTTGTATATAAGGAAGCTTTTCTCTTCTCATTTTCGCTAAGAAAGAAGCACACAAAAGCTAAGATGAAAAATAAGCAATATCATATACTTGGAGACATATACATTATCTTCTACTGTCAAGCATCAATTTTTATACATTACTCTCAAGCATTTAAATTTCCCCATTGAAGATCAAGAATTCAAGAATTCAATCCTTTTAAGGGATTTGGTTCAAGCATTCAAGATTCATCATTCAAACTCTAGATCTATTCATCATGGTGGTGTGATCTTCCTTCAAGATCCTTTGTACATCCTCAAGATTCATTCATTCTTCCTTCAAGGTGGATTCCAAGCATACAATCTTAGAGGTTTTTATTTACATTCATGATTTCTAATGTTGAGTCTAAGCTTTCATATTAGCATACTTGTTTACATTCAAAATACAATTGCATATCTATTTGAGTATCATAGATTCATTGTTAGATCTAATTCTACTAATTGCTAGCATTCTCCATTTCAATTATATTTTAAGGTTAATTCCAAAACCAGGGTTTGACCAAGGAAAACCCCCCAACAAACAAAACTTTTTTTCTTGTAGGTACACGTATAGGACAACGAATTATAGAGCAGATTTGGATACCCTTTTCAGCCAACTTTCGGGATCCATGAAAATAATTTCTGTCAAAGCATTGCAGGTTGAGGTTAACATAAAGGGGTACAATTGTGCCCTCACATTTGGGTCAAGGTCGACCTGACTCAGAAAAGAAAAAGGTTTCTGGTTTTTCTCTGTCTTTATGTTTATGTTCCAGATTCGGTTGCAGAATTCCCTGAAATTCAGTACAGACATCAGAAAATAGGTATTTCCAGATCTACTACCTTCCAAGATTAATTTTCATTTCAATTAAGGTTTTAAGCAATTCAGATCTATTGATTTAATTTATAATTAAGAAATTAAATCCCCCCTTTCCCTCTTTATCCATAACTAGTTGATTCCTTTTTGCATTGATCATCTCCTTTTGATTAATCAAT
>MU228503.1:2622980-2657394 GCA_018584345.1 Thuja plicata
TATATATTTTATATCTTACATTTTGGTGAACCTGCGATAGACAACTCTTTCTTTTTGCTGTTAGATGCTTTACCTCTTTTCCTTAGAGACTAGCTTTTGCATACATATTAAATTAGTTTTATTTTATTCTCATGCATTTTAAAATACAAAAATTCTACATACTCATAAAAATACAAAAACATTTATGTTGACGAGACTTTGTGATCGGGTCTGCCAACAGATGTAAGTTATCACCAGATACCGGGGTACTGACCAACTTTGCTTGTAAAGGTTGTCTGGAGAAATGAGATTCTCTGGGCCTCCAAGCACCTGAGATTCGGGTCTCAACAGTGTGGGGGGATCGGTTGGGAGTGTGACTGTTTTATTTGGGGGGGATAGCTAGTTATCTCGGCTCATCCTTTCCAGGGATTTAGGTGAATGGGGTTTCTTGCAAGCACTTGGTTTATCAAACAAAACTTCAAAAGGTATGACAGGGTAAAAAATATTCCATCTACCTATAGTCATACAAATTCATATAAAACATCAAACCATGCTTTAACATGCTACACTAAAATAATGAATGCACGCACAACCATCAGTTCATACACATTCAATAGCAAGGGAAAAGAAGGTCGTTAATCTACTTTAAAATATCAGAGCAGGGGACATAAGAAACATACAACATGAAAGAACATTAACTAGAAGTTGAAACACCAACAACATCATTTCCAGAACTCCTTCTTCATTAACAAGTTTCCAGCAAGCACTGGTGAGTACATTAACCACTCCAAGGGAGCATCTATCTATTGAAAGCTTCTAAAGACTAAAGAGCATTGAGCTCTGCAACCACTGAAGTGAAAGATGCTAAAAGTGTTGTAGCTATGGACTGCAAAATCATCAATTTCGCCAACCCTTGGAATGAGGCCAGACTTATTATTTATACACAAGCTTTACCCTAAAACTAACCTAACTTTCTTTACACTTAAACAATATAATACAATTTCCGATGGCCAGTACTACCTGCACCATGCTACAAAGACCTCAAGACAAAAAAGGCCTGACATGTATGAAGAATGAGACAAGAAAGGAGGAGTGGAAGAATTATCCTTGAGAAGAGAGATGGAAGGAGAAAAGAAGAAATCTGATCCCCTGGGGATCGAGGCTACATGCCTCATCAATGGAAAAATGGCTCCCTGTCTCTGATGCGCCAGTGTTATGTTGGAGCTGCACCTTGGGAAGACCATCTGTCAGAACCCTCTTGGCAAGCCGACGTGCCTTGCTAGAGTCACCCACCTTCTGACACCCTTATTAACTACTTTGAAAGTGACTGATCAACCTTGGGAACTGGGACATGAGTCACTTTAAAGAATACAAGAATATTGGATCCGAAATTCTAGGATCCAGAAGCTTGTGCCCCAAAGGATAAAGAATACAACTTATGCATGGTTGATGAAATTCTCTGGATTTCAGAGAACCTTATTGTTCCTTACTATTTTTTAATGCTTCCAATACTTGGCTTACACCTTCTTCGTCTATGTCCTTAATGCTGTCCCATCGACTACGAACAGCCTCCAACTTTTCCTCAACATCTCCGGTCTTGTTTTGGAACTCATGTACCATCTTCACGGCATCGTGTGCCCGAATCATCATCTTGGATAATCTTGATAACCTTCCCTGGTCAAAATATTTGGCAATCGGATACAGGGATTCCATTCATTCATCAAATTTACTGAGGATGTAGTCCTCCAGGGTGCATGTCCCTGTGGTGAAGGGATCAACTTGCGATACTCTGATCACAAATGCCTGAAATAGGCCCAAGGGATATTGGGCCGTGGTCACCTTTTATTTTAGGGCCTTAGCCAGTTCCTTGCATACCTCAATTTTGAGGCCAAGTCTGGAGTAATGGGCCTGGAGGGAATCATATGATTTGTCTCCCAAAATTCCCACCTCTGTGATGGCTTCCTCTCCGGCATTGTGAATTTCTTCCAACCCGACCTTCCACCTTTCATATTTCTCTAAGTCTTTCTCCCATACAAGAGTGGAGCCATTTGCTTGGCTAATGAGGATGTTGACCTGATAAAGATCTGGGAGGGACACCACTAGAAATTATCTTATGACAGCTATCTTCTCAGTAGCCCACCCGTCCATAGCCTGTGCTTTCTTCTTCATGGACCGAAGAGAATCCATGTCACCCTGTGCAAGCGGCAATCTGGAGGAAGAAGATTCTGGGAAGATCTTAGCCAAAGGCTGTGTAAGTTCTGCCAGAAGTACGAGGAGATTAGCATTGGTCTCTCTTTCCTCCTTTAAATTTTGGCCCTGTTTAATGTATTAGGCTTCCACTGCTTTAGTGGCCTATCTTAGTAGGTCCAGTTCACCCTGCTTATCTCTTCTCCCCAGTGCCACTTCTATAATGTTATAATATTTGGGCCTTACAACCGCTGCATATGCATCTAGAGGAGGTGTTGCGATAGTCGCAGCTGTGTTTCCTATTGGACCAGTCCAGAGGGAATGAATTGTCTGTGCCTTCTTAGGCTTTTGAGCCTTTGTATTTTGGGCCATCATTTCAGCCAAGGAGAGTGGAACACCTGATGTGACCGTCGTGGCCTTTCTTTTTCTTGATTCTACCAACCATTGGGGCAGCTGGGATTGCTTTGCTATTAAGACCTAGGCATCTGAATTCCTTTCAGAATTGGGCGATGCATTCCTAGAATGTATAGTGTCATCGGGATCTTTTCCTTTATCATGTTCCTGTTCCTGCTCTTGCTCTCCAGAGGCCTCCATATTTTCCATAATGTTGGCATCCTCTTTTGTGATATCTGAAACTTCTTCTCTGACATCAATATTACCTGTATCTTTAGGGACTTCTTCGTTCCTCCCAACATCAATTGATCTGACATTTAAGTTTTTTGGGACTTCCCGGTCATTCTGCTACTGCTATTTTTTGACCTCATTGGCCTCGTCTACTGGAACACTTTCCTCCATTGGAACATCTTCTAGAGGTGGGTGTGGTCTCTAGCCAAAGTTTAACAATGCAACCATCTTTACTACCTCACCAAATGTGCTCCGGGGCATTTGGTCACCCAGAGTAACCAGAGGCGTTTGGAGTGTGATGAATGAGGGTACGGTTGATCCTGTAGGTCTGGTTTCCCCAACCATCGACTACTCATATGTGGTTTGCCTTGGTGTATCTTCGGTCCCTTGGACCGGTGTCTTCTCCTGCTCGAGCTCCTTTGGTGTTTCATCCCAGACCTCCTGCTTTGTGGCAGCCTATTATTTCAGAATCTCTTCTTTTGTGAGGATCTCTCCTTTATCTTGAGTGACAATCTCTTCAACCGCGTGATCAATATCTTCATGCAAATTCATGAGTTCATCCGCCCCAAACACATCATCAAAATCATCATGCAAGGCAGGGCTATTAGGAATATACTCAAGTTCTGGGGAGTCCAAACTAACATTGACTGTAGGCATATCTGGAATACCAGGGCTGGTGGCTGCGCTTGGAGTGGGGGTCACCCTTTTCTTCTTATTTCTTAACAATGGGACCCTGGTCTCCAAAATACTGGTAGACTCTACCTCAGTGAAAGTCTGTCTTCTCATCATTGCAGCTAACGACAGGGATCCCGCTGGGCGAGTGGATGCCATTGGAGTCACGAGGAGACTGGAGGATACTTGCATGTTTATCTGTTGGCTAACCAACCTCGCTAACTCCATTTGTTTTTGTAGCTATACCATTATGGGGGTTGGGATTTGGGAAGGTACCTTAGCTGGGGTACCCTCTTTTTCTTTCCCCTTACTTGTGCTAGGTCCGGCGACGATAGCGAAAGTTGAAGCGGGCCTTTAGACAATCGATCCATTTCGGGTGCTTTTGGGACACACCCAGGAAAAATACTTGTGACTATCCTCCAAAATAGGGTGGCATACTCCCTCAATTTTCAAGTCTTCTGGGGTGGCCCAATCCACCAGAGGGAGATCCAACTTGTCTAACCCCTGTTCTTTGTATGCTGGGTCTTCTAGCAGCCCGTCATCTGAAAAACCCTTCTGAAAAGTCTGAAGGTCAAGCACCTTAATGAGTCCCTTGGACATCCGTGAATGTTGATGGGCGTGGAGATCAAAACTATCCTTGCAGTCTGCCCAAAAATCTTCAATATCTTCTTTGTGCGGCAGGAATGCTCGGGGAAGCGCAAGGCAATCTTGCCTAGAGGATCATAATTTTTCTTGGTGTGGTGGAATTCCACAAGTCCCAGGCTCTTCAATTCACTATTTTCCTCCCTTTATGCGGTGTTGCTGCACATATAATTGCCACATGAAACTGGGAATGGGACGTTGATGACCTTCTTCAATGTGAAGAAGGCGTGCAGGTCCATGATCTGCCGACAAAACTCCAAGAGAATGATTCTGTCCCCACAATACTGGGGAAGAAGATAGGGTTTCTCAGAGAAGTCGGTCACCCAAATGTAGGTGTGTTGCTGGAACTGAATAAAATAGTGGTTGTAAGTACTGACCAGGTTCATCGCCTCCTGCGATAACCGGTACCCAGAGTCCCGGGTAAGTGTTAGAATATTTTGATAAATGTAAGCATCATTTAACCAATAGAAATTTAGGAAACTAAGTTCCCATTGGACTTGGGGATAATGATCCCATGGTGTTAACTAGTCTGGCCCATTCCCAAGTTCACCTACTATTCCCAAACCCAAAAAATCTGGTCTCTATTGGGCTAGTGCCCATAGCACGCAAGATGTCATATATAACTTGGAACTCTGGATGAAACCCTTCAGCTACGTGTCCACATGATTGGCTATAATGGCCACCTAGTTGAAAGTCTGGTTGCGGGTGGTGATGCAGTAAAGGAAGCAATACATCCACATTGAGAAATACTGGGCATGGGGCAACCCAAAGATCCTACATAATAATATAATGCCTGCCTGAATGGGCTCTTTGAAATCCCCGCGGGGAATTTCCAACTCTGTCCTTTTATAGTCCATCTTCGGGGACTTCAACCACTGGTTATTGAGATATTGCCAGGAGACAAGGGAAGCTTCCTCAAACTCCTTCAATGACTTGGCCCAGTTGATGATGACGGACCTCTTGAACCGTGGAATCCCCAGCCCTGAGGCAGAGGTTGCTGCATCCAGAGTGACAATTGTTGCTGGCTATTGTAAGGTCGGGGATCGACAAGTAGAACTGTCTGAGTAGGTGCATTGTACAGTGTTGCCAATTAACGTATTGATTCTGATGATTGTACCAAACAAGGAAAGTTTGCAACCTTTATAATGCTGGAGGCGTCCAAATGAGTGGCCATACTGTCTCCGTCATCTTTCAGCTTGTAGATGGCTTGGATTAAGCTTTTCATTTTAGCCCAAAGTCTGGGCTCTATGTCTGTTATTTCTTGGACTTTGGAATCCACCTTGGATCCTAGGAGAATATCCTCCTTCGGGTATTTGGAGGTCAATGGAAGCTTTACCAACATCTTTTCGGCCTTGGTTTTTGTGGCCTCCTGAGTGGAGGTAGTAGGTAGCTCTGGGCTATCAGGAGGAGTGATCACCTCAGACATTTTGATCACACAATCCACAACCTGCAAGACCAGAGAACCATCAATAAATAGTATAATAATAATAATTTTGTGGATTCTAGGGGAATCATCACTGTGTCACACCTGTCAAAAAGTGTTAGCATACATCAAAATCCTAGAGTATTTAATATAAACATGATCTGGATTTCGATACACACCTGGGGGATCCGAGGTATTGAACTAAGTGGCAAGGATGGAATGAGAACTCTAGGGCCTCGAAACCTAGAGTCTGAAAGAACTAGCCATTGTCGTGTCGATGTGACTAGGAGGAAGCTATACTTGGCTAACATGGGTTGTCATGTGGCCACATGATAGGTGGCGTAAATGATATTAGTGTTGACAAGTGGGCCGACACGAGGGAAATTGAATGCCAAATGGGATGGGTTTTGAATGCCCACTTGTGGGAAATTAATCCTACCATTAAGATGACACGACATAGGAGAGAGAAAGCTTCCATGGCTCAAACCAATGAGGTGTCGAGTTTGAGCCATGGTGACTCCCTCTTGACGAGCTCGACAGAATGATTCAAAGTGTGATGGAGCGTGACGAGCTCATCAAGAATAAAAGGATATAAAGGGGTATACACACTAAAATACAGAGAGCTGAAGCATATATATAGTATTTATAGAATATTTACACAACATACAAAACTCATGAAGGAACAGAAGCTAACCTACGACAATGTACAACATATACACTAAACTACAACTGCATAGAAGGCAAACAACCTTCTGGTAGGGCCATCCCACCAATGGGAGGCAAACCAAGAACAAACACAGAAAATGAAAGCAAGAAAAAAATGAAAGAAAAAACAAAAAAAATGAGCACCACAGAAATGAAAAGAAAGACAGAAAACTAGAGGAACGGAAAACTAGAGAGGGAAAAACAACAACCAACTTGGAAACGCGAAAGATGCAGAGAAGACGAACATGAAAAATGCTCTACAACAGGTCCACCTTCAAACGATCACAAGCCAACAATGCAAATCAACATTTGAATAGCCACTAAGCATAGGGAGAAATCTATGTTTAATTGCCTTAAACACCTCAATATCACTCTGAGTGCTCTAAGTGTTTTAATCGTGGTAACTATGAAAATGACTGGTAACTTCCATTTATAGCCCTAGGGTAATAACAAGTTGTGATTTTTGACAACTCTGGGGCAAGTGAATCCTCTAGACTTTGGGTCCATGGATCCATGCGACCATACCTTCTTGCGAATGAAGACATAATGGCAGAGAATCCCAAAGTCCAGAATCTGACTCTGGAAAGAAAAAACAAACTTTGGGACCGGGTCCCAGAGACACGAGGAAGCAAAACAAAAGAAAGACAAACCTTGCGGAAGAAAATCCCAGCGGGAAAACAAAGAAAGAAAAAGAAAATAAAGGAAGAGAAAAAGCAAAAAAGGGGGACCCAACATTTTGCCATAAAAAATGTAGGGACGTGTATGTAGAGCATAACAATTTCTTGCATTTCATTCACTATGAAGATCTTTAAGATGCTTTGGGGTATAATTATTTTCCTCATTATTCTTCTCTTAGCATATCTTTATAGTACTTATGATTTTTATGAGAGTATCATCCATTTCATAATGTTTGTTACTCTTCATGTTTCACTTGCTTATGCTATTTTGAGATTAACTAATACTAGCCTTCCTACTTTCAAAACTTTCATTAAG
Source organism: Thuja plicata (assembly GCA_018584345.1). NCBI lineage: Eukaryota > Viridiplantae > Streptophyta > Pinopsida > Cupressales > Cupressaceae > Thuja > Thuja plicata. Next base: position 2,630,206 of record MU228503.1, read on the forward strand.
AATTGGTGTAACAAAATTTTGTTCTTTTGGATTCTATGAAGAATTTGGTAGATGATACCCCATTTCCTAATCTTCCTAACCCTAATCCTATCCTTCCTAATCTAGTTCCTAATATTCCTAATCCTAATCCTATCCTTCCTAATCCAATTCCTAATATTCCTACTCCCATTTCTCCATCTTCTATCCCTAGTTCTTCCCACACTTATGATGGGGCTCAAACCATGGTTCATGATGCAGATGTGCAAGAATTATTTGATTTACCTTCCCCTTCTTATCTGATCCATGATGATGTTAAAGGGAAGAGCAAAGAAAATTCTTCTAAACCTATCATTCCACCTCACACAACATTTTCTCATGATCACCGTAAATAATCACCTCATGTAGAAGCTTTATAAGATATGTACACTACATGATACAATATGGTGGCTAAACAAGGTTATAAGTGTTTAGGGCCTGGTGTTAATGAACATGGTATTAAATATCAGGTTCATTTATCCCCTAAACAAGATAGGCATGGTCTCATCTTTCCGCTATCTCAATTTAAGGTGGTTGATTTTGATCGTCGCCCTCCTAGCCTTCATGTTCTTAGATTACAATGACACCCCTCAGGATGTGGCTAAGAAGGTATATGTTCAATTAATGAATTATAAGAAAGAAATCTTTAAACCTATGCCAAAATATTCTCTCTCCAAGTAAAAATGTCCTTTTCATTATAGTAATACACATTTACTTGTTGATTGTGTGCATTTCAAGATGTATGTTAGAGAAAGACTTGCTTTAGGAATTATATCTCACTCTTGTGTAGTATTACAATTTCTTCATAATTTCCATCCGGGGAATTCTCCTCGTTCTTCTATAATATAGATCTTTCCTCCTCTTGTATCTTCACTGGGGGGAAAGAGGTATTTCTTCCATTTTTATAGGATCCATTATTCTCTTATAATGTATTTTGTTTTGAGCTTAATTAGTTATTGTTTTTATATTCTATCCCTATGGTTTTGTATTATGATATGGTACATACCTCCTTTTCTCATAATCATCCATAGCTCTCTTCTAGTGTTCATGATATCTTTTCTAAGACATTTGTTTTACAAAGATATCTCTTTGTTACAACATATCTTGATCTGATTTAGGTTTCCCTTGATTTCATCCCTGGGGGGCAAGGTTTTCCTTCTTTTCTCTCTGTTTAAGGATCTACTTTCCTTAGCTTAGTGGCATTTGTTTATTCTGCAACATTATTTCCTTATTAAGACTTATGTTTTGGCTATGGATACCCTCTTATATGAGAGGTGATTGTCTTGGGTCATCACCTCTTCTTTATTTTGCAAATTATGTTCTTTATAAACTCTTTCCTTTGCTTTGGTTTAGAGTTTTCTTCCTTCATTTCAAGATTCCTCTTCCTCTTAATCACAGGGGGCTTGATGATTGAATCTTTGATCCCTCTTTTCTTTTCTTTGAAAGATGATATTTTATCCTAAGCACTCCTCTATGGTGGGGGTCTTGTTGATAAGATATCTTCCTCTTGGAGGATCCTTTTTCCATAAGTGACATATCCTTTTCATGATTATCTATGCTCTTAAATGTAAGGGTCAATACTCTTCGCTAAGACTATAGTGTACATTGTTGCTAACATGATATCTCCTTACTTGGTGAAGAAGGTATCCTCCTTTCTCTTCCTTATCCTATCTATTAGGTAGCCACGATAAGGAGTGGGGAATATATAGGGTCTCCCTTATACTATAGTTTACATTTTGCAACATGCTAAATCCTCATAAGGTAACACAGATAAGTTTCTAAATCCTGAAGAGACACATTTTTATTTTTGCTAAATCCTAGGAAGGTAACGCACATGAGTTGCTAAATCTTGAAGAAATACACATTTTCAATTTCAAATATGCTAAATCCTTGGATGGTAACACACATAAGTTGCTAAATCCTGAAGAGACACATATTTTATATTCCATAGTGATACAATAATGTGGATCTATGGGTATTCCAAAAGCCATCAGAAGACACATTACAATTATAAAGCACAGTTTATGGGTGAACCTATTGGGGTCTCCCTCCTTGGTGATTCACGGTAAGGTGGGCATCTTACTGGGCAAGGTAATCACTCTCTCTTTTCTCTCTTTCGCTTTCATGCTATTAGGATTAGATCATGAAGCTATGTTATTTATAGTGCTTCTCTTGTCTTTCTTATATATTCATTTATGATTTTATGATATCTTTCCAAATATGATATTAGTATAGGAAGCATTTCTTAGTAAGGTTTCCTTTGCTAGTTGATTTGGTTTTGTTTTTGTACTAACCCATATTTTTGTGTCTTTTAGCTTTGTATTTGTTTTCTCTTTGTTTTCATGCCCTTGTGAATGTATGTTGAGTTAGAATCCTTGACCTAGGGGCTCATGTCCTTGACTAAGTGATGTTCTACCTCATTGCGATCCATTGGAGTCTTTCTTCTAACTTTACCACGAGTATGTTCGATTTCCATACTCCCACTAAAGTGGGGGCTTAATGTATCATCTTAAAATAGAAGCACTTCCATGTTAAGATAGTTTATCCCTCCTTAGGGGATTTTTTGGGCCATCATCATGTTTTCCTCTCATTTCTTTCCCTTCTTCATCTTCTGTGCCTGTTTAGGACCCTGATTGGGCCTCTCCGGGCATTGTTTATCCCACCTGGCACATTTTACAGGGGTCCTGACCCCCTGGGTCAAGTTCAACCTCAACCTTGACCTAGGTCAAGTTTGACCTCAAACTTGACCTAGGTTAGGGTTGACCTTGACCTTGACCTAGGACCCCCTTTTTAATTGGAAAGTTTTTCGGCTGCCAGGGGATACTAAAAAGTTCATTTTCCCACTTTCGGGTCGACTGTTTCGGTCTCCGTAGTAATGAATCTTGAAATAATATTTAATATAGGTCCACTTATAGAGGTAAAGGTCTAATTGGAATTTAATTCTCCTATGTAGGCCTCTCTAGAATATTGTGCCCTAGATTTGTATACAAGGAAGCTTTTCTCCTCTCATTTTTGCTAAGAAAGAAGCACACAAAAGCTAAGACGAAAAAGAAGCAATATCATCTACTTGGAGACGAATACATTATCTTATACTTTTAAGAATCCATTGTTCTACATTATTCTAAAGCATTTCAAGTTCCCTATTAAAGATCAAGGATTCAAGCATTCAAGATTCATCATTCAAACCCTAGATCTATCCATCATGGTGGTGTGATCTTCCTTCAAGATCCTTTGTGTATCCTCAAGATTCATTCATTATTCCTTCAAGGTGGATTCCAAGCATACAATCATGGAGGTTTTGATTTACATTTATGATTTCTAATGTTGAGTCTAAGCTTTCATATTAACATACTTGTTTACATTCAAAATACAATTGCATATCTATTTGAGTATCATAGCTTCGTTGTTAGATCTACTTCTACTACCTGCTAGAATTCTATATTTCAATTATATTTTAAGGTTAATTCCAAAATCAGGGTTTGACCAAGGCAAACCCCTCGCCACAACAAATAAAACTATTTTTCTTGTAGGTACAGGTACAAGACAACGAATTACATAGTAGATTCAGATACCCTTTTCAGCCAACTTTTGGGGTCTGCGAACATAATTTCTGTTGGAGCAGTGCAGGTCGAGGTCAACATAAAGGGGTACAATTGTGCCCCCACATTTGGGTCAAGGTCGACGTAACTCAGAAAAGAAAAATATTTCTGGGTTTTCTCCGTCTTTATGTCTCTGTTTCAGACCCGATTGTAGAATTCCCCAAAACTTAGTACACACATCAGAAAATAGGTATTTCCAGATCTTCTACCTTCCAAGATAAATGTTTCATTTCAATTAAGGTTTGAAGCAATTCAGATCTATTAATTTAATTTATAATTAAGAAATTAAATCCCCCCATTCCCTCTTTATCCATAACTAGTTGATTCCTTTTTGCATTGATCGTCTCCTTTCAATTAATCAATTGGGATCTCCTTGTCTTGGATTAGGAGGCCACACATTTCCATCAACACACATATACACACTTATATATATATATATATATATATATCTTACAGTGGGAATGCTAATGTGTTGCACCCTTTCATTTGGTTCTTCCTCATCTTTGTATATCCCTTTTAGGATGTCATTGGCTTCTTCTACCTCAGATGATGTGTTATCACTTAAAAAATTGTCATTATATCTTTGAGGAGATGTTTGTTCTTTTGGATTAAAGGGTTTTCCATGAGAATTTGGAGAGTGGTAAATTGGTCATGGAGAAAGAATATTCTCCCACCCCTTTATGACGAATCTTCATTTCCTTCACAAAATTTTTCATTAAAGTGTCCATTTTTTGATAATGTGTTTCTTTTTCTTTCCACTTTTCTAGTTTTGAAAGAGGTGGTTCTTTTTACTTTTCTTTCTCTTTGAATGTCAAATTTTTACTAAGAACCTCTTGACAATTTGAAGTAGGAACTTCCTTGGAACACGAGTTAAGAATCTCTTTGGAACTCGAGTTTAGAACCTCTTTGAAACTTGATATAGGACCTTCTTGGTTTAGGTTGTTTGATGAATCTAACATGGAGACCTCTCTATTATGTGGCACAATAAAATCTGTGACTGGTTTCACATGATTACAATATTGAAAAGGATTGAGGTACCCACTGATTTTTATCTCTTGCCCAAGGTATGAAAACTTTAAGCATTAGTGATAGGTAGAAGGGACCACTTGCATCTCATGGATCCAAGGTCTACCTAAAAATATATTATATGTCAAATTTAGATCCAACACTTAACAAACTATCTCCATTTGAATTGGCCCCACTCAGATTGGTAGAGTAACTATACCTTTTGAAGATATTTCTTCATCGTCATAAGCTTTGATTGTTATCTTTCTTTTTGGATCTATGACATCTTAAACATATCCCAAATATTTGACAATATTTAAAGTACATATGTTCAAGCCACACCCTCCATCTATCAAGACTCTTTTAACTCTATGCTTTTGGATGAGGACTTCAATATGAAAGGGTAATTTTTGTAGGTGATTCAAGGAGATATCATCTTATTTGAATAACGATAGGCAATGTGGTGCAATAAGGTGACCAACCATGGTTTAAAATTTATCTACATAAAAGTCATTGGGGATTGTCATATCAACCAAGGCCTTTTCCAAAATTTCTTTAGGAGAAGGTGAAATTTTCAACAACTCCAAGATAGATATTTGAGCAGGAGTTTTTAAGATTTAATCCACCAAATTGTATTTTTGTAATGCATATGATGAAAAGTCATGCGTGGTTGTTTTGTTGGATGCTCCTGGTAGGGTAATTTTGGGTGCTTTACCCCTACTAATCAAATTAGTGGACTCTTTCTCTTCTTTATCTTTGACTATTATGACATTGATGGTATTGTCAAAACCAGATAAAGCATTGATGGTAATCTCATAAGTGTGGGAAAATTTGACCTTGTTTCCCTTATTTTTTTTGTTTGCATTTGAAGATTATCCTTTCTCATGCATGATTCAAGAAAGGAGTTTTGAATTTCATGTGATCTTTGTTGTTATTAGGTCCCTCTACTTCAATAGTTCTATTATCGATGAGATCTTGGATAACATGCTTTAATCTCATACAATAATTAGTCTTATGCCCTTTGTTTCGATGCTACTCACAATTATGTGAGTCATTCCACCATGAGGTTTTAACTTGGGGCTCATAACCTCTTGAATCAGGTAGATTTATCATCTTATTTGCAAGGATTATTTTTAGAGCTTCCTCAAGGGGTTCTCTCAACAAAGTAAATTTCCTTCTTGGTGAAATGAATTGGGACATTGAATTGTAGTTTTGGTCGATTGTTATCTTAGTTGTTTTTGTTGTGGAAAGATGTATTGTTTCGTGGATTTATTTTATTTTCTTGAGTGTTAAAACTACTAGAAAGATAGAATTATTTAGGTTTAACATTGTTTTCTTATACCACTCCATCATTTATTAGGTCTTTGTATATTATTTTTCAACAAAAACTTAGGTTTTTTATTGTTGTTATTGGTTGGGGGATTGTTGTTGTAAGTGTTGGTGTTGTTCGAAAATCCTTTGTTTTCCTTGTATAGCTTGATTTCACCCTTCTTTACCAAAGAATATTCTATTTTGATACTATTTTTTAATAATTTTGTCAAAGGATGGAGGACATTGGATTTGTAGCCAAATGTTCATTTGACTATTCAAATTGTTAATGAAGATGTCCATATTTTCCTTTTTGGTACACTTCTTGGGTACCTGGAAAATATTTTTCTCCAATGTTGTAGGAAAGTAAAAAATGATTCCCCATTTCTTTGTTTGGTATTGCACAAGTCTAACATGGTCACTTCATGTTCAATGTTATAGGAGTATTGAGTCACAAATTTAGAGACCAATTCTTCAAATATTTTAATTCCAGGTGGCAATTTAGAAAACCATTCCATCACTTGGCCACCTAAGCTCCTAGGAAATAATCTCATTAGATATTTTTGTTCATGGAGGAATTCCATGCTCAACGTGCAATATTATCTAATGTGGCCTTGAGGGTCTTTTGTACCCATGTACTTGTCATATTTTGGAAATACCACATTAGGTTAGAAAGGTATCATGACCAAACTCTTGTCAAAGGAAAAAGAACATATGCCCTCTATTGTGTATTTATTTGGAGCATTTCTCTTTTGAATGTTATCAAATTGCATTTGAAGGGATTGAATATGTTTAGTTAGGACTCCTAGAGGGTTAAATTCATCCTCATCTTGTTTCAATTGGGATACATCATAATCGTGAGGTAGTTTAACCCCTAGTTGAGCTAAGGTCATGAAGTACCTTTCTTTGTCTTTTTCTAACACCTTCTCCATCATTTTAAAAATGAAGGGTTTTGTTGTGCTTCCCTCACCTTTTCTTTCATTATTTCCTCATGTTCTTGGTTGGTGATATTACTATTGTCGGTATCGTTATCATTGGTGTTGTGAATTTTAGCCCAAACATTTTCCATGTTGGATTGATTTTCTTGGACTTGATCCACTTGTTGGGTTTGGCTCACTTGATGTGTTTGATTCGTGTGTGATTTAGGTTGAGTATTTTTTTGAGGTGGTACTTCTTCTTGAAGTGTTATTCCTTCAAATATGACCTTGTTACTAGATGTTTTGAAATGGTAAGATCTTATCATTGTTGATGACATGAAAGTAACTCTTGGGTTACTTCTTGAGTTAAGGTTTCCTCAATGGTATTGGTTTTAAAAATCTTGGTTGAGTTTACTAAAAACAAGTGATATGGTAAAATTTCAATGATGTTTTGATAAAAAATGAAGTGAGTCCTAGGATTAAGTCTAATAGAGAAAGATCTATCTCTATGATGAAGACTTATGATAAATCTTGATTTTATTGGTTCTAGGAAAAGGACCTGTAATCCTTGATGACGAACTTTTCAAAATAAAAGATTAGGATGTTTTTGACGACACTCGCAATTTGATGTAATTTAATTGGAACAATGTAGATTATCAATTTGTTTGAAGTTATAACAATGGAGGATTTTTCAAAAACCTATTTCTATTGAGAAGAACTTTAAATCAAAAAGGTATCCAAAAGATATTTTTTGTTTTGTTCTTGTATCAAATGATTAAATTATTCTGATTATAATTCTTCATATTTTGACTATAATTATATTAGTTGATTCACATAATCAAATTTAATATTGTTATTTAATCGATCTAAGATATGATCCTTTATCATTCAATCACAAAATTGATCGGTGATTTCTCATGATCATTATAATCATCTTCAAAATTTCATGTGTATATAATAATCATAGTCATGTATGTGTGCCTATATATATATATATATATCCAAATATGCATCATTAAATATACACATACATGATTATACATAATGATGTTATGATTATTATCATTAAGATAATTACATCAACCATATTATACAAAATATAGATATCAAATATTCACATATATGATTTCGTCAGTGAGATTAATCTGACTGAAGCTACAATCATCAAAACTCCCTCTTAGCTAGGGAGGATTTAATCTATCAGGGAGTGAAGCACAATAAGTCCATTTATTGTGTAGAGGAAGAGATATCACCTCATCGTGATATCTGGAGTTTATAGTTCACAAATGTTAACACTTATGAATTATTTTGTTGATGCTACAAATCATTAACCCTCCCTCTTGGCTAGGGAGAATAATCATAGGATGATGAAGCATAACCATACATGGTGTGGAAGAGATATTACCTCAATGTAATATCAATTTTTTATGGCATGTTTACAAATATCAGGTTTGTGATATCCACCATAATGATATCATCTCATGATATCAAGAGTAATGACCTAAAAATATCAAGTCTCGTGATATTCACAAAGTAATCAGAGTAATGACCTATAAATATAAATTCTCATGATATTCACCAAGTACTCACAATGTCCATAAGGTATGTGCACAAGTATCACCCATGTGATACCATAGGGACATTATATTCATGGTTTGTTCATGAATGTTAATCCACATGACATATCTATACAATACAGCTTGTAGATATCTATGTGATGATATCTATCTCTTAGTTGATATTGATTTACAAGATATGATCTATCATGATCTAATTAGATATCAACCATATGATATTCATCATGATAGATGGTCAAGCTATTATAAGATCCTCACCTTGCAATAACTTCCAAAAGTACAAGTGATAATCATTTGGAAGTCGCCACTTCTTCATGATGTACATAGGGCCCATAAATTCATGAATTTTACTCATATTACATCCACATTGACTCATCTCAGGAGGGAGAATCTATAATGGATCATCCTATAGGGTGCAAACAAGGAATTTCACCTCAAACTTATCTCTCAAAGAGAAGAATGTAATAAGGTACAAAATAATAGATCACTGATGCTAAAAATCTTTATCAGCTAAGACTTCATTTTCCCCCATACCAGGCTTATCTTGAAAGTACAAAAAATTCTCTCTAGCAATAGGCTTTGTGAGAATATAAACCATATGTTCTTCAGTGATAATGTACCTCGACTGAATGTCATCCTTTTGCATCATATCTCTAATATGATGATATTTGATCTCAAAATGATTTGTTCTATTATGAAATAGAAGGTTGGAGTTTTCATTATTTTGGTGAACCCAAATCTCACCAAGCATCCATATATCTAAGAATATCATGATCTAGGGTTAACATAAAGGTATTCTATCCTACATACATGGAACTCAATTCCATGAATCATAGTCCTTAGATTGAACACTAGAGAGACCATCTCGAGATGATCTACTCCCTCTAAATCTAGATCTTTTGATGTCTACTGATGTAGATCCTCTTAGCTGCTCCCTCTTGTCACAAAAACATACCATTCTCAGATAATCCAATCATGTAATATATCTCGCTTTAAGAGACTCTAATTATCTAACACCTGATAATTTGTTCAATGATCACAACGTTGTTCACAGGAGCAGTTTCCCATACACAAATGTACTTGTCTGATTCCATAGTAACATGAGTGAATGTAATAAACTATGGATTTATCCCTAGGCTTGGAAACACAAGACATTCATGATAATGTGGCTCCCTTCTGAAGCTCCAAGTACATGCATCAACCTCCTAACCTCCTTGTTCAAGGTTTCTTTTGATGGATTTGTCAGACTCCTTCTACGTGTTATTTTCTCCTCTTCGAAGAAATGTTTTCAGTCATCAAATAAGTCCCATGACTACAAGCATCGGGTTATTTCCCCCTTGAATGCAATCTCTTATGCTTCTTTATCCGTCCTAAAAGCATTTCAAAGAGGACTAGTTCATAAAACTAAACTATCTCGAAAGGAAATACTAATAATAGAATCACACAAGATTTACTATCTTTATAGCATGATTTAATGACTCAAAAAATTCATGAACATTATTCAAGGGTATGAAATACTTATTTTCAATGTGTGAATTTAATTAAATAACAGGGAGAAAACCATTTTTCATTTATACTCATCAAATGCCTCTTCAATTTCAAAATGTCCTTTCTCAAGGAGTGGCGAACTTCTCTAAGTTGGCCCCATGGAGAAGTCAGGAAAAATGTCTTCAAAGACAATGGTGCCATATATTCTTCCAGTTCTCAATTATGAACCTATTGTAGTCTTGCCAAGGAGACAACATCACACACACACACACACAAAAATCCCAACTAGATGCATCCATTTTTGGCGGGGAGCAATCCAAGCACAAAGAGAAACATCCCTAATGTCATGGGATAAATGGAGAATATTATCACCAACATGTTTCACTTTGCTTATACATTATGTGGAAACCCTCACAGGAAAGATCCTTTATTTTTCTTCTTCACTATTTGGAATGTTGTTTCGTTTGTGCTTTTACTCTATTTTCATGCCCTCCATAGTGAATTCTTGTACATATCCCACTCCATGAGAAGAGTGTATGTTTATACAAGTAGAGGGTGTTGTTCCTTTATTTTTCTCAACAATCTATCAATATTGTTATCTTTAACATTATCAAGCTCTTCAACTTCATCATCTGGTCCACTGCATTTCCCTTCAGTACAAGACATATTGATACACTTTTTAGAGATTTAAGAACTCAGAGAATATTACGCTTCCAAGATTGACCGCCCAACAACGGTAAGGATTAATATTATTGAAGCCATTGTTAGAAGAATTGATGTCACTTAAAACATTTAATATTAACACCGATTCAACTATTATCTTAGAATATCAATAATAGTCTGCCCCAAAAGTCGATGAAGATTAATTTCCAGGTGCCCGACAATAATCGTGGATGATATACCATGTTTATATTGAACTAAGGAGAAATCAATAGTTCTCTTTGTATCATCAAGTACTTCTGATGGTAATGTTTATATCTGTCAAATCTTGACTCATCCACACACAATGGATAGCTATCTACAAAACTTGTAAGGAGAACATGATGGATTATACAAGAGATATAATTATAAAAACCAATGAAGGGTTAAAGTTGATTATACACCAATGAATACCTAGATGCTACATTACACAAATCATTCTTTGTATTGCCATACTTCACCACACTGACCACACTAGATGCATTTATGGGCTTCACATTGTCACCGATTTGGAACTCTCCTGTGATCCAGGAGACCTAGGAAAAATCATGAGTTAACAGAGACAAAAATCTGCTAAGGGAAAATCCCTGTCACATGCCTCTATACTCAGGGATCATCCGACGACAAATCTTCCAAACTTGGGCTCCTCTGTTAATGCCAATCTTTTGTGTTCTTCCATTTAAGATTAGGGTTTAGTGATGTGTCCCCTTTGGGTGGACAAGATTGATTCTCAAGACTAAGTGGTCATGATAACAAAGCCTTTTGATGATCCATGTGCTTTATTTACATTTTTCTTATTGGTTGATTGATTTTCATCATGTAGTGGTAGGTGAGGGATATTAGGATATAATTAATTCAAAAGAATTAATTACTTTAGCCATGTATGATTTATTGAATTTGATTTAATTAATTGATGAACTATGTAATTAAATGGTTAATTCAATTACCTAGTTATTTGATTGCTTCACGTTTGAGTAATCCAAATGGATTGTATTTAATTGATGTTTACTTTGACCATTTTTAGGTGTATACAAGAAGACTCGATCACACCCCCCAAGGACTAAATACATCATGTATATACAATCAATGATCCCCCCATAGGAAAGAAGAAAGGAGATAACATATGCCCCCCAAAGTGAATAATATCTTACAAAAATGGTGAGTGCTTGAACACACAACATAGTCCAATGTCTACAAAAAATATTTTTACCCTTGGGAAGAAGAGAAACCAAGTACAAATGCAGGAATGCTTCCTATTTTGGGTATGAATTACTAGGAAACATAATCCAAATATAGGAAGATGATGCTTATAAGATTTTCTCATGCATCGCCAAGTCCATGGAAGATGATGCCACGAACAAATTAGGAACATACCCAATCATAGTAGAAGGTTTCAAACAAGGAACCACTGGAAACTAATCCTAAACAAGCTCCAAAGACAAATATGAAGTGACAATTGTTGTATCACAAGTATCATCAAATAGAAGAGTTAAACCCTCGAACGTGTCTCCCAAATATGAAATGTGAGACTCCACAAAAATGAACCAATGTCTCACAAATATGAATCAAAATCAAGAAGGCAATGATAAACTTACAGATCAAGAACGATGAAGTTCTATAGTGAAGGCAAATCAACTAGCTCTAACAAAGAATTAAGAACCTCTGAAGCAACTACAACCTCCAAAGAATCACAAACATGAATTATTTGCTTTGAATAATAATAGACACAATGGAATCAGAAAGAGGAGCATCGAGAGATGGTAGAGTATCATGATCTCTATATAACTCTTGAATGTGAGTCCATAGAGCATGAGGAAACTCAAAATGAATAAGTGATTCGAAGATTTCATAATCCACATTCTCAAAATGACACTAAAGATGTTATACTTATAACATTTCCAATGTATTAATCACTCACTTGAGTTAGTTTGAATTATTGCCTTATTTGCGCAATTATTGCCTTATTTGATTGCCAATACTGTAATGGTAAAATTACCATGTAAAAATATAAGATCTAAAATTAATTTGAAGCAACAAATACTAAGTGCCTCCAACTGCCAATTGTAACCATCTGAGACCTCAATAAAACTGATGAAAATCTTAGATGCGAAAGGATTTGATTTGTGATGGTTCTGGTAGGAATTATCAACCTCGTAGGAGCACACACAACCATAAACCTTTACAAAGAGATAATAAATGATTAGAACTATAAAATATTAAGATACAAAATAATGTACAATAGTGTTGCTTATAAAGGCAAGAGCAACAAGTAGATGCAAATGCCCGAACATAACCTAAAAACTACCTAGATTATTAAATATTGCTTAGCCCAAGTAAGCTTAAGCTAAGAGTAAATATTAATTTACTCCAACACAACTAATAAGTGTTTCTTGAAAGTTAAGAATTAGATTTGTATTTCTAATGTTGTAAATTTGCACCCTTGTGTAATTTACCATTATGTAATGCTCCTATCTTATCCAAAAGGAAAAATTTCACACAAACTTTCACATTCCTCAGTTTTGTCTTGTCCTTTTTTGTTTGAATTCTTGGTCACGCAACATGGTTGACACAAGATGTGTGTGCACCGTACAAAATTTTGTGTGATGCACATTCATCTCGCCAACCTACAAATGTGTAGTGAGTCATTGAGACTTTACAACTGTGACCCCTACAGTGTAACATCTCTTACCACCACCCATTTGCATCAAGAATCCTCCTTGCATCTTATAAATCCATTGTTTTTCCTTCATTTTGCCTTCTTAACACTTCTTGCTTCACAATACGGTCTTATACATGCTTGGGATTTAATTCTAGAGCTTCTTCACCAATTTCATAGCTTGTTTTTGCATCCTCAATGGTTTTCTAGATAGTATCTCGGCGTCCGTTGCATCACAACCTCATTTTCTTCATTTCCTTTCCTTCTATTTGACTGCTTTGGAGGTGGAAACACCAAAGCAAGGACTTGACTGAGGCAAATCTCAAAATAGCCACCGAACATTTTTATTAATTTTATGTGTGCAAGTTTTGTTGGAGGAGGAAGTGGAGAAACTTATTTGTTTAGTCAACCTTCTCTGATTGTGAGATTTATTTGTCTTCTATATATTTGTATCACCTTTCATTTCATAGTCTAGTTGTAATTTTTTTGCTTTATGTTATTAGTTTTAACTACTTTTTATTACTTTATTTAGTCCTTGGTTCCTCTACCTTTTATATGTACACTATCTGTATTGGATGAATGTCTGTTGCACTACCGTCTTGCATATGTGTTTTCATCCCTGAATCACACGAGTATTTGAGGTAGTAAGCTTGTAGAGTCTGGTAATTGATACTAGTAGTTAAGCTTTCATGTTTCTAGTTGTCAAAATATTTTCATCTGTTAGTGTAGCATAGTTATTTAGGTTCTTTTAATTTTTCATATCATTTCATTTAGGCCTTAAAATACACCTTTATATTTTAATTTGTCTTTATCACCCTAGCTCACCAGAGTTCCAGTGGAAGTGAGGTAGCGCAAGGGTTAGTTTATTCCTTGAGATTTTAATCAGTCTTGAGGTTGGAAAATTTCCCTTCTCCACATTTTGGTGAATTAGACACGACCTGGGATCCTATACATCATCTCCTCCTTCATTAAGTGACAATCCCTTTGTCAACATGGTAAGGATCACTCCCATATTTCCACCTAATTGGAGGGGGTGTGACATGAACATAACATTCACCCCTCTTGATGACCCTTATAGTGGAGATCCCTCTCCTTAATTTCTATATCCCAACACTAGGCAACGAAGCCTTTGTCAAAGGCATTATGGTTGATCCTTCATGTTGCATGGACATCATCACTAAAGAGGTGCACTTTATTAATGGGCTTGATTCTGCACAATATGATGAGTGGTCGCCAACCATCACGACACATGATAGATTGTCACTTTTCCCTTTGGGGTCAATTACCTCGACAATCTAGGTGGGACCCAAGGTGGTGTTTACAACCTTAGTGGTCATTCTATAATTTTACCTCTTTAGAGTCAAGTTGGGCATTCCCTGGCTTGTCTCCACGGGATTCATCCCTTATTTCATGCATAAATGTATCAAATTCCCCCACTAGGTTACAATTCACACGATCTAGGATATTGGTTATTGGCCCCTATTGTCCTAGGGGGTTTCTTGCTAGATCATTTTTAGCCTACCCTAGTAGGGTCCCTGCATCCCTAAAAATATGTATCTTTTCTTTCTTATAAAAATAACAATGTCAGGGAATTGTCTTTTAATTATGTAGTGCGTATCCCCCCTCCTTAGTTTGTCCCTTTTGTTCAACCCTCCCCTGTGGGTCAATGTGCTTTATCTTTTGTCCCTAATTCATTGAGGGCATAGGGAAATATTGTGCCTCACAAGAAAAATCCTCATCCACCATAGAATTTTCAGCCTTTGATAGTGTCTTATATTCCCGCGTTTACCCCTATCACGGATAAAGGAAAGGTACCCTTGTTTCCCAAGTCCAATATTTACTCTCCTTTCCTAATCCCCATCATCATGGACATATATCTCCCTACCATTTATGGTAAGGGTAAGAGGTCACTTAAGACTTCTCCCTCTCCTTTATCCCCTACCCATCATCCTTCAAGGGCACCCTTTGTTCCTCCTGCTTCCCACAAAGATAAAAGGGAAAGGGCATCTGTTATTGATCCCACAGTCACTTATTTGGTGCCACCTCCTATTGCATTTGTGGGGACTTCTTGTTTTTTGGTCATGGAATTGATGGTCGTACCTATGGACTAAGATGAAAATAAGCCTCCACAAACCTCTCAACATACCTTGAGCTTATGGTGGAACCAACTTGCGTACTAGGGTAAGCATTGTCAACGAGAGAGGGCCTTGGCACATGAGTATGTTCCAAAGGTGGAGAATGAGTCTCAAGTCCCCATGTGCACTGATCCTCTTCTATCCGTTGCTTAAGCTCCAACTTACTTCATCCCTTGGCCATCCACATCCTTTGTCTCGCTTTCCACAACTCTAGGATCCACTATCAGGCCCCATGCCAAGAAGGTATAAGTTTACATTTCCCACTTGTAAGAACCCCTATTGATGACCTCTATACCAGACACCCCACCTTTCCCTACATTTGTGAAAATGTTGCACACACAAGTTGTATCTAGTGTGGTTATGTCCACTCAATTTGTACATGCACCATCTCTTGAATTCCCTACTACCTTTCTTGGGGTGTTGAAGCCAACTACAATGGATTGGGTTTCCTCCTCATTTTTTAAACACAAGTTTGAGCATGACCATGTGCATGAGTTTTTCCATCATAAGTTCACTCCAACAGATCCTTTATTCCTCTTTGTTCTTGCAATGGAGTAAGACCCTACTTCTTTGAAGTTTGTCACCACCCCTTTTGCAAAGGATGATAGGGAACCTTCTTCATTGTTACCTCAGGTTGAGTGATCACCTATATCATACAAGGCATGTATGTTTGACTCTCTTGAGGATATTTTGGCATTGATAGTGATATTTATGAGATCCCTCAAATTCACCTCAATCAAGCTATAGAATGAGGATGTTGAAGCAACCTCATATGTATCCTTGGTTGTTGGTGGGGTGCCTAGTGATGCTAAAGAAGTTGTACTATTGCATTATTAACCTCCCTCCCCATATTATCAAGATTGGGAGGATGAGGATTTGTTGGTGGATGCTCTGTGAGGCAATATTCACTTCTACATCAGTAGATTAGAGCATGCATATTTTTATTCCCTCATTCTTGTTTGTTAATTTTGTTCCCCTCTAGAGGAGCCTTGTACTTTGTTGGTACTTGTAAATAAATGGTTATCTATTTTATATGTTCTTATATTTTTCATCTTATTCTTCTATTTGTTGTACATTGACTTTCGACATTTATGGATGATGCAAACTGTTGGGGGAATTTAGGCTTCCCTTCGACGTTGACACATTTTTCTTTATCTTCATGTTCTCTTCTTCAGATCTAAAACATATTGTCCCTAATGAAATACCCATAAGAGGCCTTATATCATATATCCTTTTCACTTTTTGAGTTCTAATGTTGAATAATTAGACCTCGTGTCTATGTTTGGATGTTGTGGATATCATGTGTCATCTGTTGTGGGGTAGCATTCCATGAAAACATTTTGTATGTTGACATGCCACACTATCTTTTTATTTCCCCAAAATGTCTCACATTCCCCTCTAAGCAACATGATTCATTCTGGGGGGGGNGGGGCTTGTTATATCTTATTATCTAATTATCTCATTATTGCATTGTCTCTACATCACAGGTTTAAAAAAATAAATAAAAAATGTTGACCCATTTATCTAACTTTGTGGGGGCCATTCCATTTATCTATCAAATCTATCACCCTATTGTATGAATATATAGATTTTTCTACTTTTACCAGTGTGATCAAAGTTGCCTCATCACATGACTATCCAGCTTTTGTTACTCGTATCGGCACATGTATAAAGTCACCCTATCATGCGACTATTTATATTTTTCTACTGGCATCAGTGCACTTATAAATCCACCTTATTATGTGACTATCTAGCTCTTACTACTCGCTTCACAAAATTAAATTCTCCCTATCGTATGATTATCTAGTATAATACAACTCGCTACCCATATCAACATACCATCAATGTTGTATCTCTTTTATCTAGCATGCTTGTCTACAGCTTGCATGTTGGATGCGACCTTCAAAAAATTCAAGGCTTTCCCTTGGGAGAACCCCTATGCAAATGAAAAACCCTCAAGCAAGTATCTCTTTACTTTATCTTTCATATTCAATTATGATAGGCTCACTAAAGTGGGGGTAAAATGTAATGTTGTAAATTTGCACCCTTATGTAATTTACCATCTAATAATTCTCCTACCTTAGCCGAAAGAAACAATTCCATGCAAAATTTCATATCCCTCAATTTTTCTTGTCCTTTTCCATTTGGATTCTTGGCCATGTGGCTTGATCGACACAATATGTGTGCAAGTTGTGGGGATGACCATGCAACGTTCATTTATCTTGTGAATCTGCAGATATGTAGTGAATCATTAATACATTACAATTGTCACCCCTATAGTGTAATTCCTCCTACCACTTCCCACTCGCATTGAGAATACTTCTATCAGCTTAAGCATCCATTATTTTGCCTTCATTTGGTCTTCTTGACACTTATTGCTTCACAATTTTCTCTTGTACATGCTTGGGCTCTCATTCTTAAACTTCTTCACCTTTTTCACAACTTATTATTGCATCCTTAATGGTTTTGTACATAATATGTCGATGTCCATTGCATCACAACCTCATTGTCTTCATCACCTTGCCTTTACTCCATTGAGCTCCAAATTTGTGTCTTTGAAGGGGATTCACTCACACTATTTCCTTATTGCATTTAAAAAAAAAATCATAGTCTCTTGATCTTAATCTTGTAAAAAAATTTCCTTTATCTCATCTTATTATATTTATGATTATCTATCACTGTTTATCTTGTATTTTGGCTACTGTGGAGGTGGAAATACCAAAGAGGAGATTGACTGAGGAAAGTCTCAAAACAACCACCAAACATTTTAATAATATTTATGTGTGCAGGTTTTTTTGGAGGAAGTGGAGAAACTTATTGGTTTTGTCAACCTTCTTTGATCATGAGCTTTCTTTGTGTTTTATTTATTCGCATTACCTTTCATTTCATAGTAGTTGTGCTTTCTTTATTTTCTGCTATTAGTTTTGACTATTTTTTGTTACTTCAGTTAGTCCTTGGTTTCTCTATCCATTTTTGTAAATTTTCCATACTAGACGAATGCACGTTGCACTATTGTCTTGGATCTTTGTTGTCTTCTTTCATTTGTAGGTGTCTAAGGTATTAAGCTTGTAGGGCCTAGAAATCGATCCTAGTAGTTATCTTTCCTATTTCTAGTTATCAAACTATTTTTATGTAAGTGTATCATAGTTATTTTAGTTCTTTTAATTTTGCATCTCATTTCATTTAGGCCTTAAAACACATCTTTATCTTTTAAGTTGTCTTGAGGTGGCACAAGGGTTAGTTTTTCCCTTACAATTTAAATCAATCTTGAGGTTGGTGAATTTCCCTTCTCCATAGCGTTATTATTTTTTCTTGGGACATTATATTGGTATCAAAGTTGATGACCACCTTGTCAAGCCATCGGTTCAAAGTTAAACTTTGCATGTTTTAGCTTTATGCAACATAGTAAAAAAGCATCCATATATCACTTAAGGGAAATCAATAATAAAAATTTGTTTTATAGAGTGAGGAGAGACTAAATTATAGATGAAAACTCCAAGGGTTAAAGACAAACAAAATTTTGAACTGATGATTGATATGAGGGAACAAGAACTTTCACAAGATAGATAATAAATGAATAAACCTAGACAACCAATTGGTGAAGGTTCTAGTGTTGATAATCTAGATTCCATTCAAAGCTCTAGAGCCTAAAGACCAAAAACCCTTGTTTAATAATAAATAGACTTACTATGTAGAATACATTTATCTTCCTAAGGATAGTTAAAGTGAAAAGTCACTCCTAAATTATATATACATAAATAAGTCTCGAAATAGTTATAAATCTAAGCTTTAGGTTGTAAGCCATTCAGAGAGATATTGAGAAATGAAGTTGGGATTATCTTGATATTTTAGGTCTAAAATATGCTCAACTCATCAATGGGTATAAAAGTTGGGTATATACATGTCTTTTAGGTCAATGATTAAAGATGAAGCAATCAAGTTTTCCACCTAAAATTTGGGGGTACTCCACATGCGTGATGGTATCATAGTTTGATCAATCAAGATCATGGATCCATCATGTCATTTGATGAATTCTATGAGCTTTTGACTGATAAGATTGACTAGGAAGATCATAAAGTTTATTTCAAATATTTGACTGATTTAGTTGATTTAGTGGAGAACAATGGTACAAAGTTTTAAAATTTGTTGGTAATGATTCTAGACATCAAAAATATAAGATTGACTATGATTTTAATTGAAGGGATAAGTAAATATCTCAAGGGGTTGGTCAGGGCTTTCAAGGCACCTACCTTACAAGAGGCAATCAAGGAATGTATGAGACATCCATGTCAAAGAATGAGTGTAAGACCAAAACATTCATTTCAAATGACTCTTTTCACATAAATATACAAAAAAAAAAGAGATTTCCATCAACACTAGATATTGAGGTGAGGAATGAATTGATGAGAAAAATGCTATATGTTAACCACAATGAGCCTGTTAGGACAATGATGTCTTAAACTTGCATTTACGTAATGTTGCTATGTATAGTAATTTTATATTTGAGCACAAATTGTCCTTTAAATTTTATGCAAAGCTATGTATTAGATAAATAAGCATGATGGTAAATTTTAGTTGCAAGACCATGTCTATATTCAAGATATTAAAGGTTCTATTTTTGAAAGTTCCATTTATAAAGTTCCAACACCAATTTTGAATGAATTATTAGGGCCTGGAACTGGTCCTACTTGGAGTAGTAGATTATAGCTTGATAGAAAACTTAAGGAGCTTTTCAATACTTCAAATAGTTCATAAATCGTACACTTGGATTAAAAGGTATTGCTTTTGAAAGTTGGGTCTTCTAAAATGGGAAACATAAAAAAATTTGGACATAGAAATTATCTATAAAAGCGAGTTGCACGTTTTGGTGCATGTTCAAAAAATCATAGGGCATATTGGATTGGATATAAGTTGGGCACCAATTTTTGGATGCTTTTAGCTCATGGATTTGTAATAGAATTTGATGGTTTCTTGTATTGTATATCTTATATATTAGGTGCATGAGATGGAGGTTGTGTGAAAGAGTTTTATAACTATTGAGTTACCTCTAGATCTTTGGACGATATTACACTCATGAGAATATTGATCTGCAAGTATCTTATAGTGTTGTTGAATTATAAATAATATATTGGGTGGCTTTTGGAGTGTGGGAGTTTTTACCTAAAAGGATTTTCTCCATTTAAATTATTGCATTGTGTTATGTATGTTATTTATGTTTAATTTTTTTAAATTTATGTAACTATAGTAAAGATTCAAGACCCTATACTCAAGATTAGTGTAGGACATCATTTTTCTACAATAACTTCCTTTCAAGTGGTTTCAAAACTTGATTACCTTTAGTTTAAGTTGTGGGGTTGTAGGGTTTTCTAAATTAATCTATAATTGAGTGGAAGCTTGTGTAGAAGATACTATTTGATCTTGCTGTAAGAATTTTTAGATGACAAGTTCATTAGGTAGAATAGAGGTGGAGAAATTTTCTAGAAATAATTTTGAGATGTGGAAGTTTAAGATGAAGGATGTATTAACAGATCAAAATTTATGGGATGCTATTAATAAGAATTTATTTAGGCCTACAAGTCCTACTACATTTTCTCATTATGATGTTATGGATCATAAAGCCAACGATCTAACTAGGTTGTGTTTGAAAGACTATTATAATCAAGGCCTAGGAAGATTCATCCATAACAAGCTATAGAAGAAAATTAGTGAGATGTATCAAGATAGATCTTTAGTGAATACAATTTTATCTAGGAAGAAAGAGTATTCCTTGAGAATGGAAGAGGGTGGAAAAATTTCATACCGTTTGTAAGAATTCAATACGTTGGCAGCTCTGTTGATATCTATTGATGCCAATATGCATAAGGAGAGATGTCAAATATTTCTTTG
Source organism: Thuja plicata (assembly GCA_018584345.1). NCBI lineage: Eukaryota > Viridiplantae > Streptophyta > Pinopsida > Cupressales > Cupressaceae > Thuja > Thuja plicata. The sequence goes on from MU228503.1 coordinate 2,651,491, forward strand.
TTCCTTGTCTTATTTGTGGGATTCTCTTGTTATGGCTATTGATAGTACTTCTAATATTTTTAAGACTAGATATGTGGTGGGTTCTTTGCTTTTTGAAGATATGAGGAGGAAAGTGTCCATAAATGCTAATGAGGTTGTCAGTGTTCATAGAAGACCTAAGAAAAATTGAAAGAAGAATAAGAAGTGTAATAAATTAAAGTCCAAAGGGAGATCCAAGTCTCATAGAAACTCCAAAGTTATTTTCTACAATTCCGATAAAATTAGGCACTTGTGTAAAGAATGCAAAGAAGAAAAGAAGAAGAAAAAATAAGAAATTTGATTATAATTCTGAGTATGAGAAGGAAGATGGTGATGTATTCATTGAAACTTTGGCCACTCATGTAGGTTTATGATGCATGGTTGATTTCTTCAATTGTTACCTTTCATATGACCTCTAATAGAGATTGGTTTTTTGAATATAAAAAGTTAGATGGAGGATGTACTTGGGTGATGATTCTCATTTAGATATAATTGGTCATGGAAAAGTTAGAATTAGTTTTCTTGATGGTAGAATAAAAATAATTAATGGTATTTTTCATATCCCTATGTTATTTGTGAGAAAAATAATAGATGTGGGTGTGAAGATAGTCTTTTTTGATACAAGGTGAAAAATGGTCAAAGGTGCTATGGTGATTGCTATAAGTGTTAGATTTTGAAACACTATATAAGTTGGATGCACAAACTATTTAGCGTAATAGTATGATTGTGAAAAATTAAATTTGTGAATACTTATTTGGAAGAGGTGAGAGGCCTTCTGAATAAAAGTTACCTACAAATAAGACTATGTTATGAAACTAGAGAGAAAAGTGCCTAAGGACCTTAAAAAATAGAAACCTTGTTGAATGGTTGAATGATTGTAGTCTTGATTTTAATTTTCATGAGCATTGCACTTTGGAAAATAAAAGCATGATCAATTTTAATCGAGTTATTATAAATATTGTGGTGTGTTGGATCTTATTGATCATTATATAAGGACATGTGCATATTAAGAGTAAATCTTAAGATTTCAGTCAATTCAAAGAATTCAAACCAATGGTTAAGTTGTAGGCTAGACAGAAACTAAAATTTTTGAGGACTATAATGGTGGTGAATTTTTCTCTAAATATTTTGATAAATTTTGTAAAGGTTGTGGCATTGATAGATAAAGGAAAATTTTGTATTCTTCCTAGTATAAAGGAGTTGCAAAAATAATAAACAAGACATAAATGATATAGGCTAGGAGTATACTAAGTGTTGTTGGTCTATAATAAAAATTTTGGGTTGATCTTTTTGCCATTGCTTGCTACCTGATTAATAAGTCATTACATCAACTCTTGTTGATAAAAAATCTATGTAGGCACATTAAGGTCATAAACATTCGTTGAGACATCTTATATTTTTTTATTGTGATCATATGCACGTGTGCCAAAGGAGAAGTGAACAATGTTGGAGAACAAGGCTATGAAATGTATCTTTATTGGGCATAATTATGGTATCAAAGGATACAAAATTTAGGATCTTATTGCACCAGAAGGTAAAAATTAGAAGAGTTAATTTTAAAGAAACTAACTCTCCTATTATATTACTTCCAGAATAAACTAACTAGGAAGATGTAATTCAATTTCTTCCTACACCTGAGAAAGTTGAAATGAGACCCCTAGATAGACAAGAAGACAAAGAGAGCTCATATAGCGGTAAATTTTTAGATTAGGAGGAAAAACATCCAACTCAACTTGTTTGAAGGTATAAGAGGCATAGAAAACCATTTGAAAGGTATTCACTTAATTATTAGAAATGTATTTTTTCCTTGAATACTAACATAGATTAATGTAGTTTTGTAGAAGAGGCATTAGGTATGATGTAGAATCTTGGAAAAGTGTTATGGATGAAGAAATGATAACTTCAAAGAAAAAGAATGATACATGGGATACTGTACTATTTCCCAAAGGGCTAAAAAAATGGTGGTTGCAATGGGTGTCTAAAAAAAATATTGGTTGCAAAAATGAAATCTGTTAGATTTTTTATTTCCATTGACACTACTTATGATTTAGAAATGGATGTAAAAATTGCTTTTCTTCATAGTGATGTAGAGGAAGATAATTATATGACAAAGATGGAGAGTTTAATGGTAAAAGGTAAGAGTAGTTTGATTTGTGAATTGAAGAAATATTAGATTAATGTGTTTACTATATATCTAATGGTGCTCATTTCCTATACATTGAATTATATGTTATTCATTGGTAAAGGGAAAGATATGATTTGATAACTAAAGTGCCAAATTTATTCTAAATTTGAAATGAAATATCTTAGTGCATTTTAAGACATTCTTGGAATGGAAATTAGAAGAGATAGAGAAAATAGAAATATATGGCTAATCCAAAGTAAGTATGTGCATTCAAACAGAGCTTTAACATGCATGATTGTGGACCATTATAATTTCCTTTTACAATTGGAATGAAGTTATCCACTTTATATTTTCCTACATCCTTATCAAAGATGGAAGACAAGTAATGTACTAGAGTCTAGTTGAAATTTTGATGTATGCTATGGTTTGAACTAGACTAGACATTATCCAAGCAGTGAGAGTTATTTTTGGTATATGTCTAATCCTGGTAAAGTTAATTAGAATGTAGTTAAAGAGTTTTTAGATATTTGAAGGGTACCCCAAAGTATTAATTATGTTATCATTTTAATTTTATGGGAGACAATATTTCCCTTGATATTCATGGTTATGTGCATTTTGATTGGGTAGGTAGTATTGATAGTAGAATATCCACCAATGCTTGTGTGTTTAGTTTATTTGTTCATGCAATCAGTTGGATGAGTAATCAACACTTTATGGTTGCTTTGTTAACTTTTGAAATTGAATTCATAGAAACTACTCATGCATGTGAACAAGCCAACTGGCTTAAGAGACTATGTTAAAATATTGGAATAAAACAAGATGCAGAGATAGTTTATTATGACATTCAAAGTGCAATATCTTAGTGGGGAGAAGGAAAAGTTTATCGACCTCAAGACCGATTAAAATCTCAAGGGATAAACCTTCCCTTGTGCCACCTCCCTTTACTATCACTCTGGTGAGCTAGGGGATCAAGACACTTTTATGATAAAGAGGAGTTGTGAATGAACTAGATATTTTAAATGCAATCAAAATGAAAAAATAAGATGTAAATGCGAGAACCGGTTACACTACTAAATTTGATAAAATGTGATTAACTAAAAGAGATCATAGACATGATGAAATAGTGATAGATAATTGTATGTAAATGATAAATGAACAATGGATATGCTAGAAAATATCAAGAAAATGATATGTTGTCAAGAATGCAAATAAGATGGAGTAAAGAGACTCCCCTCAACAAGATGAAAACCCAGTGATGAAGGCGATAAAACCAATATGTTGTCAATACGATAGAGAACTCAAGAACACCATGAAAAATATGTGAAAATGAAGTATAAAATGAGCCAAGTGACAAAAAACATGCCGAGAATGTGTAGAAGAATTCATAAGACCAAATAAAAGACCAAAAATGGAGATATAATACAAGAGTTTGAAACATTATAAATAGGTACAAAAAGGTGGTGTGGAGTTTAATGTCTTAGGATAAAGTAGGGACATCATGAAATATAAAATTCCACCTGGCTGAAAATTTATGCCATTAAATGTTTTCCCCACTTTAGCAATAATTTCATATCAGAGACAAATGTCAAATAAAGTAAGAAAAAATAACCGACTTACCTATAGGGACTTTGTTCGCATAGGATTGTCTCTAGATAAGAAGCCCAAAATTGTTATTGATCCACATCCAACACACAAGCTGCAAACAAGTGTGGTAGATGATGAAGACAACTTGTGTCTAGTAGATGATGAAGACAACTTGTAGACACAAGATCATCATGGTATGATGATATGGGTGGAAATTTGTGTTATGCTAGATAACCATATGATAGGGTGATTTTGATAGTGCGTCGACAAGTATAAAAAAATATAGATAGGCATGTGATAGGGAAGTTTTAGACATTCCACCAACATGCGTAGAAAAAGATAGATAGGAAGAGATTGAGATGAGATAATGGATTGGTCCCCACAATAGGTAGACAAGATTAGTGGATTGGCCCTCACGAAGGCTGACATCAAGATTAAAAAAATTACATTTTGCAAGAAAATAGTGATGTAGGGAAAAATGATCATTAGATAAAAAAGACAATCAAACATACATATAAAACAACCCCTCCATAAAATGGACCATTTTTCTCAAAGGGGAGCATGAGACATTCTAAGGAGAGAAAAGATATTGTGGCATGTAAACATATAATATGTGGCCATGAAATGTCACTTTCTGACGAGTGACACATGATCTCCACAAAATATGCACAAAGACAGGGGATCCAATGGTTTGGCATCAGAACTTAGAAGAGGTATTAATTCTATCAGGGGATATCTCATCATTTCCAACTATGGCTTGGATCAGAAGAATAGCACATGAAGACAAAGAAAAATAAAAATTTGGGTCAACATGGAAGGGGAGCCTAAATGCCCCCAACACTTTGTATCATCCCCAAATAACAAAAGTTAATCCATGCAAAATAGAATAAAAAGATAACAAATAGAAGAAGGTTCACAATAGAAAGTGTCATGTTTCCAAGTACCTATGAAGTACAAGGGTCCTCCATGAGGGAATAAAACTAAAAAATAAGTACTGGGGAAAACAAGAAAACACACTCTAATCTATAGATATATAAGTGGGTGCTACCCTCATAGGTCACCCATCAAAAGGTCATAATTCTCCCAATATTGACCATAAGGGGAGGGAGGATGATATTGCAATGGTACAATCATGATGGTAGCCTTAGGCACCTCACCAAAAACTAGAGATAAGATGAAGCAGCCTCAGTATTTTCATACAAAAACTCCACTGAGGCGAGTGAGAGGGATCATGTAAAGAACACCGTCAATGTTGGAATGTCCTCTAATGGGTCAAAAATTCAATTTTCATACCATGTTAGGGACCCATGTTGAGGTGCTAATGAAGAAGATGCACAACCAACCTCTATGAAAGGGGTAGAGATGATCTCATGATATGTTTGAGCTTCCTCCACTACTAGGACCGAAATGGAAAGGGTGTCCTCCCTAGCGGACTTACGATGACAAAACTCTAAGAAAAGGGCCTACTTAAAATTCCCATTGAATGACAGAGATAAGGCCCCCTCCAACCCTTTGTAGTAGCCTTAAGGATATCAAGAAATTTGGCATGGTGATCCTGAGTTGGGGTTGGAATGATTTGGGTGGATATCATCATGTTGGAAACCACCTGGGTGTGTAGCATGTTCACTAGCACAAGAAATGATGGGAAATAAGGTAGAGTGGTGATCAACAATGACTCTTATGATAGAGAGATGCAAACTTGCACCCACTTTAGAATCATGCTCCATGAGAGAGGTCATCGATGTCATTTTTGAAAAAGAGGATGGCTCCACCGGTGGAGTTGTAGGTAGTGCTGACATAGAAACTACTAGATAAATTATGAGTGTCATTCCTATCTTCACCCTACAAGTGATGGGAGGAATATAGGATGCCCTTGGAGGTTGAGGGGTAGGTTACAAGGGAGACTATGTGATCTTGGGAGTGTTGGTACCCAAAACTGATAAATTGGATTTCCTATGGACTTGCCAATCCAATGCTTGGAAACCCAAGTGATTTGGCCAACTAACAAGTCACAACCAAAGAAAGGTTGGAACTTATACAATTCTAGCTATGCAAAACCAAGGCTGGTAGGCCTATACCTTGACTTATCCTTCAAGTTACAAGGCTTTTTATAGTAGATAAGAAACACTTCAACCTTCTCTCTCAAGTATGGAAAGGAACTTGAAAGAAATCTAACT
>MU228503.1:2661173-2679215 GCA_018584345.1 Thuja plicata
AAGAAGTTCTATTGGTTTATCCGAGGGAATAATTGTAAAATGATAATGAAACTATTACACATGTGAAAGAAAAAAGACTTATCTTTATTAATTTTGAAAAAATAGTACATCCAGGTCCATGTTATACATGTTGATTAAAAACTATCAAAAATATTTGAAATTGTATTATATTGTATTCCCCTCCCTTTACATTTTACATTATGTATATATATGTGTTTGAGTGGCTTTCACACCTTTTTATGGTGAAAAGACACAACTCTTATTACAAATTGTTTTGAAAAAACAATAAACTAACTAAAAAATAACTACCTAACTTTCAGATTTGGCTTTGGTCGAAAATTCAAAACACCTTGTGAAAAGCTAATATTTATGTTGGAGATAGGAAATTTGATTTCCCAAACTGGGTCATTTTTAGATTTTTACAATTCGACCATCTTTATCCTCTGTCGAAATCATCTTTGTAACAGGTCTAAATTCCAGCATTTTCTGAAGGCTTCAATTAGTTATTTCTATTTATTTGTGTCATAAAGCTTCCTTCCTTTGATTTTTTTTTAATGGAGAAACATGCTTCTTGATAATGGATTGGGACTTCTAAATTATCAAAATTTAGGGTACCACCAGGGAGAACTCTTACACTTTCCATAAAGGGAAGGGTGAGTTATATCTATGATGATAGGAATTAGGAAGGGCAGACACAACTTATATTTTGTCTGCATGAGTGTCTTTCCCTTTTCCACACTAGGTGGGGACCTAGGAATAAAAGACATTGTTTGAGGTTGCGAGATTCGAGGCAAGCAAGGAAGCTTCCCATGGGGCACATACTTTTCCTAAGCCCTTGATGAATAGGGAGCATAGAATGAATCATGTTTGACACCATGATATGGTTGAGCACGAGGGATAGGGATAAGCAATAAAAATTTCAAGTTCATTTCCCTGACTTTGTACTTCTAATAGGCGAGGAACATTATATCATGTCAGGGATGCAAGGGCCCTACTGAAGTAGGCCAGAAATGATCAAGAATACCCCGTGGGAGACCAAGGGGTGATATCTGGTGTCTTGGATTATATAAATGATTCCCTCACGGGGAAACATAAAATATTTATGCACGACCGAGGCGACATATCCCGTAGATGTCAACTAGGGGGTACCTAGTTTGACGTGAAAGAGGTTCGACTTTGGGATCATGATAAATGTTGAAAAGACCACCTTGGTTCCTACTTGTAGTGTCAATATGGTAGACCCCAAAGGGGAAAGGGATGACCCATTGTGTGTTCTAATGGTTTTAGCACACGTCATATTTCCCTCGATTTAAGTTGTTGGCGAAGAGGAATTCCTCAATAAGAACATCAACCTGGCATGCAGGGTCAACCAAGATACCCTTGTCAGAGATGAAATTGATCAATGTTTTGATATAAAGGGGAGAAGCATCTTCACTATATTTCACATCCATATGGGTGAGAGTAATGTTTGTCTCAAGAACCCTCTAGGCAGGTGGCAAAATCAGATTGATGGTCACCATCTCTATAAGGGGACGACCACTTAGGAAAGGGAAGGTTTTATTAAGGGGTTGCTAGTTTTACATCGGATTCACCAATATGTGGAGAAGGAAAAAAAATTTGACCTCAAGACCGATTAAAATATTAAGGGATAAATTGACCCTTGCACCACCCAATTTATTAGCGCTTTGGTGAGCTAGAGGATCAAGACACTTTTGTGATAAAGAGGAGTTGTGAATGAACTAGATGTTTTAAATGTGATCAAAATTAACAACATGTAAATAAGATAGAACTTCTTACACTATTGAATATCATAAAATGTGATTAACTAAAAGATATCAATAAATAAAGATATTCTCACTATGGAAACCAAAAGAGCCAATCATGCAAATTAGACACCAAACTATATAAGCTCACTGCCCATGATGCATGCACAAGTCAAGGACAACAATGTAGGTACATGTTTCCAGCGTGACACACATATGTCTTGTACAAAAAGAGTACAGAGATTGTCTAGAAAATGAGACAAACAATAGAGTAACAAAATAACAAAGTAATCTTATCTAGAAAATTAAGTACAATGACATAATATAAAAATGAGTACAACTAACTATAAAATAACAAGGAAGGAGAAGAGCCTACACTAGATTCAATTTTTAATAAATTTAATGATTTCATGTCCACTCTCTCAGAAAACCTAGACTCAGTCAAAACCCTTCTTTGGTGTTTCCACCTCTAGAGTATATGAATAGACACAATGAAATGATGATAGATAATTGTATGTAAATGATAAATGAACAATGGATATACTACAAAAAGATCACGAAAATGATATGTTTTCAACAACACAAATAAGATTAATTAAAGAGATTCCCCTCAACAAAATGGAAACCCAATGACGAAGGTGATGACACCAATATGTTTCCAATGTGATAGAGAACTCAAGAACACAATGAAAAAGTTGTGAAAATGAAGTATGGAATGATCCAAGTGATCATAAATCTATACATAGTGTGTAGAAGTGTTTAGAAGACCAAATGAAATCCCAAAAATGGAGATATAATCCAAGAGTTCTAAATTCAGCATCATTGGATGATGGATTAGGGTGTTACAACTACATGGTGGTAGTTTTTAATGCTCTAACAATAACTTGCATGTCTACAGACACATGGATGAGTGTTCTCTACATGGCCATCTCTGTGGTGCACACACATCATGTGTTGTCCAAGTCGCGTGGCCAAGATTCTAAACAGGTGGTGAGAAAATGGGATAAACCATAGATGTGTGATGTGGATTTTTATGTCTTAGGCTAAAGTGGTGACATTGTGAAATGGAAAATTACATCGGGGTGCAAATTTGTGACATTACACCTCTAGCTAATAATTGGATTTTTTATGCTAGGTGGTTGGCTTCTATTAGGGTGATTAGTAAGTGTAGATAACTCAATACACTCTTTTAACGAAGCAACTAATATTCCATTAAGTATCCTCTCATCCTAACATAAGCTCATTTAATTATAAACCAGGGATGTATTTTATTAGATGACACCTACAATGTATGTGCAACAAATTCAATCTAGCATCTACCAAAACACAAAACTAAAATTAAAAAGAAGTATATTAAAAGCAATCTACACTAGTTTTGATTCATGCAACTTTGGTTGCAGGTGAGATAGTGTGGTTGCGTCTAAACATATTTGATTTATACAAAAATTTAACTGCAAGCAACTACTTAATAGAAACCTATTACAAGAATCTTATCTTAAACTAGTCATTCACTATGTTAAACATGCAATGAACTAATTAACATTTATTAACTTAACCATGCATTACATCAAAGATGAAGCTAATGGAATTGAACTATGCTAAATTAACAATTATGTAAATTCAAATTAAATACAACTAACTACTCTAATATAATAGAGAGTTATGTCACCTCAAGTGGCCCTTGCTTGAAAATTCATAATCTCATATCAACACAATACTTAAGTAAAAGTCATCATCCACTTTTATTCATCATAACTAGAATTACAATAATAATAAATTGTGACACTAAATGGAATCTAGCAAAAAATCTATCACTATATTCTCTTTCCAACTACCTATCGCTCATGAGAGATCCCTATTTTATAGGAGAAATCCCAGGGCAATAATAACAAAATCTTTTAAAGCTTTATTTACACATGTCATTTTTAAAAAATAGATAGACTTATTCTATAATGAAAAAAATATTAAACAAAGCTATAAACATGGAACACTAAATGAGATTCATGCATGCATCATTGGACATGCGACTATATAGGTATAAGAATTTTTCCCTTATTAGATAGTCACCGCTAGTTGCAAAGTCTTAGCTCGAACCATGCATGTAAATAGCAGATTCAAGAGCTTCGTGCTTCATGAAGGCTCATTGATTATGAATTTTTACTATGTCCTCTATTATTCCAACAATCTATCCATCACTTTAAGCTCAAATTTTCATTCTCTACAGTTGCAAGTTAGCTCGAATAAAAGGAGATATACAAAAACATCAAATTATCACAAAATATCACATAAATTAAAATTGATCACTACTTCACACTAAGTGATAATTATAATATGTATCATTATATTATGTATATAATAACCATAATATTCATCATAATATGTTTAGGTATAACCAAGTCTTTCAGAAATTTTGATAGAGTATCAGAAAACGAAGCTCAAAACACCCCAAAAAGACTAATTATGAACTCATCACTAGGACCAAGTACAATGGTGTTCAGTATCATTTTATCAAAGATATAGTCATGCAATGCAAGGTGAAATTGGTTAAGGTAGAGACTTTTATGAATGTTGCTAAATATTTTACTAAGATTGTGACTATAGAGAAGTTTAGATGGCGTTCGGATCTAATAGAACTTGTGGCCCCTAGAAATTTAATTATGGTGTACATACACCTTTTTATATTAGAATATTTTTACAAGTGGGATATTGTTAGGAAAATGGTGTCTCAACCTTGCATTTACATAAGGGTACTATTCATAATAATTTTACCTTTGAGCGCATATTGGTCTAAAATTTTCTTCACATCTATGAATCAGCTAAAGAAGCATGTCAATAAATTTTCATTTCAAGATTATGTCTATATTTCAAGATATTAAAATTATCATTCTTTTTTTTTGAAAAATTTAATCAATATTGTAGGCATTAGAAGCGATTTTTGGGCTTGCAAGTGGTTGTAACACATCATATGTCATCTTGGATTGGAGATAAGTTCAGTGCCACTTTTTGGGTGATTTTATCTCATAGTTTTGTAATACCATTTATGATTTCATGTATTTCATATCCTATATTTTAGATGCATGAGATGGAGGTTGCGTGTAAGTCTTATAGATGTTGAGTTATCTTTGTACCTCTATATGGAGATACTCTTGTGAGAAGCTTTCTCTGCAAGAATATTGTATTATGTTGTTAATATATAAATTATATAGTTGGTGGATTTTGGAGTGTTCGGTTTTATCCACATAAATAATTGTATTTTAGTATGCATTTTATTTATGTTTAATTTTTTGTAAATATTTTAAAGATCTAAATTTTTTTTCATAACTCTTCTCTTATGGTTAGTGCAAGCAATTGTTATGCTACCTTAACTTTCTTTTAGAGCCATGGCCACCTATACATAAATATCTTGAGAAAGTTAAAGCTCATTATAGTGAGGTAAGGCATAATGATGAATTAGGATCTAAGGAACCCAAGTCGTAAAATGAAAGACAAATCAAACAAGAGATTGGACAAGAATAAGACTCGCCAAAAGAGGAAGGATCCATCGTAGGAAGCACTTTTGCCACAATATTGATGTAGACGTCTAAAAATGCCCCTTAGCACTCTTATTAATTAAATTAAATTAAATTAATATCCCCCCATAACATTATAGTTAATTTTAATTAATTATATTTTTTATATTCTCCTACCTATTTAATTAAATTTATTTAAATAAATCAGTTCATCTTCTATGATATCTAAATTTAATTTAAATACCTTTCCCCCTAAATGTATTAAATTTTATTTAAATACAATCCCTCCTGGTGCAAGAGCACCCCTGAGAAGCCAGTCAGTTGGTTATCTCATGTTGATTTTGGTGTGAGAATGTGTCAAAGACCCTCTTGAAGGGCACTGTAATTAGATAAGGTCATGTGGACCAAGTGTGGTGTGAGGTAGTTCTTAGTGTGTGCTCATTGCTAGGTTAAAGTACTTCAAATTGGCTCATTAAATGCACTATACTTGATAATGTTGTCAAGTGACAAGTTGATTTTTTTCATGTCTTTAGGGTCCTATGATGACCTAAAAGTTTTAACTAAGGTTAGATAGGTCAGTTTAGTGTTAAAACACTTGGGAAGTGCAAATTGTCAAAAGATGTAAAAATGTTGCTATGCAACATTAGCAACTTTTCAAAAGTTGCTGACAACATTTTAGTTGTCTTAAGGATTTTGGTGTCTAGAGTGGATGGAGTTTATAGAAGGGTTAAGACACATGAGGTAGACTATATATGTTTAGAAAACCCTAATTTAAGGTTTTAGAAGTCATTGTGTACGGACTAAATATTGAGAAAGTAGAGAGATTTTATGTAAACAGTGTGAAATTTAATTTAGATGGATTGAAATTGGTACTGTAACTCATGGAATCCATTGTTGGGAATGTTACAGTGTTGTTTTATTAGTTAATTTTCTTAGTGGTTAATTTCCTTTTGCATTTTGTAAATTAGTTTGTTTTGTACAGTTTGTTGTCTGGTTTTGACAGTGTTGCAAAGATGTGGACCTAACTCCACTTCCCACCGTAGGTTTTGTATGGCCTCTTGGGGATGGAGACTAGGTTAATTGAGCTTCAAGAATCCACAAGGTGGAGCTCTAAAATTGTGTGCACCTATTTTTAAGGTCTTGCCCTAGGCGAGCTGTGAATGAAAGCTCAGTTAGGAAGACTGTGAAGATGTGTTTAGAAAATGTAGGAGGAATGAGTTCATGAGCCAAGAAGGCCATGGATGTGATGGTATGTTTTGTGTAGGTACTCAAGAACAAGGAGGAGTGCCCAATAAACCTTCTTACCAAATTTTGAAGCCAAAGATCACAAACTGGTCTAGAAACAAGCAAAAAACCCTATTTCTAAAATAGGGTGTACGAACAGTGTTGGGACCTAGGACCAAGAAAATATTAGAGGTCTAGTATCACATATTTGAACTACCAAAACATGTTTGGGGTTTCTTTGAGAAGTGTCACCTAGAAATGCCAATTCCCAAATTGTAGGAGGCCTAATTGGTGAAAAAGGCTACAAGGCCTAAAAGATAGGAACTTAGGAATCGATGGAGAAAGGATTGAACTTGGTAAGTTAAGACCCAATTTTTGAGTCATGAAGGAAGTTGAATGAAACCCCTAACCTCTTTCAATACAAACTTGTGATTAGGGATTAAAGAACATAGATGAGGAAGTGTTCTTGTGGTGGAGAAAGATGAGAACCTAACAAGATAGGAAGATTCTTGGAGAAGGGAAAGAAGTGGTTATTTCAAGGTGTTAGAGGGTGGATTGAGGAAAACCTAAGAGGTCCTAGGAGTGACCTAAGTTGAGTTCAAGACAACTCAAGAGGTAGCTAGGAGTCTCCCTATCAAAGTGGTATCAGAGCATAGGTTCAAGATTTGGGATAAGAAGTGTTGCAACTAGTGGATTTTGCAGACTGAAGAATCAAGTGAAGAGTCAAGTGCATCTAGCAAGATGGTGACCAATGCCGAATTGGCTAAGAAATTTGAAGAACAAGAAGAGGAAAATAGACTGCTAAGAGAAAGATTGAGTCAACTCGAGCAACTCTTAGGAGAAGTCCAAGACAAGGCAAATAGAGTGAAGGACAAGGTAGACCAAAAGGAAGAAAAAGAAGCTAAGGAGAAGGAGTTGGAATTAGAGGAAGAAACACCTACTCTTGACCTTGTCTTGTTAGAGGAACCCTTCTTAAAGGCACTCAAGGCCTTAAGTGGAAAATCTTTGGAGGGTGTGCCAATTTTTAGTGGACAAATGGATGTTGATCTAGTCATGGACTAGATAGACAGTCTTGAGAATCACTTTGAATGTGATGGTGTGACAGATACTCAAAATTTAAAGGTGGCTAAGTCTAGGTTGAGAGGACCAACACTTACCTGGTGGAAGTATGTTCAGACTGAGAGAGAGAAAGAGGGAAAGAACCCTATTGTTACATGGAAGGGCATGTTAGCTAAGTTGAATCAGACTTACCTACCGGATGATTATGAGGTTCAGATGCATAGAAAGAGACAAAACCTCAGGAAGAAAGACCTTTATGTTCAAGCATATACTAAGGAGTTTCAAAAGTTGTTCCTAAGGTCAAAGATAGTGGAAGATGAGTCTATTGGATTGGCTAGATTTCAGAATGGACTAAAATGGTCTATCAAAGAAGAGATGAGTCTCACTACCCTAACAAGTGTGAGACAATGCTATCAAATGGCTTTAAAGATAGAAGAGAAAAGCAAGAGGAAACATGATCAGACCTCAAGGGGAAGAGGTAGAGGAAAATAAAATAGGGGACATAGAGGTAGCTTTGTAGGCAGAGGTAGTGAGTATAGATCTCAAGGAGAATCCAAATTGACTGATATAGTCAATGAGACCAGTGGAAAAGGAAGTATGAGTAGAGGTAGAGGTTTCCAAGGTGGGGGAAGAGGTAGATTTGGAGGTTCAGGTAGAGCTTCACATTTTACCAATATTAAATTTTTTCATTGTAATCAACTAGGCCATCCAGCCTATAGATGCCCTGAGAAGGCTTCTAGCTCAAATGCTGAGAAGAGGGTAAATTACATAGCCAAAGAAGAGAATAAAAGTACTAAAGCTCCTAAAATTAACCTTGATTTAGAGAGTGGAGAGATTCTAATGATTAGGAGGATACTCATTAAAGATCTTGTCAAAGAGGAAGCAAAGCAAAGGAGGGCACTTTTTTAGAGTAAGGTGTAAAATACTTGGCAAGGTCTGCAAAATGATTATAGACTCAGGGTCTATAGATAATATCATCTCAGAGGAGGTAGTCAGAAAATTAGGATTGACCAAAGTACTCCATACAAACCCTTATAGAGTCACATGGTTGAATAAGGGACATCATGTTCTTGTCAATGAGCAAGCATGGGTTGATTTTTCAATAGGGAAATATATGGATAGGATCTTGTGTGATGTACTCCCAATGGATGCATGTCACCTACTCTTAGGTAGACCATGACAGTTTGATAAAAAGACAATTCATGATGGAGAGATGAACTCTTATTATTTCAAGAAAGATGGGGTCACATATAGAATTCAGTCACTCATGGATGATGAGGGGTCTACATCAGCAGGACCTAATGTCTTATTACAAGGAGGTAAAGAGTACATGTAGGAGGTAAAGAGTACACACTATGCTATCATGATTAAGCCTAGTGAAGAGGAGAAGGTGGAACAAGCACCATTACCAAAGGAAGTGCAAGAGTTATTGAAGGAGTTTAAGGACATAGTTAGTGATGGGTCACCTGCAATGTTACCACCTCCTAGAGCCATAAGTCATCAGATTGAATTTATACCAGGAGCATATCTACCAAATAAAGCTGCATACAAGGTGAATCCTTATCAAAACAAGGAGATATATAGTCAAGTCCAAGAACTTTTGGACCAAGGTCTAATCAGAAAAAGCATTAGCCCATGTGTGGTGCCAGTGGTTCTAGCATCAAAGAAGGGAGGTAAGTGGATGATTTGTACTGATTCAAGGGCAATTAATAGGATCACTATAAGGTACAAATTTGCCATTCCTAGGATTGAAGATCTTATGGATTGTTTGGGAGGAACAAGGTACTACACCAAGTTGGATTTGAAGAGTGGGTACCATCAAATCAGAATTAAGGTGGGAGATGATTGGAAAAAAGCATTCAAGACTACAGAAGGGCTCTATGAATGGTTGGTCATGCCCTTTGGACTTAGAAATGCTCCAAGCACCTTTATGAGGTTGATGAACGAGGTGTTGAAGGACTAAAAAGGCAGATTTTTAGTTGTGTACCTTGATGATATCCTAATTTTTAGTAAGACAAAGGAGGAACACCTCCAACATTTGTAGATTGTGATGAAGAAACTTCATTAGGAGAAGTTGTCCATTAATTTGGAAAAGTGTGAATTTATGAAGCAAGAGCTGATCTATCTTGGTTTTGTGGTGTCTCAAGGAACCTTGAAGATGGATCCTAGAAAAGTTGAATCAATACTAAACTAGCCTACCCCTACATGCAACACTGAGGTAAGGAGTTTCCATGGACTTGCTCAATTTTATAGGAAGTTCATTAAAGGTTTTAGTGAGATATGTGCACCAGTCTTAGATACAATTAAAGGAGGAGTGAAAACTAAGTTCAAGTGGACTCTAGAGGCTGGTAAAGGTTTTGATTGGTTGAAAAAGAGAGTGGCTACACAACCTATTTTGGTTTTTCCAAACTTTGATAAGTTATTCACCCTTGAATGTGATGCAAGTGACATAGTTGTTGGGGCAGTATTGAATCAAGAGAATAGGCCAATGGCATTCTATAGTGAAAAGTTGAATGAGGCTAAGAAGAGGTATTCTTCTTATGACCTAGGTTTATATGCATTGGTGCAATCCTTGAGGAAGTGGAGGCACTATTTTTTCGCCAAAATAATTTATGGTTTATACTGATAAAAAAGCTTTGAGTTTTATCAATTCTCAGGAGAAGTTGAGCAACAGACATCTCAAATGGATGGAATACTTGTAGGCCTATACCTTCACTATCAAACATAAGAAAGGGAAGTTTCCTACTCATGACAGTCCAAGAGGTACAACTACAAAGTATAGGCTTAGAGAGCTTCAAGGAGCTTTATGAAGGAGATGAAGACTTCTCGAAAGCATACAAGGTATGTAAAGATTTCAAAAACCATTTCCATAGTCAATTTGCAGACTATACTATTCAGAATGATCTCTTGTTTAGAGGAGGACAGTTATGCATTCCTAAGGGATCTATGAGGGAGAATGTTATCCAAGAGAAGCACAATCGGAGTTTAAGTGGGCATTTTGGTCTAAATAAAACACTAGAACTAATGCAAAGGTTCTATTATTAGTGTAGGATGCAGAAGGATATCAGGAAGTATGTAGAGCAATGCTTGGTTTGTCAAAAAGCTAAAGGTAACTCATCTAATGTAGGGTTGTACCAACCCCTACCCATTCCTAATAGGCCTTGGGAATGTATTAGTATGGATTTTGTGGTTGGGTTTCCTAGAACCGAGACTCGTTTGGATAGTATATTTGTGGTGGTAGATAGGTTTAGCAAGATGATCCACTTCATTTCTTGCAAAACCACCCATGATTCTAGTCATATTGCACATTTGTTCTTTAAAGAGGTGGTACGGATTCATGGCTTGCCCCTAAGCATAGTATCTGACAAAGATGTAAAATTTATGGGTCATTTTTGGAAGACCTTGTGGACAAGGTTAGGAACCATTCTATCATTTGGGTCAGCCTACCATCCCCAAACTGATGGTCAGACTAAAGTTATTAATAGAGTGCGAGGTAATCTCCTTAGATGCTTAACAAAGGAGTATGGAATGATGTGGGATCAGATGTTAGCACAGGCATAATATGCCTACAATGACAGTGTTAATAGGACAACAAGCAAAAGCCCCTTTGAAATAGTTTATGGGCTGCACCCTAGAGGTGTGTTGGAGTTAAGACACTTGGAAAATGAAGAAGGCAGGAGTGCATATACAGAGGACTTCACTCAATCAATGAAAGAGGTTCATGAACAAGTGAAGAAGCAACTCCAAGAGGATACACAAAAATTGAAAGCCAAAGTTGATGAAAGGAGGAGAGATATTCAGTTTTCTATGGGTGACCTTGTGATGGTACATCTTAACAAATCCAGGTTGCAAAAGGGAGTCCCCACCAAACTTCAAATGAGGAGACTAGGTCCTTGTAAGATTGTTGCAAAGTATGGACAAAATGCATATAAGATAGACTTGCCATCAGACTTGGCAATGTCTCTTATGTTTAATGTGCAAGATTTGGTTCAGTATAAAGGGCCTACACTAGTACAAACTAAATCACATTTAGACAGTAAGGACATGAAAAAATATGTTCAGACTTCCCTTGCACCCACACCAGTGGTTGTGAAGATTTTAGACTCTAGAGTGAAGAAAAAGACCAGGCATGGCACTTACATGGAGCATCTCATTCGGTGGGAAGGAAATTCAGAGGCTGAAGCTACTTGGGTAGATGAGAATAAATTCAAGAAGCAGGGAGTTGATCCTAAGCTCCTGTCCCCAGAGGTGACTGAAGTTCTTAGCCTTGGTAGTATGGTGCAGGAGCACCCTTGAGAAGCCAGTCAATTGGTTATCTCATGTTGATTTTGGTGTGAGAATATGTCAAATACCCTCTTCAAGGGCACTATAATTAGATAAGGTCATGTGGACCAAGTATGGTGTGAGGTAGTTCTTAGTTTGTGCTCTTTGCTAAGTTAAAGTACTTCAAATTGGCTCATTAAATGCACTGTACTTGATAATGTTGTCAAGTGAAAATTTGATGTTTTTCATGTCTTTAGGTTACTATGATTCCCTAAAAGGTTTAACTAAGGTTAGATAGGTCATTTTAGTGTTAAAACACTTGGGAAGTGCAAATTGGAAAAAGATGTAAAAATGTTGCTATGCAACATTAGCAAATTTTCAAAAGTTGCTGACAACATTTTAGTTGTCTTAAGGATTTCAGTGTCTAGAGTGGATGGAGTTTATCCAAGGGTTAAGACACATGAGATAGAATATATATGTTCAGAAAACCCTAATTTGAGGGTTCAGAAGTCATTGTGTACGGACTGAATACTGAGAAAGCAGAGAGATTTTATGTAAACAATGTGAAAGTTAATTTAGATGGATTGAAATTGGTATTATAACTCATGGAATCCATTGTTGGGCATGTTACAATGTTGTTTTAGTAGTTAATTTTCTTAGTATTTAATTTCCTTTTTCATTTTGTAAATTAGTTTGTTTTGTACAATTTGTTGTCTGGTTTTGACAATGTTGCAAAGATGTGGACCTAACTCCACTTCCCACTGTAGGTTTTGTATGGCCTCTTGGGGATGGAGACTAGGTTCATTGAGCTTCAATAATCCACAAGGTGGAGCTCTGAAAGTGTGTGCACCTATTTTTAAGGTATTTCCCTAGGCGAGCTGTGAATGAAAGCCCAGTTAGGAAGACTGTGAAGATGTGTTTAGAAAATGCAAGAGGAATGAGTTCATGATCCAATAATGCCATGGATGTGATGGTATTTGTTTTTTAGGTACTCAAGAACAAGGAGGAGTTACCAAGAAACCTTCTTACCAAGTTTTGAAGCCAAAGACCACAGACTGGTCTAGAAACAAGCAAAAAGCCCTATTTCTGAAACAGGGTGTATGGACAGTGTTGGGACCTAAGACCAAGAAAATATTAGAGGTCTAATATCACATATTTGAACAACCAAAACACATTTTGGGGTTCTTTGAGAAGTTTCACCTAGAAATTCCAATTCCTAAATTGGAGGAGGCCTAATTGGTGAAAAAGGCTACAAGGCCTAAAAGATAGGAACTTAGGAATCGATGGAGAAAGGATTGAACTTGGTAAGTTAAGACCCAATTTTTGAGTCATGAAAGAAGTTGAATGAAGACCCTAACCTCTTGCAATACAAACTTGTGATTAGGGCTTAAAGAACATAGATGAGGAAGTGTTCTTGTGGTGGAGAAAGATGAGAACCTAACAAGATAGGAAGATTCTTGGAGAAGGGAAAGAAGTGATTCTTTCAAGGTGTTAGAGGGTGGATTGAGGAAACCCTAAGAGGTCCTAGGAGTGACCTAAGTTGAGTTCAATACAACTCAAGAGGTAGCTAGGAGTCTCCCTATCACCTCCATTCCACCTTTAAATAAATTTTAATTTATTTATTCCTTCCACAGTCTAATGTTATACTAAACTATGAATAATCTAAATCTAATTTGGATTAATCCTAAATATAGCCTATATTCCTACTATATACCCATCACTATCCCCCTAAGCCTACACCTCTATTTAATCTTATATTAATTAGACTAATTTTATAATTCTACAATAATTAACCTCATAATGGTGCCCACACATGTGTGACCACCTCTCCTATGGGAGTTGTCCATTCCATTTGCCTAAAATGGCCCATCCCATTTCTCTTTCATCTTTTCTCCCCTTTCCTCTTTGGAATATGATCAACATGTGACTCACTTTGGGTATCCCACCCTCTTACACTTGTCATTGAGCCATTATTTTTAAGAGTTGTTCACACATGTGTGAGCAACTCTCCCTCTTCCATGACCACTCCTTTATCCCATGTGGAATATATGTGGATGCCACATGAGATCCACATCATACAAGCCCCCCAAAAATCTATAAATAGGAGGCCTCACTCCTTGCAAATCATCTTTCATTTAATGCATTTTTATCATGTTAGCATTGCTCTAGAATTTTATAGTTCATTTTCATGTTTTTCATGTTTTTCATGCTTAGTTCATTGTTGAATATAAATATTACATACTAGGAATGGAAATGAATCTTAGTTTCATTTTATCTTGCATATCATTCTAGCTTAGTTTTGGAATTTCCATCTTCATCATTTGCTGAAGGATTGAGACAAGTTCCTCGTACTTGTTCTTGAGCTCTTCATCACATCAATAGTTTGCATTGTAGGATTCACTCCATAGCAAGAAATAAATCAAGTAGGATTTATATTTTGTGTTGGGAGAGCACACCCACATTCCTCTCTAAGAAGAAAATCAAACAAGTCTTGAGTGCACTTGTTTCAGCTCATCTGAGGTTATATTGGAAGCTTTGTGTAGGAACTAATTTTTTATATGTTAATGTAACTTGTGTGCTTTTTATTTGCCTAATGTTTGCATGTCTAAGCTTGTTCCACACAGGTAGGTTTTCATCATACACATTTTTTCATTTCTAGTGGGACCCACGTCCCTGAAAATCTTAAACTTTTTGAAAATTTTTGTCATTTTCTGGACCTAGTCACATATTTTCATCTCTAATTTACACAGAGTCGTCTGCAAACTGGAACTATCATTTATGTAAATTGTCATCTGTGCTCTAAAATTGTCATCTACGTAGATGAGGAACTGCAAAAATTGTTGTATGTGCTCTGAGATTATCGGCTGCGTAGATCGACAGTTGCGACCTGTCATTGTCGTCTCCACCATGTTTGATTTTCCAACTAGTTCTTGCAGATGGTTATCTTTTGGGTGGTTTTTTGAGTATTCTTGTGTGCCCTTCAGGTCAATTTCAACATCAGGAGTAAACATAAAATATAACATTAAATAATAAGTTACATACTCTTCAATTTTTATACTTAAGTTACATTTTATGTATATACTTTCAGGATGTTTGAGAGTGGTTTCAGCTTCATAGGAGTTAAGATAAAGATTCTAGTTTTTGAGGGTTTTTAAGAAATTTTAGTCTTAGCCAAAATTTTGGAATCAACATATTGTCTCCAACATGATTCTAGTGGACTATTTATTCTACCCTTAGGTCTCTACCCTGTCATAGAAAAAGTGTATTTTTTCTAGTTTCAAATGTTAATAATATGTTTTCCCTTTTGAAGCATTTCAGGGTTGAAGACTTTAAGAATACTAATGTTTTTCATGCAGGTTTCCTGGGATTTTAATGGATTTTGGGAATGAAGTTGTATTCTTTAAACACTAGTATTTGAATGCATGTTTCTTAAAGGAATTAACGACATCCACTCTTGAATGCATAAGGGAATTAACCTCACAAACTCTTGAATTACTTAAGGAAAAACAATCACACCTTTCTTACATGTTTTCCTTCTTGATGTGTGGGAAATAAATTGAGCTTGCATGCTTAATCATACTATTGTTTCTTTTGCTTAGGTAAATCACACTTAGTTTCTTTAATTAGGTTTAATTTGGAATGAACTCTTTTTGGTGTCTTTGAAGAAGTGTTTCTCAACACTTCTTTTGAGCTATTTGTCATTAGATAGATCCCTTAATTTACTTGATGTTATGATTAAACTATTGTCATATCCTCTCCCCTTGCCTTTGTGGAACTTGGGTGAAGAGAGAGCTTAGCTTAATCTATCCTCTAGAGAGGCTTGTCTATAGGGTGTGTTTCCCCTTTAGAGGATGACCTTAAACCAGTAAATACCCCAGCCGGTATAGAAATGAGACACTGAACAAAAAATTGTCTCAATCCCACCAAGCTCAGACGTGGTGTGTGGATGATAGTTTAGATCAGTAAAATAGTGCCTAAGGAGCCGACGTGGTCCACTAGAAACTTAAGTGTCTCACACATGTACAAACTGATTGGGGGGTGCCACAGATCTTACTAGAAACTATAAATTAGTATCCTACCCGATTCACCTCTGAATGGTGACTTATGATAGTGTAAGGGGAGGGAAGATTCTCCCCCAAGATTCCCATCATACATGTCTCAAGGTATTGTGTTGCGAAAGAGATCTTCATAGCACGAAAACAATACCTGACAAAAGGCAAAAACATGGATGCCCTTTTGCGGGTGACACTGTTGTGTGAGATGAAGGATTGCCAAGAAATAGGCCTATAATATTTCATGAAAATCCAATTCCTTAAGGTAGCTACTATTTGTATTACATGTTTGTTGTGTTAAACCATGTAAAAACATAGGTGGATTGAAAGGACCACTGAACATACACAAATGAAACATCAAAGTTGTATCAAAATTCCCCAAAGTCACAATTGATTGTCTCCTGCAAGGTTGCTTTGTTCCTTGCAGGACTCTTTTTAGACGTGTTTCTTCAATAACTGTCAATTATGCCCAAAATGTGAATCAAGGTATACTTAGCGTATTTAATGCCTTTGATGAATGTTGAAAATTATTTCTTGCTAATGAACAAATTAACCTAAAATAGCCCAAAATCAGTCATAATCCTACATCGTCATCTCCACATTGACCTTTCAAATCTACTTACCTCTTCATCATAATCATACTTTTCATCATAATCACCCTCTTAATCAAACAAAAACATTCCTCCAAATCTCAATCATCCTTAATATTTCTATTCACCATCTCCTAATCATCTCCCTAATCCAATCCAACCATCCATATTCTTCTAATCATCATAAATCAACATCTACATCCTAATAAATCTTTCAACTTCATCATCCTAGCTATCTTAATCATCCTAATCACCCTATCCTTTTCATCACATTCTTCTTAATCACCCTTAATCATTTTAATATTCCTTCATCTTAATCATCATTCATAATCATTCTAAATCTCTTCCTTCTTCATCCTAATCACTTCCTTCCAGCCAGTCAAATTATTCTCTATCATCCTAATCATCTTCCATTCTATTTTAATCATTCACATTCTTCCTAAATATCCTATGATGACATGTAACTGATTGAATGTTTGAGGATGTTAAGTTGATCACCGAAATGCAGAAGGATAATGCAAGACATTAGATCAGTTAATGGATTGTATTGTCATTGATGTCAACTTGATATAATCTAATTGGTTATAATCAAAGTGTCAAAGAATTCAGAGAATCAAAGAGATAAAGATTATGCTTTCAATAATGCATAAAAGACAAGCATTCATGATGTGACCTCAAACACTGACGGTCAGTGGAACATCAACGGATAGAGATCACCAAAATTCAAGTCATAGTGATGCTTGAGCAAGAACACCTACGAGCATTATCGACAAGAAGAATCACAAGAAAAACCGACAGCCAGAAACATAGTGTAAATCGACAGAGAAGCCCGAGGAGAACTAGAGTGTTGACCAAAGCTATTAAAGAGTTAAACACCAAAATTAACTTGAGTTCAGAAATGAAAAAATATCTATCTGGCAGAGCTAAATATGGAGTTAACTGATAGTTATCTTTGTTTTCATCGACAAGATAAAGCCAAAGATAAGTAATGGACTTAAATTTGTTTTGTCCAGTTGGAAAAAAGATCTCTGCGAGATAAAACTAGAGTTTTTCTTTAAATCTAATTAGCCAGAATTGTCGATCACACCAAGATCAAGAAAATCAAGAACCTAACAATGATGATATCATGTCTATAAAGAGACAACTCAATTCATTATGAATTGTGGTGGGTGAATGAATGAAAAAAGGATGTTGAAGAGAAACTTCATATAGTCCTGATCAACAAGCTAATGAAAGAGCTAAATTTTTCTGTGGACACCGAGCAATAGAGAACAACATCACCAAGTAGAATCAAAGTGTAGCAAAGGTATAAACTGAGCTAATAGATAGGAGATCTCATGCATCTAATATATAGGAGATAATACATCTGAAAATCTGCAAGTATAAGTTGCATATGTGAATAGATCATACTGTTTCATTTTAACCATTGATTCAAAAAGTCTCTTAACCGAATGGGATTTAAAGATCCTTTCTATATTGAGATACATCCCAAGGAGTATCAAAAATTTTGATCATGAAGATAGCATGAGATGCCAGATACCTATTGACAGGCCAAGAGAGTGTTTGATCAAGGATGGTAGCA
>MU228503.1:2685903-2745809 GCA_018584345.1 Thuja plicata
TCTCTAAATCATATGATGCAGAAAGAGATAATAGAAATCTAATGGATGTCAACTTTGCAACAGGAGAGAATATTTCACCATAATCTATTCCCTCTACCTGTGAATACCCCTTTGCAACCAATCTAGCATTGTACCTTTCAACACTGCCATCTGCATTGAATTTCTTCTTGAACACTCATTTACAGCCAACAAATTTTCTCCCTTTAGGCAAAGGTACAAGGTCCCAAGTTTTGTTTTTCTCCAATCAAACCATCTCATCATCCATAGCCTCAATCCAGGAACCTGCATCTTCCATGCCCAAAGCCTCTTTCACAGATCTAGGCTCATCAATGTTAGTAATCAAACCAAAAGCACAACTGGAATCTAACATAGAATAACCAAACCTATCTAGTTGCTTTCTTTCTCTCATGGATCTCCTTAAGGGATGAGGTTGAGTTTGTTCTTCCTCTTCTTCTAAACCATTAGAGCTGCTAGAGCTCTCCTCATCATTAGACCCAACATGGTCTCTCTATTAAGTCTTCTCAGGGGTAGGAGGAAACAAAACAACATATTTTTCCTTTTCTTTTTCATCTGGTTGTAGCACAATAGGAGAAGATGTTAGCTCTTTGAAAATAACATTTCTACTATGCAACACCTTACTAGTCACAGGATCCCAAAGCTTGTATCCTTTCACACCAACACGGTATCCAATGAAAATACATTTGACATCTTTGTTTTCCAACTTAGATCTTTTCTCCTTTGGAATATGTGCATAAGCTTCACAACCAAAAACATGAAGATGTCTAATTGAAGGCTTCTTACCAAACCGCACCTCCATGGGTGTCTTACCAAAAAGAGATAATGTAGGAGATCTGTTAACCAGATAGCAAGAAGTGGCCATAGCTTCAACCCAAAACCTTTGCTCTAAACCAGCTCCACTAAGCATACTCCTAGCCTTCTCCATCAGTGTCCTATTCATTCTCTCTGCAACTCCATTTTGTTGCGGGGTGTAAGGAGTTGTCTTATGTCTCTCGATTCCTTGTTCTTTACAGAACTGTTCAAACTCTATGGAACAAAACTCACCACCATTATAGTTCTCAGACACTTAAATCTTTTACCAGTTTGATTCTCCACGAGAGCCTTAAATTCCTTGAACCAATTGAAAACCTATGTCTTACTTTTCAGGAAATATATCCAAGTCCTTCTACTATAATCATCTATTAAAGATACAAAATATATAGAACTGGAGATAGAAGGAACTTTTATAGGACCAAATAAATCAGAATGAATAAGATCCAAAAGTCCAGAAGACTTGTGAGAATTGGAGTAGAACTGAACATGATTTTGCTTACCATAAACACAGTGTTCACAGAAATTGAATTTGAGATTACAATCATTTAGCCCCTCGGTGAGATTTTTATTTTTCAAGGTCCTAAGACTCTTCTCACCAATGTGACCAAATCTCATATGCCACAACATTGTATTTTTTGTAGGAAGCTTGCCTTCCAAAGTGTTTTCACCCTTAGGTACACTTACTGCACTGCCATCGAAACCCATTGCCACAGTCCTCTTTACTGCTCATTTAGATGTTGGGGATGAAGTGATAGTCACTCTCTTCTTTGAAACAGAAGAACTATTACACTGAGCAATGCATGCATCAAGTTGAAACAAAGTACCTCTCCTAGTACCTTTAGCGAGCATCATAGAACCTCTCATCATGTTGCATCCATCTTTCAAAAAGACAACTTGCACACCTACATCATTCAACATACTTACAGATAATAGGTTTCATTCCAAACTCAGAACATGCATAACTCTGTTGATTGCCTTTACTCGTCCATCAAGAAATTTGATAGTGACCCTTCCGTGTCCAACTATCTTTAGGTGAGAATCATCACCCAAGTACACCTTTCCACCATCAAAATCTTCATATTTTGAGAACCATTTTCGATGAGAGGTCATGTGAAAAGAAGCACCCGAGTCTACCAACCACACATCATCAGATGCATGGGCTACCAAAGCTACAATAAAAGCATCTCCATCTTCTTAAGATTTTTTAGAAGCTAAATCTAATCATTTCTTCTTCTTCTTTGGTTCTTTGTAGTCCCTCTAGAAGTGCCTAGATTTATCATAGTTCCAACATTTCACCTTGGATTTTCCAGGAGTCTTAGAACTCCCACAGGATTTGGATCTGCCCTTCTTTGACTTATTGTCATTCTACTTTCCTTTTTCGTTGGATCTCCTGTGAATAGCAAGGGCTTCCTTAGACGAATCTGAAGTATTTCTTTGCATCTCCTCAGATAGAAGTGAAGACACCACATCATCCATATGTAATGTGACTATAGTACCTCCAAGAGCCATCACAAGATGGTCCCACAAATTTGGCAAGGAACAAAGCAGGGTCATACATCGATCCTCCTCCTTGATCTTGGCACTGGATGATGCCAACTGTGCAATCAATAAATTGAATGTGTTGAGATGATCAGTTATGGATCCACCTTCCTCCATTCTTAAAGAATACAAATTCTTTCTCAGGAACAAATTATTCACCAAAGATTTGGCCTGATACACAGACCCAAGTTGTTTCCACAAAGAATTTGCAGTAGTCTCATCAAGAACATTCAGAAGAATGACATCTACTAGACAGAGTCTGATGAGACCCTTAGCCTTCTGATCCTTGATCTCCCAATCCGCTTGATATATCGCTGCAGTTCTCACATCAAGTGAAGTAGCCTCCCATAGATTGCGGTCTTCAAGCATGTCTTCCATCTTGAGTTTCCACAACTCAAAATTAGTGCCATTAAATTTCTCCACCTCCATTCTATTGTATGAGGAACTTGCCATCTCAATCTGCAAATAAGATTCAGAATGCTCTGCACAAAAAAATCCCACTCAACTTGAGATTAGCTCAAAAAACCCTACCCAACAACTAGGATCAAAATTTGATCAGGCTTTGATACCACTTGTAAGGAAACTCAAGTGCGGAAACAACTTCCTACACTAATCTCTAAAGGAAAGTATTGTGCAAATTCATTTAAATCCTTACAATTTTAGATTCATTAACTAATTTAACAATGATATTGCAGCCATATACCATGCATACATAAAATAGAGAATGACACAATGATTTACCCTGGGGAAAACCTTTCGGTAAAAAACCCCAGCACTCCAAAACCTGCACAACGTATTATCTTCAACACAACGGTTACAACACACTTGTAATGCAAGTTCTTTTAGGAGACAATCGACACTCAAAGACAAATCCAGTAGCATGAGATCATACCAACAATACACTCTTTTCTTATCCCAGTCTGCAACCCTAAAAAATGCTTATATCATGCGCTTTCCTTTTTAGGGCAACTTCCAAATATAGCCATATTAGGGTTTTACCATTCTCTACGAAAATAGGAACCCCGTGATTGTAGAAGAGTGTATAGTACTCAACTTTATTAGTTGCCACATGTCTTGCATGTCTTCACCCATCATTGAATCTTCTAGAAATAGCTCTTACGTGTCATAGGAATCTGTCATAACCGTTTCAGCCATGATCTCCTTACACACAATTCAAGATGCCGACACATCAAGAGGAGTGACACATCAGCATGCCAACTAGACATGTACACTCACACTTAATTACATTATTTTCAAGACATATATTTTACAAAACAAATAATAAGAATAGGAATTATCCAAGGTTGAGACACCTTATTCCTAACATTCCACATAGTTCTTGAATCTCCATCCTTTAATCCCATATTCCATATCCATCCATTCAATATTACCTATCCATCCATTCCATTCATCTATCTCCCATCCAAGAAATCTCTCCATCTCCACCATTCCTTGGCTCTCCCTTTTCATTAGTCCCAATCCATTTTATCCTTCATCCATCTTTCAATTCAATTCTATCCACTTCATTTATCTTCTAATCCAATCCATTCATCTTCCATTCTATCAAATATTATATTTATCTTCTAATCCAATCTATCTTATCTTCCAATTTTATCATATTCTCCAATTCCTTTCTTCTTCCTTCCATCCTTTTCAATCCATTTTATCCTTCATCTATCTTTCAATTCAATTCTATCCAATTCATTCATCTTCTAATCCAATCCATTCATCTTCCATTCTTTCCAATCTCTTTATCTTCTAATCCAATCTGTCTTATCTTCCAATTCTATCATATTCCCCAATTCCTTTAATCTTCCTTCCATCCTTTTCAATCCATTTTATCTATCATCCATATTTCAATTCAATTCTATCCAGTTCATTTATCTTCTAATCCAATCCATTCATCTTCCATTCTATCCAATCTATTTATCTTCTAATCCAATCTATCTTATCTTCCAATTATATCATATTATCCAATTCCTTTCATCTTCCTTCCATCCTTTTCAATAAATTTTATCCTTCATCCATATTTCAATTCAATTCTATAAAATTCATTTATTTTATAATCCAATCCATTCATCTTCCATTCTATCCAATCTCTTTATCTTCTAATCCAATCTATCTTATCTTCCAATTCCTTTCATCTTCTTTCCATCCTTTTCAATCCATTTTATCCTTCATCCATCTTCCAATTCAATTATATCCAATTAATTCCTCTTCTAATCCAATTTTCTCCTCTTCCATTCTATCTATCTTCTAATCCAATCATATTATATTTCACTTCCATTCTATCTAATTCCTCTTATATTCCTCTCATCCTATCTATTTATTCTTCCTTACAACCTCCAATCTATCCTATATTCCAATTCATTCCTCTTATATCCAATCCATTTTTCTTCCATTATATCTATCCTCTAATCCCGTCATATTATCTTTCAATTTCATTCTATCTAATCTTCCTATCATCCTATCTAATCCAATACATTTATTCTTCCTTCCAACCTTCAATCCATCTTATCCTCCAATCATCTTATCTTTCAATTCCATTCTATCTTGTTTCTCTTATCTTCCTTCATCCACCTTCCAATACATTTATTCCTCCTTCCATCCCATTAAAACCATCTTATCTTCCAATTCCATTTTATCCTTCATCCATCTTCCAATTCAATTCTATCCAATACATTTATCTTCTAATCCAATCCATCTTATCTTCCAATTATCTATAATTCTCAAAATTCCTCTTATCTTCCTCTCATTATATCCAATCCACTTATCTTCCTTCCATCCTATTCAAACCATCTTATATTCCAATCCCATTCCATCCAATTCATTTATCTTCTAATCCAATCAATTTATCGTTCTTCCATCCTATTCAATCCATATTATCCTCCAATCTCATTTTATCCAATCATGTTCTTCCTTCATCATCTAATCACATGTTATTCTACCCATTATAATCCTATCAAACTAAGCTTTATCCCATCAAACTTAGTTTTACCCTATCACACTGAGATTTTCCCAGACACTTTTCCTACATGAGTTTTATCAAATCAATTCAAAGATCGGATTTCTAAGTTCCTTGTTCATTTCACATATATTTTCAGTGAATGGTTGTTTTGACATCAATCAATATTTTCCCATCAAGATGCATCCTCCTGGTGTCAGCTTATTAATCCTCCATCAAATAATCATGTTCATGGAAAGAACCTTGGATTGAATGACTGCTTGGTCGTGATGTCTTTTTGTTGATGTTATCTTTGTGTTTCATTAGACCCTACTCATGATTGCCTCGATCTTCAATATATTGGTGTATCTTGGATGTTGTATATCTTAATATGTGTCATTTGAGGAATGATTATTTGTGGTTACTTTAGTGCATCTTTGTTGGCCAGGCAGTTATGGTTATGTATGTCTCACTAGGGGCAGGGTCTCGTGCACTTCCACCAAATCCCTAATCAAGATTTGGGTGTACTATGGCTTCATCATGAGTGTCACTGCATTAGCTCTACCATGATTGTTGATCTACATCTATGCTCCTAAATCTACCTTATTTGTTTGAGAGTCTAGTCCATGCAAAGGAACCATGTCATCCATGTTGTCTAGCTTGTGATGCATACCTCCTCTTGCAAAATCAAACTAGGGTGTTCTCTCTGATATTAACACAATACAATCCCAAAACTCTCATGTAGTTAGGTTGCATTAGTTAGTTTCATTTAGCATTCTTGCAATTTGCATTATGAGGCTCCTATTTATTCACTATTCCCCCATGCTGATTGGGGCATCATGTCCTCGATCTACCCTAGGTCGAGTAACACTATGACTTTTCTCTTTTACTTTGACCGTCAGTGTGCACTTTGTCGGTGTTTACAGTCACTTTGTGAATACTTGACTTATATGCATTACTGATAGCATAGCCTTTGATTCATTGGTTCTTTGAAGTATTTGGAAGTATGTCCATGACCATACAGATTATATCAAGTTGACATCAATGACAATACAATACATTAACTAATTTAATGCCTTGCATGATCAGCAACTTAACATCTTCAAACATTCAATCAGTTATAGTTCATCAGTGAGAAACAGTGATATCATGTCTATAAAGAGATAATCTAATTCACTATGAATTAGGGGAGTGAATAGAGAAAGAGGATGTTGAAGAGAAACTGATGAAGAACAACTTCATACAGTCCTGATCAATCAAGCTGAGGAAAGAGCTAAAGATTTATGCGGACACTGAGCAACAGAGAAGCACAACATCACTAAGAAGAAAGAAGTGGAGAAAAGGTAATGAAAAGATAAAATGATTAGAAAGGTATAATGAGCTTACAATAGATCTAAAAATCTACAATTCTAAGTTGTATGTGTGAACAGATCATTTATTGTTTTAGTTTAACCATTGATTCAGAAATTCTCTTAACCGAGTAGGACTTAACAATCATTTCTATATTGAGATACATCCCAAGGAGTATCAAAAATTTTGATCATGAAGATAGCATGAGATGCCGGATACCATTTGACAAACTTCACTAGGTTTGGTCATACAAGGTAGCATAGAGATGCCCGATATCAAGTGACAAACTATTCTTTCTAAATCCTATAACAAGGTCACACCTAACAGTGTGTTTGTAACCTTTAACAAGGTTGGCTCTTCACCGAGCTCACTTTAGAAGAGTGAAAATTTTGGGTTACCGGTCCCGAGTATTTTTTCCCTTAACAGAGTTTCCACGTTAAAAATCCATGTGTCTATGAGTCATTACTTTAGTGTTTTGAATTACACATAACTAATCTAGATTGATTGGTATACACTAAGAAATTTACTATTTTTCAATAAATGAAATATTGCTATTCGGTAAACATTAAGAATAAGGTTTAACAGTGAAATTTGAGTAGTAGTTATTTGATAAGATTGTTTGAAGGCATACATCTTGTAGGACTGAAGATAACTAGAGGCTTAATATTGTGGTGCTAATTTTTTGGGTTGATTTATGGGAATATTTTTTAGGCCATTGATTCACTCCCCCCCCCCCTCTCATTTATTCTAACAATCTATACCCATCACTATCCCCCCTAAGTATACTCCTCTATTTAATCTTAGTTTAATTAGACTAATTTTATAATTCCTACAAAAATTAACCTCTTAATGGTGCTCAGACATGTGTGAGCACCTCTCCTATGGAAGTTGTCCATTCCCTTTTCCTAAAATGGCCCAAGCCATTTCTCTTCCATCTTGTCTCCCCTTTCCTCTTTGGAAGATGCTCAACATGTGAATCACTTTGGGTATCCTGCCCTCTTACACTTGTCATTGAGCCATAATTTTCAAGAGTTTCTCACACATGTGTGAGCAAATCTCCCTCTTCCATGACCACTCATTTATCCCATGTAGAATCTATGTGGATCTCACATGAGATCCACCTCATCTAAGCCTCCCAAAAATCTATAAATAGGAGGCCTCACTCCTTGCGAATCATCTTTCATTTTATACATTGTTATCATGTTAGCATTTCTCTAGAATTTCATAGTTCATTTTCATGCTTTTCATGCTTAGTTCATTGTTGAATCTAGAAATCACATGCCAAGTTAATGGAAATGAATCTTAGTTTCATTTGATCTTGCATATCATTCTAGCTTAGTTTTGGCATTTTCATCTTCATCATTTGGTGAAGGATTGAGAGAAGTACCTCATACTTGTTCTTGAGCTCTTCATCACATCAATAGTTTACATTGTAGTATTCACTCCATAGCAAGAAAGAAATCAAAAGGGATTTATATTTTGTGTTGGGAGAGCACACCCACATTCCTATCTAAGAGAAAATCAAACAAGTCTTAGGTGCACTTGTTTCATCTCATCTAAGGTTATGTTGGAACATTTGTGTAGGAACTAAGTTTTTTATATGTTATTGTAACTTATGTGCTTTTTATTTGCCTAACATTTGCATGTCTGAGCTTGTTCCACATAGGTAATTTTTCATCATACAGACTTGACTACTCCAAGGTGCAAACCCTTTCATGAGGTCCTTCAATCTCAAGGGATTACTATGCCTATTGACATTATACCACTAGAAAATTCATTGATGAGGGATTGGTAACCAAGCAAGGTCTCCAGACAAATAAATTTGAAGTATTCATTAATATGGTAGCTAGTAGTTATGATGCATCCAAGGACAGAGGACAATCATTGAGTCCAACCAATCCTTGCAATGAGAGTCACACAACGGAAGGTAAGAAAAAAAAAAAATAGGAAATGAATGCAAGAACAATCGTCTTATTATTGAGTGGTTAGTTACAAGCACAATAGTAAGTTGTGATACATTCTAGGCATACATGCCTTATTATAACCTTCATTAGGTTATCTTTTAAAACATCTATTATCAGTTGTGACTACATGAACATTCATTGGTTCCTTTCTTCTGTCTGATCTACTGATTAGAATCCTACAAGTGCTCAGCTACTATTCTATTCTATCTCTCTCCTCTTTGTCCTATGGAAAAAAATTACAAGAGTATATAAGGCCTTCAAAAATAACATGTCATCCCAAGGAATATTACATTCCCCAATGAAAGAAAATGTATTACACAGATAGGTCATGACCCAAAATAATAAGGATCTTCATCCGACGAGAAGAATAAGAAACTTGATCCCTCAAGTAGGTTGACTACAAATGTAACAACATTGAGAAATGAGTTGTTAAGCTTCACAAATCGGGAAAAACCTTCACGAGATTGGAAAACACTAAGACTGACTAAAAACATGAAGAACAAGATAGTCTCACCAAGAATCTGAAAGATATCAAACATGAAGTAACCAAATGATGCACGATCCTAAGAAAATGACAAGGACAAAGCCATGAACACACAAAAATGATCGTAGCCTCCAAGAATAAGAATAGAATGATCACAAAATGAAACACCAGAGCTGGTCAAATAGGAAAGTTGGAAAATAAATATTATTGGTTGATGCAATATTGTCGAGATCCAAAGATGCTCCTGCATCAAATGCCCAGGGTTATTTGAAAAGTGAGCCTCTCACTTTATTGGGGCTAAATAAAAACCAAAATGATCAACCTCAACCTGAGAAATACATGAAGAGACTTTGACTGGTATGTCCTTCCATTTAACAAGATACTCCATATACTGTTGGCTTCTTGTACTTCGACCAACTCGGCTATCCAAAATATTCTCTATCAACTCCATCTGCTTCTTAGCATATTTTTGTTCCACATATGATCCATTACTGCTACAAGAATCTAATTCATGATACTCATAAAAATGTGTAACATTTAATACAGGTGATATATCCATGTCATCTGGTAACTCCACCTCATAAGCATTCCCTGAATCAAATTTCCTCAAGATCTTACAAGGACCAAATTTATTCATAATTAACTTGTTATAAGTACCAATAGGAAATTGACCCTTCTCTAAGTACACCATAACTTCATCTTCTACATGAAACTCCTTATGTCTTTGTTTCATATCATCTCTCCTTTTGTAAGCTTGATTCATTTTCTCCAAATGTTGTCTTACTTATCCATGTAGTGACTTCATGACTTCAACAAATTCTTCTCCTTCAGCACTCTTCTTAATAACATGACTGACATCCCTCAATTTTTCCACTCTCTTAGGATAAAAACTAGTAACTATCTCAAATGGTGTCTTCCTTGTGCTCATGTTTACTGAATTATTGTAAGAAAACTCGTCTTGTGGAAAAAATAAGTCCCAATTTCCTAGCTTATCTCCAACCAAACATCTCAACAAATTTCCTAAACTCTTGTTCACAACCTTTTCCTGTCCATCCGTCTGTGGATGAAAAGTAGAACTAAACTTCAAGTCAGCATCCAACTTCCTCCAAAGTATCTCTATAAATAGCCAACAAACCTACTATCCTTATCAGAAACAATTCTCTTAGGTAATCCATGTAATCTCACTATCTCCCTGAAAAATAAATCATCTACATGCACTGCATTTGTAGTCTTCTTATAAGGAATGAAATGTGCCATTTTAGAAAGTTTGTCTACAACCACAAATATTTAATCATAGCCTCTTTGTGTCTTTGTAAAAACAAGCACAAAATCAATGTTAATATCTTCCCATGGTTTGATCGGTATTGTCAAAGGCATATATAATCCCACATTCTAACTGCTACCCTTTGCAAATTGACACACATTACAACCCTGAACAAAATTTTGCACATCCTTCTTAACTTGTAGCCAAAAGTCATGCTCACTTAGTAAAGATACTTTCCTATCAATTCCAAAATGTCATGCCAGTCCTCCACTATGTTTCTCCTTAATGAGATTATCCATCATAGAATTTTTGGGTATACATAACTAACTTCCTTTGAATAACATTTTATCCTGAATAAAATAATCTAACCACGTTCTCCTGTCTACAACAATAGGTTCTCTACAATCTCTCCAAGGTTCGGTGAAGTCTAGATCATCCCCATACAATGTTTGTAACTCATCAAATCTCAATATTGTTACCTTCATTTTAGACAACAAAGCTCTTCTCCTAAACAAGGCATCAACAACTTTATTTTTCACATCACTCTCATGTTTTAACACAAATGTAACACTCTATATGAACTCAACCCATCTCATAAGCCTCTGATTTAAATTACCTTGAATGCTCAAGTACTTCAATGCTTGATGATTGGTATACAGTATAGGTAACAAATAATATATCCATTTCTTCAATGCTTGGATTATGGCATAAAATTTTTGATCATAAATTGAATACCTTCTTTTATCATCATCCAAATTCTCACTAAAGTAAGCAACATGCCTCCCTTCTTGACTCAAGATAGCTCCAATTGCATTTATGCTAGCATCACAATCTACTTGAAATACCTTAGTAAAATCAAGAAAAGCTAACACTGGTTTTTCAGTCACCTTTTTCTTCACAAGTTCAAAAAAAAAATTTCTCCATGTGTCCACTTGAATTCCTTTGTGTCTCCTCTGTTTCAATCATTGGTCCATAGATTGAACTATAGTTCTTGATGAACTTTCGATAAAAACTAGCCAACCCGTGGAACGATCTTACTTATCCAACATTCTTTGGTGTAGGGCACTCGACAATGGATTTCACTTTCTCAGGATCCATCTTTAGCCCTTCAACAAATATTAAAAATCCTAGGTATACTAACTCTTCTTTCATGAAAGTACACTTATTGATGTTGATTAGTAAATTATCTTCTCTTAATCTCTACAAAAATTGTCTAACATGCATCAAATGCTCCCCTTTCCTCTTACTAAAAATCAAGATATCATCCAAATACACAATAACAAACTTTGTTGTAATTTCGTCAGAAATACATTTGTTAACCTCATGAAAGTACTAGGTGCATTATACAATATAAAGGGAATTACCAACAATTTGTACAATCCTCCATTTGTCTTGAATGTGTTCTTCCATTCATCACCTTCTTGGACTCTGATCTGATGATATCCACTCTTTAAATCTATCTTGGTAAAATATCCGGCTCCACTCAAATAATCCATCAAAGAATCCATCCTTGTCAAAGGAAACTGATACTTTATTTTCATCTGATTTATGACTCAAGAATAGGTACACATTCTCCATTGTCCATCTCTCTTAGGTGCTAATACTGCGTGCACTGCACATAGACTTAGACTATCTCTGATCAATCCCCGATGTAACAAATCATTTACTTGTTTATTGAGTTCTTCATTCTCTGTTGGTGTCATCCTATAGGCTTCTTTGTTAGTAAAACTAGCCCTTGGTATCAAATACATACAATGGATAATACTCCTCATAGGTGGTAATCCATCAGGTACATTATCTGATATGATGTCTACATACTCATTCAACAATCTAGTGATCTCTTCTGGGTGTTCTTTTGATACAACCTTCTTAGAATTCTTGGGTACTAAAGGAAAACACACATTATCAAGTCTCATATCATTCAAGAACTTCCAACCATCCACTAAAAAAATCCTTGCAGTAGTACATACTTCATTCTTAAGAGGTTCCTCTAAAGGTAACAGAATTTGTTTCATCTCGTTAGCAATAATGGTTATACATTCTTTCTCCCATCATGTATAGCTTGTCTATCATACTACCATGGTCTATCCAATAAGATATGACACACATCCATAGGCATAATATCACACAAAACCTCATCATAATACTTATTATTCTTGAATTTAACTAGGCATTGTTCACTCACCATTACCTTGTGTTCATCTTGTATCCATGCAATCTGATAGAGTTTAGGATGTTTCAACCTCTGCAAGTTCAATTTTTAAACCAATTCCTCTGAAGAATGATTATCAAAACTACCATTATTTATGACAACATTACATACTATGGCATGTACCTTGCATCTAGTTTTGAACAAAAATATTCTTTGTAAAGACTCCTCTTATTCTCTATGATATAGGATTCTCCTAGTCATCAATTTTTCTCCTTCCTCTACTTGGTTGTTGTTTAATAATCTAGTGGACTAATCATCTTCAAATGTTTTTCACCTACTACCTTCTACCCTTTTCTCAGAGTTGTCTTGTTTTCATTCAAAGGCTCGGTGCCCTGCTTAACCATATTTTAAATAAGTGCCACTTAACTTCCTTCTTTCACCACTAACTTGTCCTTCACTGTGATAGGAACTCCTATCATTCCTCCTATAGTGATCATTGTCCTTGGTTTAAGACTCATTCCTTCCTTTATCTACAGAAGATCTACTACCTCCATCATTAGTACTGGATCAGCCTCTCTAAAATCTTCCTCCTCTACCCTTTTGCCTTTTCTCATGCCTTCGGTTCAATTTTTTTCATCCTTCAAAGCATAGTTATAATATTCTTCCACACTCTTAATCTGTATGAGATTGATTTCATATTGTATTAACACCCTTAATCCATTAAGGTATCGATAAAATTGTTCATCTTCATCATCTACATGACCAGATTTGATATTCAGCTTATAAAACTCCTCAGTGTAACTCTAAACACTTAGGTCCTTCCGCTTCAAGTTTTGCAACTTTCAAAACAAACTTACTTGGTAATCTCCAGTCAAAAACTTTTCCTTTAATTTATTCACCATTCTATCCCAGGATTTGATCTTATCTTTACCTCTTCTCTGTCGATCTATTTGTAAATTTTCCCACCATAAGGATGCATGTCCTTTCAACTTGGTACAAGCATATTTCACCTTCTTCTCTTCACTAGTTCCTTCTAGTTTAAATTACTTGTCCATATTTGTAATCCAATCTATCAATTCATCTAAATCTAGATTTCTATGATAATCAGGTGGATTGAAATGAGGTCTCTTATTCACATTAGTCAAGGATCTGATGAACCCCTCCTCTTCTTGGTTCAACTCTGGTTGTGCCTCATTTTTATCTCCTTCCCTTACCTAATCTTGATTCTATTCATCTCCTTCTTCATCACTTGAATCTTCTATATGTTGTCCTCTCCTCTGAGCAGTTGCCACTCCTTCCAATCTAGTAGAGATTTGTCTCAACAAATCCAAGACAGCTAGATTTGCATTCCTTGCTCCACCTCTAGCATTCATCCTGGCCATTTTCACAATCTTTAGCATCTGTAGGTCATATTTCCACCCCACAATAAAACCCTAGTTTGTACAAATCCTTGATCTGATACCAAATGATGCAGCCAAGGACATTGGGAACTCACTGATTCCAACCAATCCTTGTAGCAAGAGTCACACAACGGAAGCAAAAAAAACAAGAGGAAATTAATAAAAGAATAATCTTCTTATTATTGAGTGATCAATTACAAACACAATAGTAGGTTGTGATACATTCCAGACATAGATTCTTGATTAGAGCCTTGATTAGGTCATATTTTAATACCATCTATTATCAGTTGTGACTACATGAACATTCAGTGGGTCCTTTATTCCGTTCGACCTACAGATTGGAATCCTACAAGTGCTCAGGTACTATTCTGTTATACATCTCTCCTCATTTTCCTATGGAAAAAAATTACAAGAGTATATAAGGCCTTCGCAAACCACAGGATAGCCCAAGAAATATTATATTCCCAAATGAAATAAAATGTATTACACACATAATTTAGGACCCAAAATCATAAGGATCTTCATCCAACGAGTGAAATAAGAAACATGATACCTCAAGTAGGTCGGCCACAAACATAACAACATCAAGAAATGAGTCATTAAGATTCTTTGATCAGGAAAAACCTTCGCAAGATTAGAAAATACTAAGACTGGTCGGAAACATGAAGAACATGACAGTATCGCAAATAATTTGAAAGATCGCAAATATGAAATAACCAAATGATGCACGATCCTAGGACAGTCACAAGGATAAAGCCACAAACACATATAAAGGATCACAGCCTCCAAGAATAAGAACATAATGATCGCAAAAACAAACACCATAACTAATCAAACAGGAAAAGTGGAAAACAAATATTTTTGGTTGATGCAAGATTGTCGAGATCCCACGATGCTCCTGCATCAATTTCACATTACAATGTAATAAAACTATTTCCTTGATGACTCTTAATCTAGGAGGATATGATATGAAGGATTAATTTTATATTGTCACTATACAATACATGGGTATGGTCCTAGGTATCTAATGGTTACACTCATTAGGAGAGATCGCACAAAAATTCCATACAAAATAATTTAAGTTTGAACTAGAGGAAAAAGAAGTGGTACTGTAAGGATTAATAAATAATATGGAAATGATTACTCATCTAAGAGAATGGAGTATGCATTAGGTTATAAGAAAATTGTGTGGGTATCTCAATGTTTGGTAACTATGAAAAAACCCACAAAGGGAATGATGGAAGGAACGTCATGTGTATGTATAGAGAATCTTAGAAAATTAAAGCATTTAGTAACATTTCTCTAAGTAGAATAGAAGACAAAGGATTTGAGAACATGTTTG
The DNA here is from genome assembly GCA_018584345.1 of Thuja plicata. Classification (NCBI taxonomy): domain Eukaryota; kingdom Viridiplantae; phylum Streptophyta; class Pinopsida; order Cupressales; family Cupressaceae; genus Thuja; species Thuja plicata. The sequence continues at coordinate 2,701,174 of MU228503.1, forward strand.
AGTTGAATAAGGGTGTTAAGCCCATAATCAGTACTTCCTATTGCCACCTTAGACATATAATAAGAAAATTAAAAAGGAAATCAAGGAGCTACTACAAATGGGATACATCAAACCTATCTTAAGTCTCTTTTCTTACTATATGATTTTAGTGAAGAAAGATAGTCCAATGTGGATGTGCATCTATTACAAATCATTGAGAAAGAAGAATGTCAAGAATAAATACCCCATTTACATGATAATTAAATTGATAAATGATATTTATAGAGAAGTCTATTTCTAAAAAATGGATCTCAAACTATTCTACCTTCATACCAGATTCCAAGATGAGGATATTCTCAAGATGAATTTCAAATATCAATACAAGCACCATGAGTTTCAAGTCATCATTTTTTTAACACCACCCTCCAACAACTTTTTTTTATTTCAATGATCATTTTTTGTAAGAAATTGATTAAAAAAAACATCTTTTGTCTGCTTTGATGAAATTTGGTCTATAGTAAAATGTGGGAGGAGCACCTATAACACATTGATGAAGTGTTACAAATTTGGGATGCGCAAGCATTATCTTCCAAGGAATAAAAATGTGAGTTTTCTATGAAATATATTGTATTTATGTTATGTCATCAATATAAAGTGAGTGCAAGTGTATATGAAGAATATCAAATAAATTTGGGGCTTTCCTCCCCTAAGGACTTTGAAATAGAAGAAAGAATTATTTCACCTTTATAGCTACTTTAATAATTTTGGTAATTGATTTTGAACTTTAATCTTCCTTTCACAATATAATGTGATGCATCAAGTAAAGGAAGTGGGGCCTTGCTCATGTGAAAAAATCAACGAATTGCTTTTGGGAGTTAATAACACATAGAGGTGAAAAGATGGTTCTCCATCTATGATAAGAAAATGTTTTCCATCATAAACATATTTTTCAATTTTAACAACGTTGTTGGAAATGAGATAAGTAACTGAGAGGGGAGGGGTGAATCAGTTACTCCAAAACAAATCCTTTTGTCCCTTAGATGTCTTAAATATTTTAACATTGTTACTCGGTTAATTAAGATATTCTTTTGTAACTCGGGTGTCAAAGCAATCTTTATAATATCCAATGCAATTATACTTTAGAGATTGAGTGCAGAAACATAAAGCATTAAACAAATAACATATACACAGGTGACACCAAGATTTAACATGGAAACCCAATATGGGAAAAACCACCAATGTAACTAGTTATTGTTTTTCACTCTTCTGAAGTGAGCCCTGTTAGGAGCCAACCCTGTTAAAGGTTACAATAACACACTGTTAGGTGTGACCTTATTAAAGGATTTAATCACCCTGTGAGGAGTGACCTTGTTAGATGTCTTCAACACTTCAACATAGAAATGCTACCTTGTGAGAGGATTTACAAAAAGACTGTTAAGAGATTTTAGATCAATGCTACAATTGTTAGAAAGTAACAATGAATTGACATGTATGTGTAAGCAATTATCTTTGTTGATTCAGATCTTTGTTCTGATTATAACTGGATCCTTTTTTATCAGATGTTCTATTGCAGCTCTGAGTGATTTGTACTCAATCAGAATCCTATCTGATTTTGCCTTGACTCTTCATATCACAGAATTCCACACTTCTGCTTTTACACTTCCTGATTCCACTTCCACACATTCAATCCAAAATTGACCTTTCATTTATATGATAATCCCTTTCAAGTCAGCTTGAATATACTTCTAAATAATAAATCACAATTCAGTCGGCCTCATATAACCAATTAATTATAGTATATAAATCACTGTTAGTCGGCTGCCACTGAATGCCTGACCAAGACTGAAATGCACGAGTGACTCGGTCAACACTGAACTTTCTTCAATGCCCGACTGAACTCGGTCAACACTAAATAACTCATTCTATTCACCAACTGTGCTCAGTCTGAATGTAGACATTTGTGTAACTACATAAGTGTAAATACATGTGTAACATCAATGATAATACACAATTGAATAATTGTCTTCAACAAACGCTTCATGGATGAATAATTTAGGGTCAATTTCAAATAATTTCTCAATCAAAAAAATTTAAATGAGTGACAATTAAAAAAGTCATTGAACTCTTGTTTTGAGGTCATTGGAAAGTCTATTTGTTGTTTCATAAATATGGATAAGACTATGAAAACTATGGGTCTCTCTACCTTTGCACAAATTTTGGTGGACATCAATATCTCCAAACCTCTCCATGGAGATGTGGTTCTCATGGTGGGGGAAATGCCATGGACTTCAGTGGTGGATTATGAGGGTATCTATTTTTTATGTCACCAGTGTTTCTCTATTGGTCACTTGGAAACTGCTTGTTCTCTCCTACAGCGTAAAGGTGTTTCCACTTGGTGGAAAGACTCTTGCAGAGAACATTTGACTATTCCAACTTATGATTCTTCCTCTAATGAAGAGTCATATAATGATGATGAGGATGAAGCTCATGTTTTTGATTTGGGTGATGCTCTTATATTAAATTGGGTTGTCTATGACAATACCACTCTTTCTCCTATTGGTGCAACCCCCTCTAGCTGTGACGACCCTTCTTCGATTATTGTTCATGCTCTGCTCCAATATCCATCTGAAAGTGTACAACTTTCTCAACACTCTGGACCTTGTGTTGATAGTTTTCCAAATAGAGTTTCATTAGCTACTCCCCCTTGTGTTGGGGATCCTAAGGACAACATCACCTGAACATTTTAAAAAAACACATGAAAATAGTTCTTTAAAACACATTCTTCTCCACAAGTTTTGTTTATATTTTGTATTTTGTATTTTCTATCACCTTTACTATTAGTGTGTTGTTAGTGAGTCATTAATGGCCTCTACTTGTATAAGTCGGCACCCTTGCTAATGTGTTGGTGTTCTCTTTGACACCTTTGGGCTATGGTTGTGTAAGGGTTAGCCCCTTGTTAGGCTTCTAATTTTGATCAAAAATAAGTGGTTGATCTCTTCTTGCAGGATGTGATGAATCTCCATGGATTAGTTGAGAGGATTGTTCATGGTAGAGATAGTCACCTCATCATTTTTTCAACAAGAGCTCTTCCTTTTAGTAGGAAATGAGGAAACCCCCATCACCAATTTATATTCACAAACATATGACCATACTAATATTTTGAACATATAGTTGGAAGGTTTTTTGAGAAATTATATTATTGATCAATAGTTACTTAGATCAAGTGGATCTACCTTTGGAATCACGGTTACAAAACCACCTCCTAGATATCAATCAAGGTGACATTGGTCATAGCCCTGTATAGGTATGAAGATAAAATATTCATTGATCTAGTTCTATTAGATAGTAGGGTATTAGGATAAATTCATGTTATTAAACAAAGATAAGAAATTTTGAATTCAATCAACAATAATCTCTAGTAGGCGCAAAACTGGCAAAAGATATATGCAAACTATTATAGGATTAAGAGAACATTTGAGATCAAAGACATGATTTTTTTGAAATTGTAAACATACAAACATTGTTACTTAAAAGTAAGTAGACCAATAAAACTCAAACCTTGTTTATATGGGCTCTAAAAATTTTGAGTAGTGAAGTGGCCTGTGAGTTGGAATCATCGAAGGGAAGAAAAATATTAAAAAATATTATTGTCTTACCTCAAAAAGGTTCTAGAAAGAATATTGAACCATCAAATGAGTTACCTATGATTGATGAAGATGACAAAATAATTCGAATCTTGAAGCAATCATGAATGTGAGGCAGAGGAAGCCAAGAAATAGAAGCACCAATGTGTGCTTGATTTAAAATATATATATTTTTCAATGGAAGATGAAATATGTGAAGACCCACAACTATTGGAATATCAAAGCTTGCAATTGTTTGAGGACAATAAATTTTGTCCATGTGGACTTACCAAGTCCTTTTTCCAGTTGAAATAATTTTGTATATAACAGGTTTGTACTAATATATTTCCTTTTTTTGGTTTGTTGTGTGTTTTGCCTTCATGGGTGTTTTTTTTAGTCCAACTCTATTGTTTGCTTCTTCCTATCAAAGTCTTTAAATTATTCTTTTTTTAATTCTTGTTTCTTGACCTTCAATGATTTTTCCTATAGTCCAATCCTTTTGATACACTCAACTTCTGACCCCCAATATTTCTACCTATTTTTTATTCCCCTACTAATTTCCATATCATACTATTTCTATTAGTCTATTCTGAGTGTCATTTATTTCAAAGTGGAATCTTTCTTGTCCATCATCATTGTTCAAATTTGGAGGTGTACATGGTGTTTGTCTTGTTGTATTATTAAACGATACAAAAGATTGAATTTGTTTTGGTGTATAAATAGTAATATTAATACGAGTGGTCTAGGGCCTAATCAACAATAGGGATTTTCTATTGGTACTTGGGTTCAAATTGCTCTCTCTCGCATTGAAAAGAATTTTCTGCTTGGTAGAAGAATGCTATGGAAGAATACTTTATACTTTTTCGTCTAAAGCTTTCTCATCCTAGGATCCTGGTAAGTGTCCCACTCCAAACAAGGCTTTTTTATGCCCGGAATCCCTTAATGTGGTTCTTCTAGCTTTATGTCTGAATTAGGTTGCTTCATTTTCTTCCTCGTACCTATTGTCTTCTCTTGTGGTTGTTGACTATCTTCCACCATGAAATTTTATTCCCCCTTCCACTATTGTCAATCCCCCTATTGGGGGTCACCGCTTGTTTCCCATTGTAATATGGCCTTGGATGACAGTATAGCTTAGGTTTCGACTAGCGGAAGGGTTCACTCCTCCTCCCATTAATCTTCTAGGTGATGTGAAAGAGAATTCTTGTTTAGGTTTGGGTCCCTTGTAACCCAACAATTCCTTGCTTCGGCCAAAATCATTTTCTTTCTCAATCTCACTACTCAAGAGGTTTTTTCTTTTTGCCTTGATGGCTTACTTGTTATAGGTTGGGGCCCTTCATGTGCTTATTTAATCAAAACAATAGGACCTAATAGTGTTTTTATTCAATTAATGTATTTTTGGAAGGTTATGAACTAGATTTGTATTATTGTTTTGGCCTAGGAAGTTAAAACAAAAAAATTGTTCGTGAAGTAATGATGAAAATACAAAGGGACATAAAAAAAACTTGAGGCTTCCATATTTTTTATTAGTATCATGCATTACCTAATCAACTTGATGGTTCCTTTAATGGTTACTTGATCTTATTTGAACTACTGAATCCAAATAAAAGAAACCTATATAACTACATAAGAAGATTGATAAATAAAGGGGAGATAATGCCAAAAGAAAAGTAAAATATATTTGATGAAGAGATAGAAAAGAAGATTATGTAAACAAAAATTGTGATGAATTTACTTGATTGAGCCCAATCCAATTGAACAACAATGAAGAATTCGAAAAGCATGGGCCAATTAATAAAAATAAAGAAAATCATAGAGTAATTTTGCATGCAAATCGAAGGTAAGATCTTTTTTTAGAAAATATTTGCTTTAATTCAAAAGATTAAATTTTTTTAAAAAAGGATTATTTTCAAAATAAAGATTAATATCGAAATGAAAACAATATTCCAAAACTTCTCTAGCCATAAATGTGGCATTGAAAAGAATTATTTTGAAGAAGATAAGCAGTTGGACCATTCATGTGATTTCATATTAGAATTTGAAAGGGATACCTCAACCAATAGACAATTGTGGTTGATTTTTAGAAAGACTCAATTGAATGACAAGCACTTGAGAAGAATGTTGGTGTTGAGCTCATAGGACTTTTCAAATCTATAGGTAATGGTAAGAACTTTCATTAGTTTTTATTTTATAACTTGTAGCATGAAAGTAATTTTACAAGAAAAAATTTGATGCTTCATACTAATTTTTTTATCATGGAGATAGAGTGAAGGAGAACACTTGTAGCAAGGGTATATAGATCATTTTCTCAAAGTTGTTGATTAAGACATTGGATATTGAAATTTGAATTGGAACAAATGCTGATTTTTCACCAAATGTAGCATCTTGAGGGCTCATTAATTATCATAGTGTCATCATTCCAAATGTTCAATGATTTCACCATGTGATTGACATTGTTGGAACCCTCAAGAATGTGAAAAAAAAAAAGAATATTTTCTGGGAGTAAATTCATGATTGAGCACATGATGTGATCCTTTGAAAGTGTGTCAATAATTAATAGTTTAGGGTCTCCCTAGGATGATGAACTTTGATGGAGCAATAGACATTGTTGATAAAATATTCTTGGAAAATATTTTAGTTCCTAGTTATACCAAACACAATGGAAAAAACATGATGGTGAGTGCATTTTCCACTTAAGGAAACCTCTATGAAAGTTAGAAGTTGTAAAAACTACACAACCAAGATGATCATGCATCGAAAACTCCCAAGGATGAAATGGAATACAAGTATTACAAAGAGTGACATTTGGGGAGATTCAAATGTAGTTGGTATTGATTGCTTGAGGACAAGTGATTTCAAGATGGAAGGACTATTATGTCCTCTTTTTTGTAATAAAATAATTAACGTCCTCTTTGAGCTTATTTTATTTTTTTAGGGAGTAATTTAAATAAAATAGTATTATTATGTTGGTCCTTGCATTATTTTAAAATAATAGAAAAGAACATTGTTATTATTGTTTTAAGTAGATAAGTAGGGCCACCAAATTGATCCAAATAAAACTATTTTCAACTCTTAAGAATATTTAATTGTGTCTCTATCTTTGATGGTATCAATTATAAATGAAAATTAGGAGGGAAAGTCAAGAGTGGAGTTTCAAACTTAAATTAGCCTAGAACATTTAGGGAAAGAGGAATATGTCAAATTAAGTATTTTGGAGGAGAAAAGAGTAAGGGAAATTAATATTCAATTATTTCCTCAATATAAAAAGACAACTCACATAAAAAAGGCATTTTGATTATTTGATCAAACTAATTTTTTATTAGCTTGGACTTTTATTCATCTATTTTCCTTGAGGGTGAAAACCCTTCAATTTCTTGAAAAGAAAAGGATAAAAACCTTTCACTTAATTATCATAGTTATGCAAATTTTGTAGACCTATGAATTTTAGGTGTTGCTAGGAGTTTAGGTTCGTCATTGTGTTATTAATTAATGTTTCAATTTGTGTTTTCAAAGCTTTACTATTTTAGTTGCATGTGAAAGATTAAAGTGTGAATTATCCTATTTGTAGCTATATTCTTTTATTTTTGGTATTTATGATTAGGATAATGACATTTCATACCCAATTTGGTTCCAAATCAATATGTAGTAAAAAAATTCTTTGATGTTTATGTATCATAATAAAACGTTAGCACCCATAATTGGATGTCTTTTAGGACCTATTAGACCCCATTTTGTTGATTATGGGGTCTTTGTGTCCGTTATGCTTGATCCTGGATATCTGCATTTATGTTTTTCTTGCATCTCCTCACTTTTCCCAACATCCTAGGCCTATTCTACCGAGGACTAGTCAAGTTCTCAACTTGTTCCTAGGAGGTACAAGTCGAGATCTCGACTTGTTCCCTGGGGTACAAGTCGGCTCTTGACTTGTCCCTGGGTTTTTTATCCCAATTCTGGCTCCAGGCCCAATTTCGGGGTCTCTCTCCAAGGTTTTATCTTGTAGTCAGTCTAGATCAAATTTGAATCTCAAAATGAGTATAAAAGGTGACTCTCCTCTCATTTTGGTATCAATCCATCATTATTGCAATCAATCATTTGAAAACAATATATCATGCGAGTGCAAGCATTCAAGTTGTGCAATTGAGGATTTAGATTCAAGATTTCAAGGCAAGCATCCAATTCAAGATCTCCAAGTCTCCATTTCTTCAAGATCCATTCAAGAAAAGGCATTCTTCTTGATTTGATGAAAGTTTCTCTCCCATGATGGCCAAGTAGAGGAATTCAAAAGCCAAGCAAGAAGATCCTTTCATCATTCTTTCTCTCTCCTTCTCCAAGTGGTTATCAAGCATACATGCGTTCATGATCTAGGAGTGGAAATCATATATCCATGCATGTGTGAAGGAATCCTTGATTCTACATCTCATTCCAAGCATATTACAAGTGTCTTCATGGATTTGTGTGATTACTACATTCGTTCATGACGATTTCATACAAGGTGAATCAATCATTTACCTTCTTACTTTACATACTTCTTTCCTTTATGCAATTTAGGTTCAATTTCAATGCAAACCCCTTTCCACATCTATTTTCCATTTTTTGTGCACGGGAACAGGTTTCGAGACTTGCAGGCCCAGATTTGAGAAGTACATGTGCAGACACAAGAACCCATAAAGTTTCATCAGATTTGGAGCTACTGGGAATAAATTGAGTTCTCGACTTGTTCTTGGGTACAAGTCAACTTCTCGACTTGTCCTGCACTTTTTGGTAAAAATTGTAGAGTATGCAGAATAGGGTCTAAGGGTTCCAGTTCTGGAGTTGCAGCAGGATCCGACATTCTGACGACAACCAAATTCATCTATGAAGTTCGTATTTCCTCTTCTTGATTCAAGGTGCATACATCTTTCCCCTTTTATTTTATTTATTTTCATAGATCATATATGTTATATCTTGCTTTATCATATCATCATCGCATTTACCCTTTAAAGGAATATCGAATCCCCCTTTGGTTTAGATCTTGCATTAGCACCCTTATTCCTTTGGTTGTGCTAATCAGATTTTCACTTAAGGGTTGGGCTTGTATTCCTAATGTACACTAGATCTTGGTGAGTGATCTACATCTTAGCATTGCTCACCATTTTCAACCATACAGTTTATTAATGTTGTGCAATATAAGATGTCGGTGGTTATTTTATTTTTGTAGGGAATATTTTATTACAATGATATTATTAAGTTGGTCCTTATATTATTTTAAAATATTTTAAAGGAAATTTTTGTTATAATTATTTTAAGTAGATAAGTAGGGCCACCTAAAAAATCCAAAAAAAACTTTCATAATTCTAAGGAATATCTATTATTTCTCTATCTTTGATTGTATGACTTATAAACTAAAATAGGAGTTTCAAACTTAAATTAGCCTAGAACATCTAAAGAATGAGGAAAATGTTAAATAAGGTATTTTGGGGAAAAGGGAGAAAATGAAATTAATATTAAATTATTTCTTCAATATAAAAGTATCTTATAAGAATCTATAAAAGGAAGACAACCCAAAGAAAAAGTCATTTTGAATATTCATCAAATTAATTTTCATAAACTTGGACCTTATATTCATATATTTGCTCCCAAGGATAAAAACCCTTGGTGTACAAATGATTAGTGGATGAAAAGACTTCAATTTCTAGGCAAGAAAAAGACAAAAACCTTCCACTCAAGAGTTATAGTTATGCACATTTCATAAAATATAAATTTCTAGTGTGGTTTGGGGTCTAGGTTTGTCATTGTGTTTTTAATTGATTATTAAATATTTGTTTTCAATGCTTTACTATTTTAGTTAGGTTTGGAAGATTGAATTGTGAGTTGCTCTAGTTGTATAAATTATTTAATAACATGTTTAGATTATATTATTATGATAGATTATATTATTATGATATTTTTATAGACTCACTCATTTTAATAAGGTTGGAGCTATATTATTTTTGAAGGTCAATTGTACATCCTTTTTGGAGCCATGTGTAGATTTATGTCAAGGGTCTCAAACAATATTATTGCTTCATGTTATGCATAACTTGTAGACATATTTTCATATCTCCACACCACTTCCACGGGATGTGGTGCTCATGGTTAGGGAGAGGTCTTAGACTCAATCACTAGATTATGAGGGCATTCCCTTTCGATGTCAGTGATGCTTCTTTATTGGTTGTATGGCTACAAATTGTTCTCTTTTGCATCATAAAGGTGTTGCTACTTGGTGGAAGGATGCAAATGGTGATCATTTGACCATCCGAGCTTTTGATTCTCTCTCTAATTCTACCTCTAAGGATTCCTCATAGGCTGAAGATGAGGATGAAGCTCTTACTGCAAATTAGGGTGAGGCTCCTGCTACAAATTTGGGTCATGCTCCTGCTACAAATATGGGTGATACCCTTATTGTAAATCATGTGGATACCACTCATACTCCTAATAGTGTGGCCCCTCTGGCCATGTGGATCATTTTTAACCTTCTTCTCCTGCTCTATTCTAAGCTTCAACTCACAATGTTCAACTTTCCCAGTGCTGACAGATGCCCAAATGGAGTTTCATTAGTTGTTTGATCCTAAGGACAACGTCGCCTAGACAATTGTCTAACAACGTAGGAAAAATAGTACTTCAAACTCACACTATTCCCCACAAGCGGTGAGTGAGTAGCCCTCCCACTCTTGAGGAGGGCTACTAGCCTTTGTGCTAGTGTATTGTTTATTTTGTATTTTATCTTCGACAACACCAGTTTTGTTTGTGTTGTTAATAAGTTGTTAATGGTCTGTAAAAGCCAACACCCTTGTTTTAGTGATGTTGTTCTCTTTGACACCTTTGGGTTGTGGCTGTGTAAGGGTCAGCCCCCTTGTTAGGTTGTTGATTATAATTAAAAACTTGGAGACATGGTTTCACACCTCTTACTTTTAATTTATTACCCCTTACATAAATATATTGCTTCATAATTTGAAGTGGTCCTACATAGGCTTTATGTCTTTTCTCTTGTACAATATTAGAGGATGTTCTATCATTTTCAATACTTAGTTGTATCATCATCCTAGTATGCTTTCAACTAAATAAGAATATTGTGTTATATAAATTTGCTATAGGTATCTTGTTGTTATGGTCGTACTCTATAAGTTATTATTAGTAGACAATATTATCTCGTGTACATCACCTTTGAGAAATTTTACCACATTCCCAACTATTGTAGAGGAAAAGCACCATATATACTACTATGTAAATAATTCCTAATCTTTGTACAAGTTGAGAAAAGCCTTAATCAAGTTGTACATATCAAAAATTATTGGAAGGCATTGAATGTTCTTATTATATCTTGTCTATGCACCAAGTCAATATGTCATTAATACCAAACTCCATTGGACATTGTTTTGTGATCTCTAATTGCATTAAAATTATTAAAGCATGTCATAGCATCAACTATTGTGTCTAATAATGTTTGTAGTTTCAGTCGTATGATCATTGGAATACATATAATATATGTTGTTTAATAATAATATAATATAACATAAATGTTATATTATTAATAATCATATGAAATTTAATATTCAATATTAAATTATTATATTATTCTTAATTAATAATTGATTGATGAAACATTGTAAGATTGATTAAATTATAATTAATAGGAAGAGGCATGTCCTTTCTTATAAATAATAATGAATAGACATGTCCCATGAAGGGACATGTCTCTCCTAGCCTCATTCCCAATATAAATGAAAGAGAGATTGTTGCATTTGGAAAACACATACAACATAGAGTGCTATTACATTTGCAGTTATCCTAAAACTTAACTTGGTATCAAAGCCAGACTGTAAATGTAAGAGGGTAGTTTTTTTATGGTGAATGTGTGACTGTCTCAAAAAATACAGTCTCAATACAAGGATCATATCTCACAAATCCACCATTGATTTTTCTGAATTTTGGATGTTGGTGAAAAACAAATTTTGAAGATTCTCACCGGAGCGATTGGAGAGATAGTGTGGGGTTCAAAATTTATGACGGACTGTGTAAGGGTCTATGTGAAATTCCTGAAAGTGGATTTCAATAAAGAGATATATTAATTTGTTATGATCATAGTCAAGCATTAACAAAGAAGAATGTATTCAAGGAAGTGTGTCTCTTTCTAGAAAGAAATAATTAATTACATAGTGTCACCTCTCTTGGATAAATCAAGTCATTTCACAAGAAGACATGAGTATTGTTCAATGATATAAGTGTGGTAATTGTACATTGTGGGGGGAATAATAACCAATGTTTTGAACCATCCTTAGTGGAGAGTGATAAAATGGTGATCATCCACTCTAGGTCGTCGCTCTGCATGAAGGTCGTCGACGTGGCTAGCACGAACAACATTAAGATCTCCTGCAACGTGTCCGCCACAAACAACTTCAAATTTTGATGAGTTGATATTTCCTATATGGGCTCACCTTACAAAAGGAAATATTTGAAACTTAAGATAAGTATTCCATGTTTTATTAATGCACATGAATTATTGAGTTTAAAATTTATGCTATAATATTGGCTTGTAAAATCTTGCATGCTTCTATCTTTAGTATTTCTGTATGAGATAGTTTATAAGCTATTTGTAATCTCTCTCTGACATACCTTCAAGACAGAAGCACAAGAAATTATTTTCAGAGGGAGTCTGACTCTTCAAAGGTAACTTTGGATGAGGAGCTAAGAAGATTGATATCAGACTCGGAGGGATTCTGACAGTTCATCTTAAGCAATCTTGGATGATCAACAGATTGATATTTGCTCAATGAGTTCTTCTCTGTTAGAGAAGTTCGAGGTGAAATCCCTTGTTTTCACCCTCTGCACTGAGGCATGATGGATGTCATGTGTGTGAATCCATATTTTTAATGGGCCTACCCCATGTGTACATCATGAGGAAATGACAACTTCCAAATGATTATCACTTGTATTTGTAAAATTTATTGGAAGGTGACGATCTTACAATAACTTGACCTTCTATTGTGATAGAGATATTGTGATGGTTGAAACAGATCATAATAGATAGAACTTGTGGATAGAATCGTTGATTGAGGCAATCCACATTAAAGCTTGAGAAGCTTGTGGATAGAATCGTCAATTGAGGCAATCCACCCGGGAACTTGTGGATAGAATGGCCGATGGAGTTAATCCACTCTAAAGCTTGTGAGTTTGTGGATAGAATCGCCAATGGAGGCAATCCACACAAGAGCTTGTGGATAGAATTACAGATGGAGGCAATCAACTCTAAAGCTCGTGAGTTTGTCGATAGAAATACACACGAGAGCTTGTGGATAGAATCGTTGATGGAGGCAATCCACCTGAGAGCTTGTGGATAGAATCGTCGATGGAGGCAATCCACATCTTGAGACTATGTTTCTATTGATTACATCATGAGGATGATGCTTTTATTGCTTACGTCATATGATTGATGTTGTCAAGTGTCATATAAGTGTTGACATTGGATTGATTTATCCTCCCTAGCTAAGAGGGAGTGTTAATGTTTTGTATAGCTATGGTGAGGGTCATAAGTGTTGACACATGAGACCACTACACATGTTTGATCATCCTCCCTAGCTAAGAGGGAGTGTTAATGTTTGTAGCTTCAGTCGTATGATCATTAGAATACATATAATATATGTTGATTAATAATAATATAATATATATGCTATATTATTATTAATCGTATTAAATTTAATATTCAATTTAAAATTATTATATTATTCTTAATTAATAATTGATTGATGAAACATTATAAGATTGATTAAATTATAATTAATGGGAAGAGGCATGTCCTTTCTTAAAATAATAATTAATAGACATGTCCCATGAAGGGACATGTCTCTCCTAGCCTCATTCCCAATATAAATGAAAGAGAGATTGTTGCATTTGGAAAACACATACAACATAGAGTGCTATTACATTTGCACCTATCTAAAACTTAACAGTGTCCATTGCAAAAGAACTCAAGGATCTTTATATGTGTATAAAAAATCAAATATAGAACATTACAAATAGGTAAGATTTAAAATTAGATTCTAAATCAAAGAATTAGGACAACAAAAACTTGAAAATTTAAGCATCTAGGATGCAATTGTTGATTAAATCTTCAGAACAATAAGACCTATAAAACTTATAATGGGATATATATAACTAAGGAGAAAATAGTGATGCAAAGAAGATTATGAAACTTAGCATGCAAGAATTGCCCAACAGTTTAGGCCTCTAAACTTGGTTATTAATAGTTAAGAGACAATGTATCAATGGATTTTGATACGAAACAACAATAGATGCTAAGTTGATCATATTTTTTCCCTACCGAAGTCTAATACAAACCAATGAATGGAACCGTCTAAAATGTACTTAAGGTGTGCTATGATAATGATTGTTAATTATTTTATGATTGGCTAATAGTTATTGATACCTTATGTTAGCGGATGGAAAAACACTTGTATTATTTTGATAAACTATTCTACTTTACCAAATGTAAGGACTAACATTTCACAAACATGCATAATAAGATTAAACTCCAAAAATTATTAAAAGTCGCATAGATAAGTCGAGAAGATAATGCATTAATGTTAATTTAATATTAAATAGTTGTCAAAAGAAATGAGACATCAAATTCATAAATAAATTTCAACCATCTTGTCGAACGAAATGCATAATACAACTGAATGAAGATGTCGACCAACTTGTCGAATACATCAAAAATTAGTCAAAGTACAAAGTACATCACAAGTACAAAGTACATCACATGAGGTCGGTTCATCAAATGCATAATAAAGAAAATATTGTGTACATTCCCATCTTCTTCAACGATCGAACTACTTTCCATCAATTGCGCTCAAGATGAGAATGCAGTCCAAGCGCTTTTACCACCCAACTACGTTGTGGTTAGTTCCCCTAGTGCTCAACCTGTCACATTGACTGTGTCAACCCTTCCCAAGGAACTTAGCAACTCAGATACTATGCAAGTATCCTAAGATGATGTCTTCATATTCATAATATTAGATGCATAACTCAACTATTTTTAGCACTCGTAACAATAAGTAACAGTCAAATCTCAAGTGCTAATATTAGTAGGCAAAATTTTGATAAAAGAAATTGGAATATCATGATGTATGTTATTCAATCCAAGGAATATATATGAGTAATCTAACATAAATGAACAACCTAATGTAAATTGGGTCATGCATATTCTTAAAAAAAAGTTTATTAATAGGCAATACAAGGAAAGAGTGTGACTGTCACTTTTCTCCTCTACAATTATGCATCTATGTTTAATGTTTAATGTCTTCAATTAATGCATATTATGTAATCATATAATAGTTTCATCTTACTTTTCCATTATGAAAATACAAAAGCACATTTTTACATAAATATTATTTGATAATTAAATTGCAGTGTTAAACAAATTTAACTTAAGGTAAAAGTGCATCAGTGTTTCTTTTTCCTCTACAATTACATATCTATATGTTTAACATATTCAATAAACTCACATAGTTGAGTATTATTATTTGATCATTTCTTCTTGCCTTGCCCTATTCTAAGAAAAACATAGTTATAATGAAAAAACAAAAGCACCATTTTACATAAATATTAATGGAAAATTAAATTCTAATAATAAACAAATTTTAAAGACAACTAGCTCAAAATAAAAGTAATGAATGTAAAAGATAAAACGAATTTAAGGGCGATATTTATCGGATTCTATGGATGTGAAAAAGAAACCAAAATTGCCACAATTAGATTCTATGGATGTGAAAAAGAAACCAAAATTGCCACAAATCCATTCAACCATACTAAATTTTAGGACTAGTTTGACAATGACTAAGAATCTAGAAACTAGTTATGCTTATAGCCTGATTCACCCACACAAATGCAAAGTTGATCCTCAAAAGTGCAGACCTAAAACTCGCTAAAAATGGCCTACCGATACACTCACATCAATCTTTTGATATCTAAATTTGGATGAGAAAAGATAATGATTAAAAATACCTTTAAAACTTGTTGAATTGTAAGTCATGTTATTCTTAATTGAACAATTTTGGAACAAGCATCAAGGACGGCAAGTATGCAATGGACCTAAAGAATATCGTTTTATCCATTTTGATAACACTTCTAAATGAATGAATGGCAGTCTTTAAATGCACCAACCACAAACGTGCGATAGCGCAGCTTACAATAACTAAAGAAGATTTTACAGGGTTAATCTTGAATTTGATTTTGAAAATTATTCGAATCAACCATGAAATGATTTAGATCAAGTCTACACTTACGACCTCAACTCAAAATAACAAAAAGAAGGGGTGTCACAATACTAAAAAAAGGGATATTGAGATTGGAATATACTGATGTCATTAATTGAAATTTGAAAGCAAGCCCAAAACATAAAAGAAAGGTGCATCGATATGCAAATTATTGAAGGCGCTGCCCTCTTAAATATTAGAATTTGGATTCCCGATCATTAATTTATGAACCCGGTGTGTGGTTAAGGACCTGTTAATATGATCCATGCTTTGTTTTAGACCAAAATCATTATCAACCTGAAAAGACCATCAAAACACGGCATTAGTCACATGGATGACATGTCAGAAAACAAAATTGAAAACAGGATGCTGAAGAGACATGATGCTGGTTACAATAAGGCACCTAACACCATGTAAATGGGTTGAAGTAATTTATCTGTCATGAAATACTGACAAATACCAAAAGACCTGAACCGTTAATATCCTGCTCTCTAAAGAACATGAACCGTATGGTGTGGAAAATACATTCATGATCAAAGAAGCCTAAATGAATAAAATGTTAAAAGTTCAGCCAAATTTAACACTACCAGTATGTACGTTTTTGCAACTCCGTAAATAACATACAATAACTTCAAGTTTATTTGCAATTCTCACATCAAATGGAATTATTCAAATAGCGAGTGCTCCTTTAATAACACTTACCAAGTTACCAAACCACATCAGAGCTCTTAATTCAGCAGTTTCCTATACAAATACCTTTCTTGGACAAATTCAGCAATCAAAATATATTATTATGTCTGATTTTCTGTCATGTAAATCTAATGCTTATACTCGTCCATATCCACAATTATGCAACCCTTTAACGTAGCTTTCTTAGAGGAGATAGTACCAATATTAAACTAAGCAGTCATGAAAGTGTTAGTGTGTTACTATGACTGTCAGAATATTCTCTTCAAAGATTTGATCGAGGCAGATAAATCATAAAACTTCGGGATGGATGCCCACACCACAATCCTCAACACTTACACCAATACACTTATTTATAATCATTGAGTAAAATAATATCCTTATTTACTGTCTTCTGTGCTATATATTATTTAAATCTGCGATCAATTCCTTGATGAGACAGCCACATCAAGCTAGTCGTACCAGTCGATCACAATTTTTAAAATGATGGTGGTGTTTCATGGTCATCTAATAAACTATTTTTGTAGAGGCATTACAAAATTTTAACTAGACTTTTTAAGAAAAGTCTACAAGCAAAGATGGGATATTAACCCACTTGAGATAATATGAGTCTCAAATGTACTTCAACTGTTGAATGAATAGAACTGCATCTCATCATAGAGATTACTGCCATTGTTTTTTTTCAGTATCATCGGGAGGACATTGGCCGAGACTACTACTAACAGTCAAAGGGTTATCTTACTTTTTCCCAAATATAACACCAACAAAATTGCACAATTAGCTAAAATGTTGTACACAACAAGCATTTAGCCAGCAAACCGACTGAGTAAAGTGATGATATTTTACCTATGAAAGTAGAGATTTGATAGTCAAATGTCACTAAAATAGCAAATTTCAAATGAGGTTAAAGCAAAACCTAGTTGAAAGCCAACTAAAACAAGACCGCTAAGCACCCTCTGCCCAGCATCATGTCTTCTGAGACTGGTACTATTAAAATGCACATGATAAGAGTCTTTCACCAAGCAACACAGTGACTGTCATAGAAAAACAACAATGACAGTGACATTCACTGACATGAAACATTTTAATCATCAGTGGCAGTAACATTTGCCGGTTCAAAGGGGAAAAAAGATAAAACTAATGCACACGTGTCATTCTCATTCTGGGCATTGACTTCTTCATCTGACGCTGACGGTCCTTTTCTTCTCTCTTCTGGATTGCTTCAGCACTTAACTGAGCTTCAGTCTCTTCCAGAGCCTTCTTTCTTTCTTCTTTCTTCCTCTGAATTGCTTCTTGTCTAGCAAACTGTTGCTCTTTGTACAATTCCTTAGCCACTTTAGCTCTTGCAGATTCTGCCTTGTTACGAGCCTGCAATAAACAAGTATGACAATTTAAATTCTAACATTACAAAATCCAACATTAGAAAATAAATTTGAACCAAAGTTGTTCGAGGAAGAAAATTTGAAATTTCTTATATTACCTGAGTACTGAGCTTGTAACGCCCAACCAGGTCAATATAATATGGTACAATTGCAATCAAACGTGTCATATCAGCCATTTTGCCAGCTGATGGTAGTGTGAACTTGAACGTAAGCATCTTTCTGTGTGAACTCAATGGGTATTGGTCTGTAATATATAATGAAACAAAACCTTTTCCATACTTTTCAAATGCCTTTTCACCAAAAACCTGTGATATAAAACATAGACAGGATTATTTTATACTCTTGGAAACTTCATGATTTGTTTCCAAACAAACACAGTTCAACTTGTGCGAGAACAGATTTAACTTCCTAATGCATCTTTTTCCGTATTCAGAAATTCTCTCAAATATAAAATTGGTTGACTTATCTTGACATCCACAAAACATACACCAGCATTTGGTGCGAGATAAATTTCTAGAATATGTAAGACAAAACTAACATTGCAATTGCAAGAAACTTTATCATAAAAAGTTCAGTAATAAAAACCTAAATAGCACTTGCATCTAAATTAGAAACATGCTAGAAAGGAATTTTTGTGTACACAAATTGAAACAACAGACCAAGTGTCCAGGCAATATCAATGACATCAAAGGAAAATATGAAAGGAATCACCCAAAAAGATTATGGAAGATTATACTAAAGCTTGTAAATATTAGAGAGAATCCTATTTGCAGATGAATGCACTCAAGAAAATGATTATATATAATTTTCTACTTCTCAACTCACCTCATTAATAAGAATATGTTCTACTAGGTGCCCCTGAGAACAGCGAAAAGCCATGTCATTTCCATTGTACTTCCAACAATCAGCAAGATTAAATCTAGATACTAGCAATTTTCAAATTTGACCCTCCATTTTAAAGAACTGTAGATTTTGAAAGGATGATATTAGTAAAATCCACAGTATTATTACTATTTAAAGTTTAAGGTACTGGGGTGATGAGTCAAAAAGATACAATTCTAGGCTAATGTGGCCACAGTGTTAAATGTAGTGAGCTAGATTCATTTTCAAATTTGACCCTCCATTTTAAAGAATTGTAGATTTTGAAAGGATGATATTAGTAAAATTCACTGTATTATTACTATTTAAACTTTAAGGTACTAGGATGATGAGTCAAAAAGATACAATTCTAGGATAATGTGGCCACAGTGTTTAATGTAGTGAGCTGGTAAGCACAGCATCTCCACAAATCCTAAAACACAACACCAACACCCACGATTGGGGAATATCAATGAGAGGTAAGCATCAGTAAGGGTAAGTCACTCCTACTTTAGGCTCTACTAGGGCAAGAGGGGTGTATTCACTGAGGTTTACAGAGAACGATTAAAGAGAAATAGCTCAACTTGAGCTGATCTTACAAAAAAAACCTGCCCTAGTGCAATGAGACTGAGTCTCATATGGTTGTCACCAAGTCTTTACGCAGATTAAGCCTCTTTTAAAGAAAAAAGAGCATCCATACACATACAGCAAAAGATAAATCATTGTTGTACCTCTACAAGTGAATCCCCTTCAATGGACATACACATGTGCAAGATGGAAACATGTCTTCACAATTGTCTTATCAATTTTATCAGTTTTAGTTTGCATAAGATGTGACACAAGTTGCTACCCTAGATTGTGAGAGCATGAGAAAAAATACACAACAAAACAATCTCTAAAACTACACAAGTAAACTGAGAACAAGAGATAATTAAATCAATTATGTTTGCTCCTCCACCTCCTATATTGGAAAAAGACCTGCATAGACTGCAATAGCCTCAGGGATGTGTTGTGAGGTTTTCACACCATCGCCCCATTGCAAATGGGTACCCCATCTTTTCGCTTTGGCAGTAGGAGTAGAAGTCCTAGTAGGCTTAAGTTTGGTAGCAATAGAAGTCCTAGTAGGCTTAAGTTTAGTAGCAATTCCAGAGTCTGCCAGGCAATGAGATGAGTTTGGGCAACTTTGGGCTTGCTTAGAGTCAAGTTAGCGATGCCATGAATGAGGAAGCCCAACACTTCGTCGAAAGCCCAAGAAGTTGGATTAGTGAATTACGGACCAAGCTTGAAGTAGAGTCTAAGTCTTAACCTCCCAAAATATGTGAAGTTTGGAGGGAAGCGATAAAGTCTTAACATGAAAATGTGGAAATTAGAAGGGCTTAACCCAGAAGTTTGCGATAGGAATGATCAAGACCTAATTTTGATGGCATTTGGGCGAAATGGAAAAGGAAATTACAAGTTTTGATGAAAAATCCAACACTTAGAGGAATTGAACAAGCTTGGAAGCTGTCCAAGACAAGGGTGGAATCCACCCTTACCTTGGACAACGCTGTCCAAAGCAAGTACAGAATCCGCACTTGCCTTGGACACAAACGTACATCACCTTCCCCTCTCCCGCCTTCAAAAAAGAAGCCCCCAATCTGATTTGAAGGTGATGTCAAGCAAAAATCAAGCCATTTCAAGGCATGTGGGTCTAATTCAAGCAAAAGAGGTTCTTGTCACCAAAAATCATAATTTCAAAGTGAAAATGTCTTAAACAATCTCAGATTTCACAGTGAATTTCAATCTAAACCATCAAATGGTGATCCAAGAGGGAAGTTTCAATATTAAAATTTCACAGTGAATTTCAATCTAAACCATCAAATGGTGATCCACGAGGGAAGTTTCGATATTAAAATGCAAGGAAAGCAGTGCAAGCGAAGGTGGCAAAGCGAAACAAAGGTAGCTATAAAGGTGAAAGAGGCGAAAGTGGAGTGAAGGAAGCTTGAAGCTTATCCAAGCATTGTGCGGAATCCGCACTTTGATTGGACAGCTGTGTCCAATACTACCCAGAATTCCACACTTCGCCTTTAGGAAGATTTGCACTCCATGATGCTTCCCTTCACAAATATGGTCATTTTGATTTATAACTAGGCTACTATCCCATGAAAATCAGGTCCGAAATTGGTTGAAAAACTCAGAAAACAAGATTAAACAGAATATAAATCAGGTTGAAATTGGGAGTTGATAGGCTTTCATACAAAAATTGCATGGATTCAACTTCAATATTAAGTTCAATTTGCCATAAGAATACCTTAATTCTGTTTTGTGTATCATTTTTGCAAACTTAACACCAGATTTCTCCTTTGTTAAGCAAGGTGATTATGGAAGAGGGAGATGCTTGGAGAACAAAGGATGGTGGCAAGATCGTGCTCAAGGCTTCAAGCAAGAATCCACAAATGACCAGCCTTCCATCAAAGAGGACTAAAAGAGGATGGCTCAAAGCTGAAGATCAAGGTGGAAATGCAAAAACTCAAATAACAACATGAAGATGGGAATCAAAGAAAATGATCAAAGCTACAAGTGAAGGAAATTATCAACTTGAATTTCCTTCAGAAATCCAAGTTCAAGATTCAAGTACAAGGAATATGATCATCACTTCTACAAGTTCAAAATCATGGCAATGAGAAGATTTTCAAAAAACAGAAACAATTCATGAAGATAAAGCAATTTGGGAATATGAGCCATCACAATTGAAGACTTGACAATGTTGAGTATCAAGTGATATTACTTCACCAAGGAAATGATCAAAGTTTATAGGATAAATATGTTGAGGTGGCGCCCATCCATCTTCAACCAATCAAAAAAACTCCAATTGCATGTGTCCAAGCACAGTCAATCAGATCACGCCAAGTGTACATGTGGAGTCCACTCAATGTCTCTACCTAACCTATTTTTTTATTAGTCAATCTAAGCAATGTAATTTTCTCATTGGCCCACAAGGTGGTGTCTTCATGTAATTGGATGAGCATTTAATGCTTGTAGCTATTAGTTGGATTAGGGCTTTGTTGGATTAATTTGGGCCCTTGATCTTGAATTGATCTTGGCCATCCATTGTAATTGAACAATTATAAAAGGAAAGGCCTTATCATTTATAAAGAGGAGACTTGTTGAAAGTGTTGCTATAATGCTACTAAAGTAATTGCTAATTCCTTGTTGGTCTTTATGGTGGATTACTTGTGTTATTTTGCAGCATTGCATGGTTTCTACATTTCCTCACTTAGATTAAATTTTCATTTCTTGTTGAATAGAAATAGTTGAGTAGATGGATGGAAGTGATTGTGAATCAATCTTTGTAAGACTTGTTTAGTCCATACCACTACCAGTTTGTATTATTGCTTGCATTTTAATATGCATCCATTGATGGTGTTAATGGAATGGTAATAGTTTGAACATCTTACATTTACCTTAGGAGATTGCACTAGCTTAGTTGACATCGATGACTAAACTAAGTCTAGTAGAGTGACAAAGACCTCCACAGTTTCTTGCATTCTAGGAGTAGAATAGTTTTTTAAACCCTTTCTTTCCCTTTGCAATTTGTTTGGTTAGAAGTTGAAGTAGTTGAAGTCCATTGAATGAACAGCATAAGTCCCTTTGTGACACCAGCATATCACATCACAACAACTGAGTGAAAGTCCACAATTAAGAAGGAACCTTGGGGTTGTCTCATTCGATCACACAATTCATATACATTGTTTAGCATATGAGTTTCCTTGTTCAAGAGAGAGTTGGAGATTTGGTGTTTCATTTGGAATACTAGGTATTTGATTCTACATGTTGTAGTGGCATAAAACTCACATCAACAAGATGCACCATATAAAAGCCACAAAGATTAGAAACGTTTCATATGAAGGCATTTTGACAAGTCCACTGTCAAACTGAAAGAAATTAAAAGCATGAAAACAACATTTTATAGCCATGGTAGGCAAACCCTGCCACACAGCAAACATACCAGCAAATGTAACATGAGAAACATAATGGCATTCCATTCTCTAGAAACTTCTAGCTGACAGAGGAGACACCGATGAACACTACTGATTCCTGCATACAACAAACAGTCCAACACTTGCACAAACATCTTTATGCCTTCATAAAATCTTACATTTCATTGTTTGAGCCCCTAGAATATACACTAGCACTTCTGTGCAATAAATAGCACAACACACCAACCCTTTGTGCATATTAGAATCATGTATGCATAGCCCTACAGCTTACTAGTAGCTTCATGGCATAGGAACTCAGTCATGTCAAGCATTGAAATCCATGGGGCAGCCTCTGTAGTCTGACCTCTTGAGTAGCACACAAAAGCACCATGGTACAAGCTACAAATATTAGAATCATTGCATATCAAGGCATGCTTACACATCCATTGTCAAATGAAAGTGCTCACATGCATAAAGGAAAGGATTGTGGCAAGTTGTTCTTACAACACTCAATGGCCATGTCAAACAGACCAATGATCATAACTAACATAGCGGCAAATGTAGCATGAGAAACAAAATGGCATTAAATTTCCTAAAAATTTCTAGCTGACAATGCAGACGACAATCAACACATGATTCCTGCACATATCAAACTATCCAACAGCTTACACAAACCTCATCTTGCCTTCATAAAATCTCCCATTTCATTATTTGTGCCCCTAGAATTTACAGCAGCAGCTCTATGCTGGAAATGGAACAAGATACCAGCCCTTTGTGCATATTAAGATCATGAATGTATAGCCCCACGCATACTAGCAGCTTCATAGCCTAGGAACTTAGTATTGGGGCAGCCTCTGCAGTCAAATATCTTGAATAGCACACAGTGGCAGGGTAGAAGATTGCACTTGGAGGAGTGGGAAGTCCATCTTCGATCACAAATCAAGTACATGGAGCAGGGGAGAAGGCCACTAATAGTTGCATAAAGTAGATCAGAATCAGAAACTAGGCCTCTCATGGGTACGAATCTGTATATGCATTTGATCCATTCAAACCTTAAGCTATAGTGGCCTTGTAGTAACAATGGTAGTCCAAACACATCTATGCAGTAGATTGATCAAGGAAGAGAGTACAGAAAGGCACACACCAAGCCCCTGGCACACCCGTCAACATATCATTAAAGCCCTACAACAGCAAATATGAGGGCCAACAAGTATCACAACCCAACATGGATTGTACCGAGGCAAGAAAAACTCCAGCAAAAGAAACTGAGATATGTAGCCTGTTGATGCCATAGTATAAATGCAAGCATCTGTGCATTCATTTATCAAGAAATTAATCGCCAGATACAACAAACCAGCAACATGAAGCCACCACCAAGCCAAAAGATTGCTAGCCAGAGGCTATTGCGTAGGCAACAACAAAAGACAATGCTAAAACAAGCTTAGAACATGACATAGGCTTGTGAAATGAGTAAAAATGATGCCCACAAGCAATGGGATAACCTATTAGTACATTGCAAACCTCCATTAGTCTTGTCAATTCGCTATACCATTGTGTATCAAGTGTACATACCTACTAGCTGAAAATATTTCAACAACAGCGTGAATGCATTTATATATAGTAGGCACGAGCCCTGGGTTAGCAGAAATAAATGGCTAGAGTAAAGCATTAGGATTTTTGGTCTATAAATCTATGTGTAAGCATAAAAAGCATCGAGGAAAGACATGTCGAAACTATGTTGGATGAAGAAGGTTCTGCCATATGTATATTCTGCCATCTACATGCCATCACATTGAGCACTAAAGTCAACGCAAACTATATAGTGGCATCACTGTACTCAATGAGGCTGATGGGCAGAACAATTAACCACACAAAACTAAGGATACTTTAATTAGGCAATGCAAATTTAGAACATGTCACTAAATGATTTAACTATTGCAAGGCATATATGTACCAGATTTAAAATATGCACTGTAAGCAAACCATTGGCAAGCAAGTCCAAACACAAGAGTGAACAAATAGCATCAAGGTAAGGAGTCGTAAGCAAACAAATTCACCACCCACAAGCATGAAAGATGATAGTTGCATGATGTAGAGGACCTACTAAATGCAATTAGGCCTGTAGATTATTAACCATTGGGACAAATACAACACCGAGGTACATTTAGATGATGCTTGGACAAAGATGGATCCGTAGGACCAAAAGAAACAAATCTTCACAATTGGCATGTGTAAACAAGCACAATGTAGACCTAAAATGAAAACCACAATAATGGAGACCAACAATGAATTGTTTGGCTCGAGAATTGCAATATATGCCAAATGAAATAGACCATCAAGGATGTAAATCCAACATTAAAATGGACACTACAGAAAATAGTGCCAATAGGATCTCACTAAATCCTAATGGGAATATGGTCCTAATAGGGTATCGTAAATGGTGGGCTATACCCTTATTAGACATTGTCAGCATTTAAGTAGGTCAATCATAATGTTATATATTGATAGTCCAACTTTTGTAATAACCATGTTGGTAGCTTATAACTAGGAATAATTCTTTAAGTATCAAAGTGAAAGTAGGGTCAAGTCGATTGGCTGGTTGATCCTGTTGCAAGGTGTGTGGCCTTGGTCTCCTTGTGCTGCGCAGCGCAGCGGTGGATCATGACATGGCTTAACTGCCTCCCGTGCTTGTATAAGTCAAGTGGTTGTATCGGGCATTAACAGGTCGACCTTTTGGTGCAACGGCAGCCAACAATTGGTATCAGACCCAATCACAGGTTCGAACCCTGCGCTTGCGCTAGGGGGATTGTTGTAAGGTGTGCGCCCTTGGTCTCCTTGTGCTGTGCAGCGCAACAGTGGTTTGTGACATAGCTTAACCGCCTCCCGTGTTTGTTTAAGTCAAGTGGTTGTATCGGGCATTAACAGGTAGATCTTTTGGTGCAACAGCAGCCAACAGATCCAACACCCCAACTCTCTTTTTATGAATAGATGACAGTTGAATGACTAAATGTGGGAAACAAACTAATTGGATCTAGCACCTGTACAAGCATTCAACAAAAATCTTGTAATCAATCCTATTTAGACCTCCTTTTTATTCCTTTTATTTCTTTAACTGTAATGATAAGTAAATGTTTGATGACGGTCTGTGGCCGTAAGAACAAGAAGAGTAAGAGGAGAAGCTAAGTTTTTTGTTGCCATATACTGCTATGGCGTTTTTGGTTTCAGAAGGATAGGTTTTGATATAGATAGATAGATACATAGATATACAGACTATGTGGTCAGTAGGTATGGCCATGGGTATAGATACAGTATAGCTAAATGAAGTATATGGGGCTGCACTTTTGAATCATCGCAGCTGTAACTATCTATGTGGGATTTGTTAATGCGGATAGGGCATAACCTGTAAGCAGCAGAACAATGTAATCTTTTTCTGATATAATATAAAGGGTGCTGGCCCAACCCAGCTATTAACTTACCAAAAAAAAATGATAAGTAAATGTTAACTACCAGTTACCAATGACTGGGATAGAAATCCCTCCTGAAGAAAAATGAAGTTGTGTTTATTGAAAATCAGAAACTCTTTTCTCTTATTCAGAATAACTACACTATCACTATTTTTACCTTATGTGGTTGGGGTTTGTAATACTTCCAAAATTGAATAATTTGAAAACTACAAATGAAACTGATGTATATTGAATTGAATAAATGGAAATACATGCCATCTCATTCTCATTCAAATCCTTGAATGACAGTGGTTAAGTGCCACATCACCCTCATCAAGGTGACATCACACAGACATAAGATCAATTCACTTGACAACTCTACAAATATTAATTTAATCAGTGTTTTAGTTAACTGCTCTACAACACATTTGTCAACTTGACTTGTGTGCCCTAGAGCCTATATATTATAGTCATTTCCTTCATTTCTATTCCCCGAGTACAAATATTGGAATGTTGTCATTCTCATTGATTGCATATTGAATTAGTGATATCATATTGTTTGTACTTGGGTAGATTTGTTAATATGGCAAATTCTAACATGGGTACAAATCATGGCTGTATAAGAGTTGCATTCAAAAGGGTTGAATTAGCTAGGGTAAGCTGTAGTTCCATCCCCATCAAGCACCACAAAATCATTCTAGTGCAAATTTACTTACAGGTTTGAGTGCCACATCACCCTCATCAAGGTGACTTCACACAGACATAAGATCAATTCACTTGACAACTCTACAAATATTAATTTAATCATTGTTTTAGTTAACTGCTCTACAACACATTTGTCACCTTGACTTGTGTATCCTAGAGCCTGTATATTATCATGTTTCCTTCATTTCTATACCCTGAGTACAAATAATGGAATGTTGTCATTCTCATTGAATGCATATTGAATTAGTGATATCTTATTGTATGTTCTTGGGTAGATTTGTATATATGGCAAATTCTAACATGGGTACAAATCATGGCAGTATAAGAGTTGCATTCAAAAGGGTTGAATTAGCTAGGGTGAGCTGTAGTTTCATCCCTGTCAAGCACCACAAAATCATTCTAGTGCAAATTTACTTACAGGATTGTTTGTTTGTTTTGGCAAACAGCATGCATTTGAAGACAATTCTGAGCAAAACAAACAGTATCATTACATCTGAAAGGTGACAAAAACATATGAATTAACTACAAATTCATCGAAAATGGTGGAAGGGAAACAATAAGCAATTCTTTTGCTCAATGACATCTTTGCTTTGTATTTTTATTTTAAAATCAAAATCAAAATCAAAAAACTCAAATTGAAGTTTCTTGTTTTGCAAGCAAACAAAAAAAATTGTTTAAGCACTCATTCACATAGGGTAGGGGTACATGGTACCCCATACACAAGGGTGACAAGGTTGGGGCCCACACCCCACCTACACCTAGTGTTTTAAAGCCCATCAGCGGTTGAGTAGAGTCAATAGCCACTTAGGATTCTAGCCACCACTCAGCCCCCCACAGGCACCTCCACTAATTGCCACCACCTTTTGCCACTCCTGTTTGCACCACTAGTACCCTGCATAGCTGTCACCACAACCATCAGCAGTGACACTTCCATCACCCCCACAACACACAACCAGCTCATCACTGCCATCTGACCACCCATACATCGCTTGACCATTTACCACCCATGAGCCACCAACCCACCATTAGTATTCTTCACAATGAGATCACTGATTTTTGCTCATGATACTTGGCTTTTCCAGGATTTGACCTTTCTCAAAAAAAATATTGTTCAATTGTGCTTTTTGGAACTTCAAAGACTCGTAACTTTCACAAACTCATTTTTGGGTGTTCTATTTTTTAAGATAGAATTTTTTCAAACTCGACATTGTACTTTATTCTTCCTATTTTGTAAACATGTATTACTTTCAGCATTTCAGCCACTTTTGGCATCTTTAAAACTCTATTAATTTGGTCTTTTGCATTGGAAGCGCAGAAAAATAAAGTTCCAATCATTGTAAGTTGTTAAGGGTGTCACAATTGAGTAATTTTAGGGGGTTCGTAATGCACATGCAAGCATTTTGTAAACAACTAATTCACATGATGTTCCTAATTTGCTAGCTGAGTAATCTATTTAAGCTGTCATTAGCTAAAACAAATCATTCCACTGTCATTACCTTGGAAAAAGGAAACTAAAAGTGTTGGCAAGTTGGCATCATAAAGCACTGCCAATGGATTCATCTCTTGCAACATTTTTATGGGCTTACTCTTGAACTAAGTACCCATTGGCAAAAATTCTACATGGATAGATAGAAATGATCATGTCCTAGGATTATTCAATATTACTGTGGGTACTTCACACTCTTTGGACCACGCTAAGGGAAATGTATGGAACTCCGAATGAACCTCCATTTTCAGTTGACCCCAGTATGGACACACTTGTTCCCTTTGATTTCAATTATTTGTATGACAATGATACTAAAGAGGAACTTGCTCATCAAGAGAGTCTTATATGCTTGATGACACAGACCTCTCCTATTGTTGCTTCTCCTCCTACACCTCTAGCATTGCCAAATTTTCTATCACCTCTACCTGCTACATTGAAAGAGATCTCAACTTCTCTGCATATACTGCATATTCTCTTCACTAGCTTCACGCTTGTCCTCTTGATCATCAAGATATCTACTTAATACACATACATTAGTTGTTTGTAGAATCTAGTATTCTTGATATTGATGACAACATGGACAACATGCCTTTTCTTTGATGACATCTCCCACTCAGTTTGCACCATCTCCTATTTTGGATCCTCTTCTGTTCTCTCTACCATATCATGCTACTATCTTAACAAATCCTAATTCATATCGATTTAAGTTTCACACTTTAGTGACCATTGTTTTTGACCTACTATAAAATTTGCCATGTGACATATAGCAATGACTTTCTCTCTCTTCTTCATGGAGGCACACATGCACTCTCTCTTACAAGGATTCCTAGACACCATCACATTGAAGGAGGTTATCTTGTCCTCATTTTCATGCCTCAATTGGGATGGAATTTTGTCCTAAGAGTTTTCTCATTTCAAACTTCTAGGGATACACTCCCTTTGCAGATTAGAGTTCTTTCATATTGTACATGGGTACCTAGTATGGCTTGTCTTACCAAGACCTGTTTCATTATTACCTCAGTTGCATTAAAGGGAAAGTGTTGGTATAATTTAATTTTTAGTCCACCCTATATTAAGTTAAATAATTACTATTTTTTTACTTGAGTAAATTAGGGAAAAAAAAGTGTGGCATCCCCTTGATTGATGGAAGCACATGCCACATCCCTCATCTAGGTGAGTTCATTTAATTGAGTCAATCCTTTTTAATTAACTGCTCTCCTCTAGGATGCTTGTCACCTTGATTTGTGCATCTTCAATTATATTATAGTAATTTCTTTCATTTCTATACGCTAAATACATGTATTGGAATGTTGTTATTCCCATTGATTGCATCTCTTGAATTAATGTCATCTTAGTGTTTGTCCTCGAGTAGATTTTAATTTATGGCATATTCTAACGATTTGAATCATTTTCAAGCAATCTTATGATGTATATGTCAACCCATCATTTACTCACAAAAATGCCACGTCTTTCTATCCTCTATAGTGAAATTAAACACCATCCTCAAATTCTTGAAAAGTTGCTCTACAAAATGATGCCAAGATATGTTACTCAGACAAATCCAAGTGCCTTATTTATGCAGTGCTCCAAAATGAGAGCATACATACAATTTCCTTAGTATTTAAAAATATTTTTTATGTTCTTTTAAGTACTAAAAAACTTTTTATTTTAATATTAGTGTTTAGAACACTGTTTATTTTAATATATTACTAAATTATCCCTTCAATTAGAAATTATTGGCCCATCATAAAATAATATAATTGATCATTTCCCTTTCATTATCCTTTAGCCTATACGAAATGGGAATAGGCTAGAAGTATTCCCCATGCCTATATTTCTGAAAATGGGACATAACATAGATCTTGCTAATAAACCATCAACTCTTGCCTCACCCTCCATTTGAAACCTAGAACCCTCAACAACCTTCCTAGCAAAGGTTAATTTTTAACAAATCAGAACCCCAAGTCCAAACAAGCACAAAAAAAATAGTGACCCTCATGTAGCCCCCTTCAAAAACCTTACTGCACACATGGCATTACCCATGTTTGCTCCCCCCTAACTTTTTTTATTTCATCTAGAGTCATCACAAATCACCAAAGGAGTTTGATAACATGGACCCTTGCATAAGCTTGTATTTCAGAAAGGTCATTCAAGAATCAAAAGGTTACTTCCCCCTTCAAACTATTCATTAAATAACCCTCGTTGTTGCTTGTCTTGTTTTGTGAAACAAGAGATGCAAACAAAAAGGAAAAAGAAAAAAATATCAAGTGTTAGATGCTTTTAAAGAAAGACAAAACAAAGGATTTGATAATCAGAACATTTGATGACATTGGATAACAAACTTACCTCAAATGACAATGTTCCCCCTCTTCCCCTCAATGTTGCTCTCTTCTCTTGTATGGTAGTTTCCAGTCCAACAATGGCTAGTGGACACACTAGAGGCATCCATGTGCCCCTAAATCATGTGGGGCATAAAGATTCCTAGAAAAGACCCACGGATGTGTTCCCATGTAAAAAATAATTATTGTTTTTATACTTTTTTGGGACATGTGATGGGAGGAGGGACCAAGTTGTTGTAGGAGAGGAAAACTAGAAGAGAACACCCTTGAACTATACTAAGGGATTATGAAACTCAATTTGACTCCACTTGACAACAAAGAGGTCCCCAAACTCTATAGATCCATCTTCCCAACATGCACACATGGTGGGGTGTATCGTCCCCTTTTATTTGACCTTGGAATATAATTGAATGATTAAAATTATGTTATCGAAATTGAGTAAATTTAATGACAGATCATTTTAATTATTTAAAAAAGTCATTAATTAATTAAAGAAAACAGTTATACTTTATTGGAATGATGTGGGTGTGCACATATACCCCTATTTCTTTTGGCATAGCAAAGAGTAACATGAAAGCAAGAAACAACTCCCAAATTCAAAATTCCAAGTCTCAAGAAATATCTAACAATGACAAGGCTGCAAATGAAAAAAAAATTCAAAACTGGTAACAGTTGGTTGAAAAACACAAGTTCAGAAAATGATTTAGTTATCTCATATTTGTAATGTTCATAATCTATTAATCATGCTTCAAATTATAATTGTAACAAAAGTTCATTTGCCTGTAAAATACCTGATCTAGAACAGTATCTGTAATTAAGTCAGAGGCAACCTCCCTTGACTCCGTGATAGCAACCAGCTCATCAGTTACCCATTTCCGGCTTGAAGGTGGTGTAAGCAAATTTGCATACTGCTGAAGATCTTTACATTCTTTGTGCATGCTCTTGGCTTCTTTCTTTCTAGCCAAGGCAAAAACAACCTGATCCATACAATCATCATTCATATATACCTCAATATTAACCTCATCCTTGCAAGGAATAATACAATTATAAATCCTTGAAATCAGATCATGTCTGCTCTGCAGCTCCATGGTGGCCAGCAATCCCTGCCAGCAGGCAAAATTTTACCATCTGATGTTAAGAAAACGGCTAGCAATTATTTAGTTTTATCTAAAAATAACGCTCACCATTCAAATTAAAGATGAAGCTCAACTTCTATAAGCATCTTCTTTAAAACTTAGAGAGATTGGTCACAACATTTTTCCAAAAACAATAGCCACCATTCAGTAGCAATTATTATCCTCAATTCAATATATAACATTTTGCCAGAAAATGTAGATAACATATAATATTTAACAATTTGAAAAGACATTCAGAGATTGTTGCAAATGTTGAGAATCTGATAATTCAACAATTTAAAAAATGGCAAAATTTGAGCATACTATTTATAGAATTTAAAAATAGGTAAATCTTAAACAGATTGAAAAGATAGTTGCAAATTGTTTCCAAGGCCTTGAGATATATAATCTGCTAGAATCTAACCAAATTTTATTTGCTTCAGACAATTATCAGAGAAGCCAGAGAGACTGTTTTAGACTATAGCAAAATTCAAGATGAATTCGAGAATTCAATCATGGAAATAATTTGCAAGGCTTTTACAAATATTTGTATCATTTTACATTGTTACCATATTTCACATCTTGAGAAACTGAAATTTTAGAAAAGTAGGATTTCACCAAAAACTTTATATTTTTTCACAAAACAAAGATATTTCCAAAATGCACCACATTTAGAAATTTGAGAATTCAATATCAAAAATAATTTGTTAAATCAATCCAAAAAATATTATTTGATGAAATATGGCAAGAAAAATAGATTTGACAATCTTCAAAAAATGTCTGACATTTTTTTCTCAGTATACATTATTTTTAAATTATCTCTTGGAAATTGAGGAATGCTAACGTATCTGAACTCCTAGAATTATGTGTTTCCTTAAAATACATACAAATTCAGTGTTGGAGTAAATTGTAAAAAGATCTAATGAAAGTTATTGGATTAGATATAATCATAGTTACACCGCCCTGGGGATGGGGGGACAGGTTTCCGGGCAGGGGGGACAGAGGGGCCTCAATATGGCAACGGCGGCGGGGGCGGGTGTATATACTATATACTATACATGTGGTACTTAAAATGCTAGTTATGAAAAGATGTATAACAATATAAGACATAAAGATGTAAAACAGTAAAATAGTAAATTAGAAATACTGAATACTTGAACATTGAACATGAAAGTGGAACATTGAACAATAAATATTAAAATTTAAAATACTCGAATCAGCAAATGGAAGAGTTCTAACTTCTATTATATAAATAATAATAGTCATAGATATCAAAAGTATGAGTATCTCATCATAAAGATGATTACATTGAGTAGCAACTAGCATAATATGATATTCAATGTTCATATATCAAAACAAGTGCAAACTACAAAATCAAAATGCCAAGGCCCAAAATGTAGTGAAGGAGGTTACAAAACGACCAATGAAACATTAAAAAAAATGTGACGGGGGCTTTTGCTGTGACAGGAGCTTGGAGGGGTCGAGGGACACGTTGCCGTCCCCCTGTCCCCTTCAGGGACGTCTCTGCCAGAACAGCGGCGGATGGGTGGCACCACCGGAAACGCCAGAACGGCATCCCACCGTCTCCGTCTCGAAGACGTTGGGGATTTCTTTTTTTTTTTTTAGTGGGGGGGGGGGGGGGGGGCGCATCCCCAAGGTACACTGGATATAATGAAATAGATTCATCAAACTTAAAAACAAAGCCCAGATTTTTTGTAACTTTTGCTTGAGAGTTTACCAAATCTTGTATAAAACCTATAAATCGTTGGTCATTTTTCTTTCATTATAAATTATTTTTAAATTATCTCTTGGGGAATTGAGGAATGATAACAATGTATCTAAGCTCCTAAAATTATGTGTTTCCTTAAAATACATACAAATTCAGTGTTGAAGTAATTTGTAAAAAGATCTAATGAAAGGTAATTGATCAGATATAATGAAATAGATTCCTCAAATCTTTAAAAACAAAGACCAGATTTTTTTTAACTTTTGTTTGAGTTCACCAAAACTTGTATAAAGCATATAAATCTTTGGTTAGTTGCAAAAAAAATTCTATTAAGAATTTGAAGAATCTGATAACAAATATCTAAACATCTAAGTTAGGTGGTTCCCCAAAACACATTTAAAAACAATAATGAGGCCAAGAACCTTATCCACTTGCAGACCTAGTTGATTATCTGAAGTAAGAAGAACAGACGTGTGAGGACACAACTGGAAGGAATGAAAAATTATCTGCAAACTTAAAGTTTTCTTCAAGTTTAGCTGCTAGCTTAAAGGTTTATTTATGACAATTCACACTACTTCAAAATGGAGACAGCAAATAACAATCTATGGACCAAATTAAGGTTGTTAGTTTTAGTTCATATAATGTATATAAAAGGAAATCAATTTGGAAAACTCAACTCCAAGACTTACCAAAACTTAGTTGCACTTTGATTGAAGCACACACCAGTTTGAATGTGTGCATGCATACACATAGACCTTTATATGGTACATCTATGGAAATATTAGAGATATAGCTGTATATGCAAACTGTAAAGTACAAAATATGCTACCCCATATCCCTTGATGCATTTACTGAAATACTTGTATACATAGAAATTGATGCACGTACTGCCATACTGTCATACTTGTATACGCACATCAAGGGATTTGATAGAATTTTATACGTGTAAAAAAAAGTTTTCCCAACAATTGGTTTACCATGCCATAAATGATATGATAAAGTCATTTGTGAAAATATACACATAAACATGATTGGCTAAAACGTCCCAAGAAAACTTATTTTTTAAATACTATGTTCACTCCATTTAAAACACAAGACAAGTGGCTAAGAAATGGAACAAAGGGGTGAGCATGGGTACTTGGGATCTTAAACAAATCATATAATTTTTAATATTTATCTATCAATTAATAATAAAGGCCCTTTTGTTTCACTACACCTATATGTTCTTTCTAAGACTACGAACATCTTACAAGAACAAGTTGCCACATTTGTCCTAATACGAACACCAAAACATCTCTATCAATCATGAATAACAATATTGTAGAGCCTTTCCCAACCTAAGTCATGTATCCTCCTTGTCTCCCTAAAATCTCCCTTCTTGCTATGTCTAGAAAAGAAAGGAAAAAAAATTCCATGCTAGCCCAAACCCTATTTGAAATCCAAATATTGTTGGTCATTATTGTTAGTGCTTTATATGATTTTTCGCATTCATTTATTATCCTAGTTAATTATATGCATCAAAATAAGCTTTGCTCAGATGGGCTTCTAGTCAAGAAGTTTTATGCTTGGGTAGGTGTTATCTCCTTCTTAGGAAAGTAAATGCTCAAGAAGGTAAAACTTGCAAGTGGTTGTCTCCAATTAGAACTCAATTGGAAATTAATTATTTCCATTAGAAACCCTAATTTGGAAGTGGTTGCTATTAGTTCAAAGTCGTCATGTAACAATATTTCCTATATATACTAACCTTGCTCGCACTTAAGCTAAGGTGTGATATTGCATTTCTACAATCTTGTAGATTCATGCTATCTGCTATCTTGTTATTTTGATATTTTGTATTTCATCCTTGTTTGGAATGCCAATATATTTGGATTGGACAACCTAGCACGACATGCGTCTCTCACCTCGGACTTGGATCTAG
This sequence comes from Thuja plicata, assembly GCA_018584345.1. Taxonomy (NCBI): domain Eukaryota; kingdom Viridiplantae; phylum Streptophyta; class Pinopsida; order Cupressales; family Cupressaceae; genus Thuja; species Thuja plicata. Next base: position 2,736,660 of record MU228503.1, read on the forward strand.
TGCTCAATCTAGATCATTGGTGAATCTTACATAGTGTCAAAGACATTAGGTGTTTTGGAGCTTGTTTATGTTTATTGAGGGCAAGGTGTTCAATATGTAGCCCATATCAAAAAGACTACTCTCGAGGCCTTCTAGCTCAAAACGGACACAACCATTGCCTCCAAAGTGCATCAAAACACCAAGGACAACTGTCCATTTGCTGGTTTTCATCACCTGCACAAAAAATTGACAAATAAAAAATTGGCCCAAAGCTCACAGTGAAAGGCCATACAGATTCTATACCATATTGCATATGTGCACTACATAGGCATACTCCTATTTGATACCAAGGTATTAAATTTGTGGTTGGGAAAACTTTTTTGTACATGTATAAAAAGATTGTACAAGCATAAGTTATAACACACTTATAACCAGCTCAATCAAAACCAATACTTTTTTATTTAAAAATATGGTTCTTGGCCACTTAGAGTACTACACAATATGCAAGGCAGTTGATAACACCTATATATTTTGGCCACCAAAAGACATATCTTTAGAGTTGTCAACTTTCTATTATATATGGTGGCCTCCATTTAATTCTCCAATGCCCTTTCCTTCTCTAACTGACAGTCACCCAAAATGTTAACCCCAATATCTTTAAAATTGGGTCACAAGGCATGTACCTTCCTTTGGGAGCAATGTACCTCTACCAAAACATACCAACAATTCTTTAAATCTTCCAAATGCTTTTTTATGTGTGAATCTTCTAAGAATCTTGACAAAATTCGTTTTCAATGCTCAATGACTAAGCCTACATCAACAAATGCCAACAGCCTTAGTTCTACTGCTCAATGGTAGTCAAGACCGCTAACAATGGCCTTTGCACCTCGCTAGAGTCTCCAACAAATTCTCACCAAGATTTGTATTCAAATTGTACATAGGCTTGGTTTGTCGTGATCCACATCACTGACCAAATTCAATATTTACAACAACCAAATTTGACTTTCAAGTTAACTTTTTCATGAGCTAGGTGTCCATTCCTATTATCTCAAAAAAAACACAAGTCCAATGGCTTTAAATAAAGTAGCATGGATTTCTTAAGTGTACATTGTTAATTCACTCGTATAATTGAAGTGAAAAGCTTATTGTATTTTAATATCTTCCTAGAAAATTTAGCCGAATTTTGAGTGGGAACGCTTTTCAAATTTTGAAATGTTTTTTTTAAATTTAGTACAAGAGCTAGAGGAATATAAAATCCCAAAATATTACTTTTAAAAACCAAAATGTTCCCAGCATATTTCTTGCCTTCTTAACTGCATCTATGGAAGTGAGCACAACTACTACCTTATGTGCCATTTTTTGACTTCTTATAGATGATAAGAAAAGAATTTTTTGAGCCATATGTGCTAAAGAAAGTTGTGCCATCTAATTTCACTCCAATTGCTTGAAAATCACAATTGACTCTCCTCATTACTCTTCAATAGCAAACAAACCTTGCAATAACACTATTCTTTAAATTGCCACACACTGTATATAATTGGAGGGTGTTTTGATTAGGCAATCTTTGGGGGGAAAGGAGCATTTACTATACACACAATGTAACAAAGTGTCATTTTTTGGGGGTGTCTCTTGATTACTCTTGCATTTGACCGATTTTAGGATCTACCATTTTTTTGAGTTTCGGCCATTAGTTCCTTCTCTTGTTGATCTTCACGCATATGGTTACAAGGTTCAACAAGAGGAGAACCTAATAGTTATTGCATAGAAGGAAAAATTGCCTTATCTCTATGGATTCACTCATGAAATTAGTAATTATGAGAAGGGTGATTGAAATTACTACAAGAGTAAAGACCTTCAAATGATTAAAATGTTGTGTGATCTCAGTGAGATTGAAATTGAGTATCATCATTTTTAATTGTATCCTAGTTATATGAATCACCACCTAGGAAAATTATGGAGATCCTAATGATCCTCCAATCACAAATGATATCTTCTTCAATCATCTTACACCCATGTACGCTCCTAATTATCCTATACAAATTTTTAATGACTTATTTCCTAATTATCCTATACAAACTTCTAATGACTTACAGCTTCATCAACTCCTATTGCAATTTTAAAAATCCACCAATTTGACTATCATCATTTTGAGGCTAAGGACTCTTCTCCTCCTCAAGTGCACACAACTTTGACAAATATATTGGCTACTTTAAATGTTATAGTATGGTATATATATATTGGGTTGGATATTAGTATCATTAATCTTAACGTCATTCAGATATAGTACTCTCAGAACTTATTCATGTATAATCTATACAGCATGCTATGCTGTCCACACGTTGCTTGCCAGCCCTGTATTATATTTATATTTCTTTGATGATCCTTCAAACCCTTCGATGCCCCCAATAATAGATTTGATATCCAATATAAATGTTTCTATATTGAAGGGTTGCAACTTCTGGACATTTAAGAGATGTCTCTTCATTACCAGATTGGTTCTCCCACTTAATCAAACTCCTTCCTTAAATGCTGACTTTCTTAGTTTGTGAGTTAAAGTACTGGCCCTAGGATAGTCTATATTTTCCATCGCTGCACTAAACTCATTGATTATGTTATTTGTACCATGAGACTAATCTTAATTTCAGGTATTTTCAATTTATACATTGATAGCATGTAGACCGATGCCCATAAGATTATTATCGCTCTTGTCTTTAAGCACTGCCTAACAAGATTACTAACGTTGATAGCTCTTGTTTATTTACACTGTTGTTCATCCTTCGCTGTTCTTTTATCTGTAAGTCACTTCCCTTGCCGTGCCGTCAGTGCTCTTACCGTTCGATTATGCCTTTCTGACTTGTTCCTTTTTTGTTTATAGACATTAGCCTAATGAAATCACAGGTTTTTAACTTGTGTAATTGCTGCCATTTAATGATTACTTAATCACTGCATTAGACATAAGACTCGTGAACACTGCACGATCTATAATCACCACTTAAGTATTGTGTCATATAGTCGCCGTCATTTTTTTTTTGTCGTACTCGTCGTTTAAACAAAAGTTACATGGTACTTGATTTTATTGATCAACACTAGTCATAGTTCAGCATCAACATAGAGAAACGTGAAGAAATTCCAAAAATCTTTATCTTAATTCCACCACTTGAGTGGGAATTCAATAGGTTTGTAGTTCATTGTTTCCATATTTCAAAAGAGGTGCATTTTTCATTGTATAGAGACCTACGTTGACACTTACTATGTGATCATCTATGTTGGTGTTCTCTCTTCTATGTGGAGGCATTCATGTGGGATTTAAATTGACCATCTAATTTGGTGAGGGCGGGAAGGGGAGTCAAGGGGGTTTGCTACAAAGTCCCCATCTCTTCATTAAGCAAAGTTGTATATTCCTTCTCATATTTTCACTCTTTTAAGGGTGAGAATTTTCTCTATGTGTGGGAACATTTTGTACACAAGTATCAAACATGGCTATACACTGCCAAAACCCATCATCTCTACCCAACGCTACACTTAAAGGGGGTGTTTATGGATTATGACAAATATCATTTTATACATTAATTTATTATCGTGGGTTTATTATGCACATTTTAATATTATTATCAATTGTTTATCAAAATTATAATAAATTTAACATTAAATATTAATAGATTTAATACGTTCATTATTAATTAAGTTCAATATCATTTATTATTGGTTTGTTTTGTATATTGTTTTTTATTATTGGGTACTTTTATAATTTTTGACTTCTTATAGTTGACAAAGTTTATTTCAAGCACTTACAAAGGCGCAAATGATTTTTCCAAATTCTGCTCTAGGTGTTTTTTTCAGTTTGAAGTTATTTTTTCCTCCCTTTTGTGACAGGTTTAACTTTTGCTCATGGAGTTAAATTTCGACCAAAAATTTGCTATTTAATAAAAAATCCCAAAGAATACATTTGTGACCTCCAATTTTTTGTGTGATGTAAGCATTTTTTTACGATATATAAAATCTCTATGTTATGAATAGCCAATTTAGGTTTGTCCATTGTGCAAATTGCACTTAAGTGTCTGTTGTTATTTGTTGAGAGGTTGCAATTATAGCCTCAATAAAAAAACAGAGGTAGTACAACACGATACGAAGTGTCCAATATCTTTTTGCTCTCTTGGGGTTTGATGCTAAACATTGTAAAAACTAGAACTATCAAGCTCCTCACTCTATACAATTATCACACATGGAAAATAAAAATGAAACAGCTACAATCTAAGGGACATTGGCAAATGTTGAAAGACAGCCACCTAAACTCACTAAGGAATTTGAAAAAATTAATTATACAAGCAAGTTAGTTTAAGCCATGGGGGGCTAATCGGCTTGCACATATCTAATAATTTGCCGATTCAAATTTTAGAGTACTCTACACTAAGCAAGTATGGACAGATTTGATGATTTGTTTGGTCCATTTTCGAGTTTCATGTTTTGCAACTTGAGGCAAATTTGACATCCCTCTCTCAAGATGATTTTCCTATTAAGGACGTCCTTGATAAGTTCAAATTGATATTGTCATAATTGGAAGGTTGTGAACAAGACAAAACATTTAAGGATTATATTTTCTTGATTTTATCTAACTTGAGTGGACCACTTCATGTGTTTCCATCTGCATTCATCTTTTTGGGGATATCACTATATTTTGCCCTAAAATCACAAGTTCAATTAAAATAAGGGATATAGTTCATTTTGAATACAAACTTACCAATTAAAAGATTATGTTCCAATATAAATCTTATTTTAGGTCGTCCAATCATGTTAGTCAACATTTAAAATGTAATCCATGAGACAAAATATTATCATAACAGTTAGAGATCCAAAAACATATCTATGCGCAAATAATCAATAGCATTAACAATTATTCAAAGCTATAGTAACCATATAAGAATTTAGATAGGAACTTTGCAAGCTGCAACCTCGAGGATAGTATCCTTGTATTGCGAGAGCATGGATGGGAAATGGTCCACTCCATCCCTTAGTCCACCTGGAGGTGCTCCATCCTCCATGATCAAGCCTGGGAGCACTAATTAGCCAACTAGCCCACAAGCTCCATCTTGAAGTTCCATGCTTGATTTAAGATAGGCAAGGTCTTCATCTCTCATGAACTCAAGAGGTTGATTGGCCTCCCTGTTTTGCAACCATTTCTATCCTATGTTACTGCAAGATTCTAGGACAGGGGACGAGAAAACGGGTTTCTAGGACAGAATTTTTTCCCAGATCAAGGGACAACTATATATATATATATATATATATATACATATACATATACATACATACATATATATATATATATATGTGTGTGTGTGTGTATATGTATATACATACATACATACATATATATATATATATATATATAGTTGTGCATATTTGTGTGTGCTATGATGTTACTGCTAAGCGTCTACTCAATTTGTTGTTAAGTGCTTTAACTTGTTCCTTGAATTTTTATAGTTTCTGATAATGATGTTGTGTATGATCGTGCCCTTTTCTCTTCAAATTGTTGCCTCTTTTTCTTCTCTTCTTCAAACTCTCCTTTCTTGATCTCTTCAAAATGAAACTGAAATGATTCAAATCAATGAGAATTAGTACAATATAAATATATTTAGTCATGTTTAGGTTACATTGAAGTGTGGGGTCCACATTAGATCAACAAAATTGCAAATAAATTATAAAAATGCCTTGCTTTAAGACTCTTACTGCCAAAAATGGGCGTTTGTCACCAAAACAATTAGGGGCAGCTTGGTCATCCCCAACTGTCCTAGGGATGATAAACAATTTCTAGGACTAGCATTGACCATTTCTGAGTTTTCAAGGCAGTTTCTTATTTTTTTGCATGAACAAGGATGGCTTGGAAATGTTTATGGTTGTTCGGTGTTCCTCGTCCACGAAACCGTTTTTGTTTCGGGTACTTGTGCATTTAGGGTGGAAACGTGTATCCGGGTAAAAATGTTGTATCCAATTCAAAATAGATTAACCATATGAATATAATATAACATATTTATCATATAGAAATGTAATTAATTTTACTTGGATTAGAAAATAATATCATGGCGGAAAATAATGCAATTGCTTACAGCTATCCCTATATAATCCAGCAAAAGAATAAATATCACATTGATATACTCGTATCATTATTTCACAAATAAACTTACACATTCCAGGCTGATAAATAATAAATCAGATTCTGCTCTTTAATGGATTATTTCTCGATTTTAGATCAAATGCTTATTCTCATTCGTTGCCTTCTACAATTGTTGTTTCCTCCCTTTTATACCCCTCATGGTGGAAAGGTCATGCCTTTTTATTTCTTAAGAGATAAAACTATTCAACAACTATCTTTTCCTTCTAGACATCCAGTTCAAGGTCCACTTATTTAATGATCCAACCCATTGCTAAAGTGAAAGTTAATTAATATTATTTATTGCCCATTAGGATAATGATGCTCTTCATTGGACTTCCCTTCATAATAGTGGCAATCAATAAATATTGTATATAGTTTTTGTCTTTTCTTTTTATTCTTTACTCTTTCTTATGATCAAGGGCATGACATGTTGAAGATTTTTTGACGTTGCAAAGTATTTATGCTCACTAGGTTCCTTTTGGTGACTCCAGCATATCTTATAGAAGTAGTTGATGGATACAAAAAAAACTTTTAAGATGTACACAGTTCTCAGAATGAGCAAAAAAGATTCTAGATGAATTTGGAACTATGTTCCCCAAGGACAAGTCCCTTAGATTTTTTTCAATCTGCGTGCATGAGATGTGGCAAATTATTTTGTTGGCAAATTTTTATATGCACATGTCATTCCATTCCTTGCGGCACATTCTCTTTACTTCCAGAAAATATTCAAAGATGTAGATTCTATTGTTCCTTCATTCACCCCCTAGAGAACATAAACTATGCACTACCTTCCTCAACAAAAAATATTTCAAGCTGAGTTTGGTAATGAAGCACACGAAGCAAAGTTGAGTTAGGACAGTCTACTCTATTGTCATGTATTGGTGTGTTAGTGTTTAGCCCAGAAATAATGATAAACAACAATAAACAAAAGTAGAACAAAATAGGTACAAAAGGCACGACTTTATCCTGGGAAAAACCCAGCCACACCAGAAAAACATCTCTTTTATTAATAATAGAAGTTCAGGTGCAATACTTTCAACTTGATGCAACACCTATACACACAAAGCAATCACATAAATATATAGAATTTAGAGACTTCATATCACAACCGAAGGTCTCTTCAATTTCCAAAAACAAGTCTCTTTGTATTTCCAAACGCGTGACTCTTCGCATGTCCAATGTCTCTTCACATAATAAAATGTCAAATATTTAGAGTGACACCTAGCGCACATTGAATGCCACATTGTGCTCACTTAAAATGGCAGAAATATCATCATAAATATCTTCTCTAGCTATGACGCAATTCAAGTATTGTCCCAATTTCAACATATAGCAAAATCAGAGATAAAGATCTCTATCGCAGCTACAATCTTCACTGCTCCCTCTTAACAAGAGAGATCTTTAGTATGACAGGCACACATAGCTGCAACCAAAGATGTCAATAATAAATTCTCATCACATTGTTATCTCAGCATAACATTATTCATCATAGTTACTTCATAAGTGCATAAAATTAAAGTCATGGAGTCACACACATGACTTCCACCATGGCTACCCCTAGAGGGTGGAACAAGGGCTTTCACCTCAAACTTCTCCCAGAGAAGAATGCATCACCACTTTGCCTACGCAGAGGGTGTGATCTACCATAGCTACTCCCAGAGAGTGGAACAAGGGCTTTCGCCTCAAACTTCTCCCAAAGAAGAATGCATCACCACTTTACCTAATTGCAGATGGTGTGATCCACGATAGCTACTCCCAGAGGGTGCAACAAGGGATTTCACCTCGAACTTCTCTCGCAGAGAACTCATTAACAAGGGATTTCACCTTGAGCTTCTCTCGCAGAGAAGAACTCATTAACAAGGGATTGCACCTTGAACTTCTCCCTCTCAAAGAAGAACTCATTAAAACTCAAAGTATCATCAAAATACTAAGACTCCCTCTCAACAGGGGAAGCATTCTCATGGCTTTGATTATCACAATACCATGAAATTGGCTCAAATGTTTGTCAACAATTTTGCAGTTAGACTGCTACACAAGCTTGTTGATCCTCAGCAAAGGACATAGCACTCTCCCTCTGTTGCTCAAGCTCCCTCTGAATCTTATTTCCTTCTCTCAGAAGAAACGAACACAAGATAATCTGAATAGATTCTTTTTACTTCAAGAGTCACCAGCTCAGCTTAGGCTGCAATCTCTCATCATCCTTGTGATTCTTGATCCATCCTGGACGAATTTAGAGACATTAGAAATAGACTCAAACTAGACCCCAAAGAGAAATATACAGAGTAATGCTAGAAGCATACAAGATTCACTATTCCCAATGTTATTGCATGAATTAACCTCATAAAATTCATGATCAATATTCAAAGGTTTAATCATAAAATACTGATCTCTTGATTGTTTAATCTTCCTCACAGCTCAAGCACACTACAAGAAGACGAACCACCCTTATTGCCGCCTCTAATACTTTGATAATAAACAACATTACATGCCTACCCATGACAGATATCAAATTTGAATCTCCAACAGCAACAACAAATTGAAGTTGCTTTTCCATCTTAAATAATTAAGCTTAGTTTCTCCTCAATATCGAACCAACTCAATGAACATCTACAAATTATTGACCGATCACCAACCCCTCTCGTGAGAGTTGAGGTTGTCCAAGTTTTGATACCATGTTAATGTTTAGCCCAGAAATAATGATAAACAACAATAAACAAAAGTAGAACAAAATAGGCACAAAAGACAACGATTTTATCAAGGGAAAACCCTTCAACTAGAGGGAAAAACACAGCCACATCAAAAAAATATCTCTTTTATTAAAAATAGAAGTTCAAGTACAATGTTTTCAACTTGATGCAAAACCCTAAGTAGCCGATCCTGGTTCTGGTTTGGATTCGGGTTCGGGGATTCGGCAAAAAAAATTTTGGGCCGGATCCTGGTTCCGCGGGTATATATATAGACATTTTTGAAAAATATATATATATATATTATAAATTTATATATGTATGTATATTCATACA